>JALPQD010000418.1:1305071-1822427 GCA_023101885.1 Typhlomys cinereus | reverse complement strand
TCTCTATGTATTTGAAATACTCAAGCCAACCCCACTGTCTCTTACTACTGTTTGCTCCAAGAGGTAGATGCTGGTGAGAAGCCATCTCCTGCCAGTCATAACTGATAAGAAGTATGGGAAGGAGGATACATGCTCTTCATGCCCAACTGAAATGAAACAGAATTCACTTACCACCAATGATGGTATACTGCCACAACCCACTCATGTAAATGTTCTTTCATCATGAGCCTCTCCTGTGAACACACTGTCCTTGAAGGTATATTCGAAGGCGACCCTGTCTGGTGTGACTCTCTTTGGATTTGTTGGCACATTTTCTGAAGGATTCTTAAACCCTCTCTTGCTCCCCACACTTACATGCTGCGCCCATTTCATGAGGGATTCGAAGTTGCTGCTGCATGTACAGGGCTCTGGTTTCTCCACAGCTGTTTGCAGGTGATGAAAGGAGAGAGGTGAACAGAATCTCTCCGTACAGTGAGCACAATAGTGGAAGGGTATGGAAAGAGATAGACAAGTGACTGTGGCCCCTCCTATCAATCTTGCTCTTTAGTTCCCATCCAGGATTTAATTGAGTCTTCTGGTCCAGTAAGTGAAGAGCCTCAAATAAGGACATTTGTACTTTTTATCACCACCCTTTCCTCCGACATCTAGGAAACATCTACCTCCAAGCGTTGTGGGTGGAGCCCTGAGGCAGACCTCAGGGTGGCCAGAGCCGGATACTGGATGTCTCACACTGTGCACACCTGTGCAGCTCCCTGGGCATCTGTATGCCTGCTTGGTTCAGACTGGCAAGTCTGAAGAGGCAGAGGAGGTCCAAGACATGCCATGTAACACCTACCTGTCATAACCCTGTAATTTCCATTTATTTCCCTGACTCCCAACTGTGAGCATAGTTTATTTAGTGTAGCAAACAAAAGCTAAATGGCACTCTAAAAGTGGTGGTGCTGTCCACAATTGTAATCCAGTGGAAAGTGAGTAAAATGCTTGTCAGTATAGCACGAAGACTCCACTGAAGATCAAAGACCTCACATGTTCAGTTCACCCTGAATCTAATGTCAAGATCTTCCTCTTCTCCCAACAGTACACAGGACCTCTTTCAGCAAACAGAAAACGTCCCACGAATTCCACCTATATCCTCTCACTCTCCTCCCAGGAGCCCTTTGGGTAGTCACCATCCTTGTAAGTCAGAGTCTTTCATCCTCAGAAAGCTTGGGGGACTTACTATCTGATACAGCCAGTTTCCTGACTTGGATGACTTGAGACAGTTCTCTTCTGTTCGACCCAGATTCCAAACTTGTTGTACCTCAGGTCCCTGAGACCCGAGTACCTAACCTCATCTGTAACCTGAAAGGCTGCCGCCAGAATATGAGATCCATGTGTCTCCCCGACCCAGGATTAGGGAAGACAAAACCATTTTAACCTGAATGTGAAGAACAGCTCAGAGAAGGATGAAAGAATGACAGAACCTTGGGCACGGCAACATGTTTTCCTACTGTGTCACACTGGGAAAGGTCAGGCTCACCGGCAGTATTATGATGGAGTCGGAAGAAACTCAGAGGGGTGCAGAACCTATGGCTGACTTTGCTGAGGCTTCCAGTGCCTAGGGTGAGCCTTCCTTCCACTCCTGCCACATTTTCTCTGTCCTTCTAGAAGAGCTCTTTGCTTCCTGTTGGATTGTCAGAGAGACAATGGGTTTTGGACTTGCTCTCACTGCTGTCTTCTTCCCACCCACCTGCTTTCACTTCCTGTGAAACTGACTTCCTATTTCATAAAGTTTCAACTCCAAGAGAATACCAGTTTTTCTTCTTCCCCTTCTACCTGCCGCTTGGGTGTGAACTCAAGTAGAACACAATGACTCCCCAGTAACAGGCTTTGGTGTGAGAGGGTGTCATAGTTAAGCACAGGTGTCAACTTGACTCTTGAGGGTTTGAGCTCTGGGCACAGTGTAGAGAGTTGCTGGTTGAGTTAAGCCCAGAGCAAACCCGAAGGAGATTGTCTAGCTGCTGGGGAAGACCCAGCCCATGGTGGGTGGGATCAGGCCCTGGATAAATCACAGAGAGCTGGTTGAGAGAGTTGGCATCCTTTGTTATACTTGGCCAGGACATGTGGTCTGGCAAGTAAGGATTGTCCATCTCTCAGCCGTTATGGTGGCCAGTTCCCTCAGCCCTGGTGTTGGCGTGTGCTCTCCCGTCAAGCTTGACTATGAACTGTGACCCGACTATCGTAAGAAAGTAAACTCCTTGTTCCCTTAAGCTGTTTGATGGTCATTTATCAGCAATGTTGCAGACTGACTGCTACAGAAGGTATCCTCTCCCTTCACCTATCAAATATAAAGCATCACTGTGAGTGCATGTGGTTTATTTTGGCTAACCTGCCAATCATTTTTAATTTAAGATTGTTTGGGAAGTATGTGTTTCAAATAAGAAATGAGTTACAGCAAACAATGCACTGATGGTCTCCAAAAAGAACAATATCAAGCAGGCTTACTTATACTCCAACTTTGTGTGTGTGTGTGTACACGTGTGTGTGTGTGTGTGTGTGTGTCTGCATGTTACACATATGTGAGCATGAGTGTGTCTTTGGTAGTGCATAGGGAGGCCAGAGTAGGACAGTGGGTAACTTGGGTACCACACTGTGCTTCATTCTGTTCAGACAGGGTTTCTTCCAGAAGCAATGTTCACCTTTTTGGCTAAAATAGCTATTCATTGAGCTCCTGGGATCTGTCTCCCTCCTCTGTACTGAACTCAAGTTCTCAAGCTTGCATAGCTAGAGAACTTTTACTCACTGAGCTACCTCCTCAGACTAACTCCAACTTTTAAAAAAATTTAGATATTGTCCATAATTCCTCAGTGAGGGATGGGGCCTCTTAAACCTGTCTTCCAGATATAATGAGATGGTGCTGATGCCAGTGTCCTGCAGGTTTTCTCTAAGGAACTAATGAAAGCAATCAACAGTAAACTAAGTGACACACACACACACACACAACACCACACACCACCACCACCACCACCACCACCATCATCATCATTGCCAAAATTGAATCAATGATAAAACATGTTTCCAACCC
Source organism: Typhlomys cinereus (assembly GCA_023101885.1). Taxonomy (NCBI): domain Eukaryota; kingdom Metazoa; phylum Chordata; class Mammalia; order Rodentia; family Platacanthomyidae; genus Typhlomys; species Typhlomys cinereus. The sequence continues at coordinate 1,819,363 of JALPQD010000418.1, read as the reverse complement.
TGCTGAGTTCTAGGTGGTCAGAACTTTCTCATCTTGCAACTGAAAGTCTGTTAGCAATCTTAGACTCGTGTGGATAAAATCATATTGTATTTGTCTTTTGCATCTGGCTTTTTCCTTGACATAATTTCTAAGTGATCCTTGCTCTTGTACCTATCAGGATTTTCTTTTGCATGACTACTGTATACATTGCATAATCTATTGTATACATTCCAAAATTCCGTATTACCCCAAACCTCTTACTAAGTGAAACCAAGAGATAATAAAAGTTGGCAAAATACAGAGAAAACTGAACCCTTACACAGTTGATGGGAATGGAAGCTTGTCAGCCATTAGGTAAAATAACATAGGCATTTCCTCAAAAGATTAAAAATAAAGTTACGGGGCTGACCACTTGTACCAACTTTGAAACACCTGTTTGTACCCCCACTTCCATATCTCAGGCCTCAGTGGAAGAACCCCGCCATTGTCTTGCTCACTGCATATCCCCAGACAGACAGGATGAAAAGAAAACACAACTTAGGCATTGTGTCAAGAGCCACTTTGTCCAGAGAGTCGGATTCACCTCCAGTTCACCAAGCACAGTGGTACTGCACACATACATGAGATTTTTGACAGGCAGACTGATCAGTTCAAGGTCACCTGAAGAAATTTCTACGTAAGTGTTATGGAGCCCCCACCCTTAGAAATTCTGACTCAAAAGGTCTGCGATATGATTAGCATATCTGTTAAAGAAATTTTTGGTTGATTTTGCTCATATAGATGTGGAAACCACTGGACTAGATCATTGGAAAGTTTTATTGGAATTAAGACTATAAGTCAGTTGGAGGTGGGTCAATATTTAGAGTAGCTTCCTCTACCTGTTCTGTTCTCAGGGTACTGAAGAGAGGAATGGGAAGATCCCTACAGGCTGCCACAGTTCAGAAATTCCCGTATGCTCAGTCAGTACTCTGAGGAGCAGGACCCTGTGCACTGGCCTGGTTTTGTGTTTTATGGTCACATCTAGACTGCAAAGGTCAGTCTGTGCCCGGACAATTAAACAATCATGCAATCATAGAAATTCAAAGACATGACCTTGGAATTACTATCTGCCTGCTGTTTATATCATCTCCTTCAGTTACTTTTCAACTTAGCTATTTTTTTTTTTTTTGAGACAGGGATTTTCTAGGATTGTCTGGTATTTATGATGTAGAGCAGGCTGGCCTCTTCAGTCTCTTGAGTGCTGAATTTCTGTGCTTGAATTTCTAGTCAGCAGTTGCTTATTTTCTAAATGTAGCTATCTGAGTTTTCGTAGCTGCTGGTCCTCCTGTGGACACAACACAGAGTCTTTGGTAAAAGTTGTAGCTCCCACCTTTGGCCAGGAAAGTCCAAATAATCCAGGGTTAATATTTTTTTCAGTCTCTCTGTGTCTCGTGTCTCTGTCTCTCTGTGGCTCTCTGTTTATCTCTGTCTTTCTCTGTCTCTCTGTGTGTTAGAGATCTAACCCAGGACTTACACGCATGGACTGTACTACAGAGCTGCACTCAGTCCCTGCAGTTCTTCCTTTACACTTTCTGGCTGTTGCCTCTGTGAACACAGCACCTTCAGGGAGGTCTGGATGAAGCCTCTCTATCGCTGCTTCTCCCAGAGCCCTGGGGGCAGTGAGAGAGTAAACTGTCGGCCACACAGCCCTTGCCTGTTCAGACAGGAAGCTACAGTCACCCAGGAAACCATTGAGAAGGCGCTTTCTGCACCCAAAGACAGGCCTCTATGGAGTGTGACACAATGATGAAGAGCCTTCCTGGCTGCTGAGCCACTGGGTAATCTGCCAAAGAACCACTGTTTCCATAGAAACCATCATTTTAGAAAAGCTTGGCATCAGTTGCCATCCTGCTGCTGAGGAAGGGCCAGTCAGCCAAAGTGGGCAATTAATCCTGAGGGAGGCTCTCCTGCCCCTCCTGTGCTGGAACCAAGTCTGTCAGGAGAGAGGTCCACAAGACAGTGGGCCGGCCCTGCTCCAGCCCAAGAAGCACCCATCTTGGCTCTGCTGAATCAGGATCTGATCAGATTTGAATTTCCCTCTGGAAACTGACTTTAATCGCCAAATTGCTCCCAGGGCTCTTGAAGAGATTAACTTTACATTTCCCACAAGTATGTGCAGCCATCACTCTGTTTTTCTGTGCGCTCCTCCCTTTTGCTTCTGGAATCTTTAATCCAGGCATGGACATGCAATTATAATCCTTCCTCTGTCTCGGAGAAAATGGTCTTGTCTGGTTTTTGTGAACATTTTCTCAGAAGGAAACTAAAAACTGTCTAGGTAATTTTCTCTATGGCTTCATTCTCATCTCATGTGAGGTGACATTTTTGTCGTTGTTTAACATATATTGTTGTTACTACCATATAACTTTCATTCTCTAGTTATATACCTTGTGGAATTTAAGATGAATGAACACACCCAGCAAGCTCCTCCTTGGCCTCCATCACTACATGTTTGCAATCATCTCCTCTGACTTGTCAGTTGTCCCCAAGTCCAACATGCTCAGTGTCGCTAGGCTCTTCACGCAACTATTATCACTTGCCACAAGTCCAAGGAAGCTCCAGAAGAAATCTCTTAAGATTTTTCAAGTTCAGAGTGTCTAAAGTCTGGGAGTACAAAGAAATAGAGAATATTCCATAATGGCATGACTCATTTTAGTACTCTAAACACTTTCATTTATGGTTTAAATTTATGGTTACCAAATAAGGTCTTAGGAAAGCAAGCTTACTATTTATTTCTCCTTGTGAAACATTTCTTCTCAGGGGATTCTGAAATGTTCAAAACCACACAGTTTGTGGCTATTAGATCTGGCGCTTTGCCCCTATGTGCTTAGATTTGAGCTAAGCTCTCCACTGTTATAATCATCCTCTCTGAACTCAAGTCTGTCACCAGCTACTGCCACAGTTCATTATATGAACTACCCATGTCCTACAAAACATAGTGGTATTCTTAATTTCCTTCACTAGACCCTGAGTGTTCCATGGACAATAGATGGGAAAGATGTTAATGAAGGCTGAGGAAATTCCTCTGTGCAACTCCTGACAATTCCTTCCACTAAACCTCAGTTCATCTCAGTCTCAGTAGCCTATTGTCATGACAGGACCTCCTCCCTGAGAGGGTCGAGCCCCTGGTTCTTGAGCTTGGGGTTGCTTCCTTTGCCCATTTACCATCAAAATTAGGCACAGGAATTCCTAGAGGCATCCAAGTAGATCATCCATCTGGTCCACAGATTTCTTCCTCTTCTCTTTGTACATGAACAGCAAGTCTAGATCCACACATAATCCTAGTCCTGTCAGCATCAGGTATCCACACAAATGACAGATGGAGGCATGTGAACTTGCTAGCTTAAAATTAAGAGTTCCAAGTTCCTGTGCAGAGGGCAAAGCAAAATAAAAATGCCCTGAGATGCTCCACCTAGATCCCAGTGACAATTAGAACAATGCTAGCAGTAGCAAGTATATGATGATACTTCTTGATAAGTTGTTGATCAGAAAGGCCTCAAAGTCCCACTACCCCCAAACAGTACTGACTTTTGTCAGTATTTTTGGTTGCCTGCCAAAAACAGACAGTAAGATTCTACTACTGAAGATGGAACACACAATGGACCATAGGATATGGATTTAAAAAACACTAGTTGTAATTGGTCTAGAAGTTTCCTTCTTGCTGGATAGTTTACATTGTACCAGAGAGTACTAAGGAAATTACCAAGGGGGAAAAGCAATGAAAGATACTATCAATCTGTGAAATCTGCAATAAGAACCACCATTGCAGCAGATGACCATCAGTGTAATAGTGGCTTGAATATTAAGGAGACAACAGAGAGTTTTCTGATCAGATTTATGGTCCGTTTGTCAGAATGGAACACATTTCTATTATTATAAAATAGAAAAAGAACCTATGAAAGGGAAGGACATAGGTCCCAGGGGAAAAAAATCAGACTATGAATGTTTAGCTAGGAAGACAGTACACCAAACTACTTTCTAAATACCTGTTATTATACTCATAGAATTGAAGGACACACAGCACTCAACCTAGAAGCCCTCTTCTATAATAGAAGGTGCTTGTAGAAAAGCACAATTCATCAAAATTCAGGAAATAAGTGACTGTAGATGGGTTTATCTCTAAACAGGAGATATACACCTCACTCACCCCCTGTCACGACAAAGCTTAGGGAACATTGTGGAAGAGGGAGTGGCAGATTATAAGTCTGAAGTGGGACAGTGGTGTGCCAGACATTATGTCCTGGACATGTCAAAGTTGTGATATACAAGATTTCATGGCAGATATATGCACTTACATAAGACTTGTGCAGGAACTGTCTTATGTACACCTCACCATGAGAACAGAAAGCTCTCAAGAAACTCCAAGCCTCTTGGAGAGACTGGTGAAGACTAATGCTGATGGGGAAGAAAAGGAGGATGGTTTCCTCAATGATATACCCACTGATGTGTGATACTTGCTGGAGCATGAGTCATGTCAGGCATATGTATCAAAGACATACTCAATGAAGCACAGTGGCCCACACATGTGAAAAGATTTGAAAATAAGAGGGAGTCAGGTAGGAGAGATAAAGGGTTGCAAGGGGAAAAGGAGAGGGGCTGGACCTTAGGACTAAGAGGTGTAAATATTATGCATTCACTATATTCATGTATGCAACATTAAAAATAAAAGAGAATGGAGAAAATTAAGAGCCCCAATTTTGCTTTGAACTCAGAAAAATCTTCCCCTTTTAGGAACCAGTACTCCTAAACTCATAAATCCTGTTTCAAGATACAGAAAACAGAGATTCCTTAAGTGGGTCACTGGAAGGGAACATTTGTTCTATGGTCTGTCTTATTATTCTGCCTATTGGGATTAAAGTGTCAGATGAAAATTCCTGATTCGATGTGTACATTTCATACCAAGGAAAAAGATACACTAATCTCTATAAATATTGGCTCTGCAGTCTTTTCAACAGGCCATGCTAACAGTTTGCCGGTAAATTTTTCTGAGAGTATGGTTCACGAACTCCATGGCCATGGGTGTATTCTCTTCTATTGGAAAGTATATATCTTGGTATGATTCATTGTACACTTGGCCCTGAGGCAGTGAATTAAACATGCCCTAACTGCTGGGTCAATGCTGCTCTCAGTTCCTGAAGGCAAGAAAAGGTAGGCTGCACTTGTGTGGCAGTGAGTTACAGAGGCCAGTTTTCAGATGAGAAGTGTGCTTTTGAGCACTCTTGTGAAGAATTACTTAGTTAAGGTTAGCCCATGGGCACTCCTTTAGGTGATCAACTAATTGATGTGGGAAAGCCCAGCCCATAGTGCATGGGATGTTCCCTATGCACATGGATGAGATGGAGAGAGAACTGGTTGGCAAGTTGGCAGACTGGCAAGGGAGAAAGAATTCCCCTCTTAGTTCTCTCTGCAATGGCTAGTTCCCTTGGATCCTGATGTTAGTATGAACTCTCCTGCCATCATAATGGATTTGTAACCTAGAGAATTGTAAGCAGGAAAAAAGAACGTATTCCCTTGAATTGTTTTGATTATATATTTTTTAATTTTTTTATTATTATTATTTACTCAACTGTGCGCATGTGTGTATGTATGTGTGTGCGTGTGTGTATGTCTGTGTCTGTGTATGTGTAGAACCACGGACGAATTCGCGAACCACCATGGACGCCTCCACCTCCTTCTGCCCCGGGATTCACAGGCTCCGCCCTACCAGGACCAGAAGTGCAGGCCGCCCCCGCTTCTGCCTGGCGTCTATACGTGGGATCTGGATCTGGGATCCGAACTCAGGACTTTCCGCCTGCAAGGCGGAGGCTTAACCCCTGAGCCACCTCTCCAGCCCCTATTATATATTTTTTACACCAGCAGAAAGAAAGGTGACTAAAAGAACTGGGAGCATGTGTCTACGCTAATGAAAGGAATTTCGAATTAGCCTAAATGGCATAAACCAATGGGGATTCTTTTTAGCCACTAGGTTATGTTCAGTGTTGATTTAGGTTATTAGTATGATGGGCATTTGTCCATATGATATGCTCCTTAGCCTCCATCCGTTTTACCACATGACTCTGCTACAGATGCCCAGTGGCATGACTGACCTCAATTGACCTCTTCTCATGGCAACTAATCACTTATGACTTTTCAGAACTGGGTGTCTTACATGAGCATTAGCATAGTATAAAGAACTCTTCCATTTGTCACTGGCCAACAACAAGTTTAGCCATGTGGCTTTCTTAAGATCTGCTAGTCCTCACCGTCCTGTTTCCTTCCTGGTCCTTGACCATTGGGTCACTCATTTGTATTTCCTGTAAGTTTCTTTGTCTTCTATCCTGAGGTCTCCAGTCTTTCTATGCAGGGTGAATCTGCTATGTACTACCCAAAGCTCTGCTCACTGGGAGAGTTGCTGAGCAGTATTTCTTCCAAGAACAACCATGAGAATGACAGCAGTGCAGCCGAGGCAGTCTCCAGGGACTAGAGTCTCCCTGGGGCTGAGGGTGGACCCTTGGTGTTCAGGTAGAAATGTACAGTCTGTTGTAAATTTGTTATAAAATGGCTGTCTGTTAGCACCTTACATAGTAGATGATTGAAACACTTGTTAAGTGTGAATGTGATATTCTTTGCTACATTTATTCACCAATAAGTCCTAAGATCTTTCCCAACTCTCCAAAGAGCATGATCATGTTCTCTCTCTCTCTCTCTCTCTTCTCTCTCTCTCTCTCTCTCACATACACACACACTATTCAATTAAGATTCTTTCTCACTGTTTATTCTTTGACATAGAAATATCACATATTTAGAATTATAATGTGTGAATTTATGTACTTCATACACATATTCATTCTGCCCTACGCAGCCAGCTCTTTAGGGACAGGAAGTATATTCTCCCTCCAGTCCATGGAAGTGAAATAAAAGGAAATAAAGAAAAGAAACAGAGAAAGAGAATATATAGCTTATTTTGCATGCTTTATTGTAATACATTTAAAATGCTTAACAAACTTTTGTTTTCTGTGCGGTTGGCCCCTTGCGCCATAGTGTACACATACTGTACACACACCACACACACAAATTCTTATCTAGCCCTGAAGTGATGCTCTGACCTAGGGAAATACATCAAAGGTGCTACGTGAGCCCGTCCCTCTCTGCCTACTGCGAAAACAGGACTCAGTGTTTCTTCATTCCAGAACAGTCTACATAAGTGACAGCTTTTAAGAAATGAGAAATGCCCTTACAATGTGAACTTGTTTCATGTTAATTTTTCCTTGAACTGTTAACTGTCTCAACAATGTAGGGATGATCTGTCTGATATTTCTGCATATAATTTAAACAATTTGTAATCTTCTTATAGGAGCCAGTGCAATACTTGAAGGACATTGTTAAAACAGTATGGGTCTTTCCCCTCAGAGGGTAAGATGAATCAACTGGACAATTTTCACGGGGACCTGAAGTACAGCTGTAGTGGAAGGGAGACAGGGTTCACCACAGAAGCAACCCACTCAAGATGGCAGGATGGTAGTCATCAAGTCAACCACAGGTATATACTTGAAGTCATCTCTGAAATGGTTTGTAAGAATTTGCTGTTAGCCATGAAGCAGTCCCACTGGAACTAGAGAGTAGCACGTGACTGGGTAGCCAAGAAGCCAGGGTGGTCAGTGTGTAGGACTTTGCCAGTGAAAGCCTGGAAGGACAGGCACACACATGTGTCACAGGATGGAAGGTATGTGCTGACAAGGGAGTTACTGGTTACTAAGATCTCACGGTGTGGGTCCTTAAACACTGAGAAACCGGAAATCAAGAAAGCAGAGGAACTGGAAGGCTTCAGACTCAGCAGTTCACCCCTCTCTAAAGGTAGGAGGCTTCAAATTATTTACATGACTGTTGGTTTCCTTTGATTTCCTCTAGAAAACTTCCCAGGAGACTTCTTGCTTTGTTTTTTCCCACCCATTGTTTTTATCCCCAAACACATATGACTCCTTGGCTGGCCAGCCACCTTACAAATTGTTTAAATTATGTGCCGAAACAGCAGACAGATCATTGAGACAGCTGGACAGTTCAGGGAAAAAATAACATAACAACAAATTCACATTGTAAAGGCATCTTTCATTTCTTAAAGGCTGTCATCTTTGTCATTCTTCAGTGTTGATAATGTGCCTCAGTGCCAAAAGGTTGGAATCCCCTGAAGGTTCTAGGGGAGAATCTTTTTCCTGCTCTTTCTAGCTTCTAGAAGCTTCCTTTCTTTTCTGACTGGTGGTCACATTTGTCTTCAGAATCATAAACTTGAGGCTCAGTTTTCCCAATTTTGATTTACTCCAATAGTCTGCTGTCTGTTTCTTCTATGTAAGATACCTGTGATTTAATTACTCTGATTGCATGTTCTATCGTTATATTTTGGAGGCTGAATATTTTATAATTAAGAGATGTAGGACAGAAGGCATAGTCTCAGAGGTAAAATGCTTGCCTAGCATGCATGCTGCCATGAGTTGGATAAACTGCACTGAAACAATTTAAAAGGAAAGGAGAAAATGAAGAAAAGAATAGAAAAAGGAAAGGAAAGGAAAAGAAAAAGGGAAGGGAAGTAAAAGAAAAAGGAAAGAAGAGAAAGAAAGAGAAGGGGAGGGGAGGGGAAGAAGGGGAGCAAAGAGAAGGGGAGGAAAAGGGAGGGAAGAGAAGGGAGGGGGAGGGAAAGAAAAGGGGAGGGAGGGGAGGGAGGGAAGAAGAGAGGGATTGAAGCATCAGAGGGAAGGGAAAGAAGGAAAAGGGACGAAGGAAGGAAAGGGAAAAGAAGGGAAGAGGAGAGAGGGAAGAGGAGATGACAAGGAGGGGAGAGGAGGAGAGCGAGAGTAGGACAGGGGACGGGAAGGGGAGGGAAGGGAGTAGGGAGGGGAGGGGAGGAGAGGAGGAGACGAGGGAGGGAGAGGGGAGGGGGGGGGGAGGGGGGGAGGAGGGAGAGGAGAGGGGAGGAGAGGAGAGGAGAGGAGAGGAGAGGAGAGGAGAGGAGAGGAGAGGAGAGGAGAGGAGAGGAAAAAAAGAATATAATCAAAGCCTAAATTTGTAGAATGAGATTCCAGGAGTTAAGTTTCACAGTACAGAGTCTCTGAGATAGTCTCTCAGTTAAAGTTCTGAGAACTAATTGTCTAACAAAGAAATTGACTACTGAATAGTTAGCATTTCAGCTCCTGCTATTTTAGTGCTTCTTTTGTCACTACATTCATTAAATTTTGTATTTTTCTGTGATACATGCGGCAACTAGGGGTTGCCATTGGAACCTAATGGGTGAAGTAATGTTTTTAAACTTCTTATAGTGTACAGAAATACACAGAAGATCTACCAGCCCAATAGAGCCAATAAGCTGGCATTGAGAAACCATGCTTTGCTCAAAGTCTCCGGTCTAAGGTGCCATTCGGAAACCCAAGGAAAATTTCACTGAGCAAAGACTACATGAAGACCTGTTGGCTAGGAATTTTAGAACCTCAGAATAATCTGGGGGAAAGTCACAGAATGGTCAAAAGACAAACATCCTGTTTAGAGTTTGTTGTGGTAGGTAGGTAGCAATAGCCTCTGAAAAGATAAAGGTCTAGTTTTGGGTGTAGAAATGGATGCCCTAGGCATTAGCACTTAGCACTGTTGGGTGTAAATGAAAACCACAGAAGTGGTCTTTGACCTTCTGCTGCCCTCCTGTCTCTTACTGCCATCATTTCCCTCCAAGGTAAACCACGAATAACAGGATTCCTTATCTCCAAGATAGAAGGAAGACCTCTTTTCAAAAGCCAGCCATAAAGACCCAAAATATTATTGCAATCTTCCTCACTCTTCTGTGCCACTGGCCACAAATAAATTAAGATCCCCATTTCCTGACCTGAATCCAGAGGAAGAAACTCTATCCTGGAGGGTGCCTGAGAGTCTGGACAGGCACTGCCAAGATCCATGCAGCCTGTTCTATTGGCTCGTTCCTCTCTTACCCAGCTGCATACAATTAGATTCTTCCCTTGGAGAATAATGTAGAGATTTGATTATATTTGTTTATTGTGTCTTTCTTTTTTAGATATAAACTTATTTTATTCTTCTAGCATTTCATCCATGAATGTAGTGAATCTATATTTTATGCTACTATAACCCCTAGTACCACCACTCCCTTTTCCTATTACAATCCTTCTTTTCTCCTGCCAGCCTCCCCTCTATTTGCAAGTCTCTTTCTATGTGTAACCTACTGGGTTTCATCTTTGCCTTTGATGATATGTGCCTTAGTATTTGTGGGAGCATGAATTATATATATATCAGTGGGTTATATATTAAGATTATATATTGAGGAAAGCATCTTCTATTCCCTCTCCATCAGCATTAACCCTCATCACTATCTCAGGTAGGTGTGGCACCTCGATATTTTTTCCCTTCTATGGTGAAATGTTGATAGGACAATTCCTGTACTGGTCTTGTGGAAATATACACCTGGGCTGATGAAGCTCTGTTTCTTGAGGATGCTCTCTTCACTTAGTAGTATGTTTGTTTCATCTTCCCATTTCAAAATGACTACAGGATCCATCTGCTTAGAGGTTACAGTTCAACACGTGTCAGAGGAGTTCACAACAACATCAGGAGCCAAAGAACTAGCCACACCACAGTAATTCCTGAGAGAAGGACATACTTTCTACCCTGCCAGAATGTCTCTACTCTTGTATACAAAACTGTGCCAAAAGACTGAGCCAGTTCTCTCCATCTTATCTACCTGCCCTGGGAATGCTCTCACCCACCATGAGCCAAGTCCCACATCAATTAGACAATCTCCCACCAGGCTTGCTCAGGGCTGGCTTTAATTAGCTAATTCTTTATAGCTGTGCTTAAAGCCTCAGCCTTAATTTGTCAAATTGACACAACTCTAACTGGCACAGTAGGCTTGTGGGTTCTTTTTGCTGGTTAGCAGCTCAGATCCAGGGAGACCTTTCACAGCCTCCTAGGGACCAGAGGAATAGTTGCTGCACTGCTGGGGTTTTCCATCTTGCTTCTGCTACTGTTATGTAGAGTTTTCATATGTTACCTTTTCCCATCTATTCCTGGTTACTCGCCACTCTTCCAGGTAGTCAGTGAGGTGAGGATAGTCACTTTTTCAGTCTTATTTACATCATGAAAGGAGGAAATAGCATATTGTTCTGCCCTTCATAATAGTGACACTGCTTTAGAGGAAAAGAAGCAAGTTTACTGACAAGTGCTATGACGCTTGAACTTGATTGCCAACTAGATGGGATCTAGAATCACTATGAAAACAAACATCTGGCATCTCTGATGAGGGAGTTTCTAGACTGGTGCACTGAGGTGAGATGTCGCACCTAAATGTGGGCAGCAGTATCCCATGGACTGGGTCCTGGACTAAAAACAAAAGAGACAGGGAGCTGAGCACAAACATTTATTGCTCCCTACTTCCTGAGTGTAGATGCAAAATGATCAGCTGTCTCAAGCTCCTTTTGCCACACATTTCCTTTGATGATAGACTGTCTCCTTCTTACTGTTGCTTTCTCAGTGTTTTTGTCACAGAAAAACAACTGAGATATGAGCCATCGAATCACATCATTCAGGGAAGCATTAGTTCAAAGTGGTCTCAAAGCTGTAACTTCAAGCTTGGTCTTGAATCTTTTTAACACCCAGAGACGTGACAAGACAAAGGCTAGCAAAACATTCCGAAATGGAAAGCTATGAAGCCTGAGGTTGGCTTCCACATTCTTCTGGGTCCAATTCTGGACCCCATCCCTAGGAATGAATGCAGAAAGCATGTAAAAACCTTGTGTCTCCGTAAACCTCCATCCTATTTAGGCAAAGACACCAGATGAAGTGTTCCCTTGGATCCAGTCTTTGGCTTGTTCCTTCTTTCCTTGGATGTGGTTCACTGTAGTACCCTTCACCAATATGGATGACCTGGGGGGCAGTCACATAGTAAATTCTTAGGAAAATTTGAGATGGGGAGGCTCAACTAATGAACAATACACATATGAGTAAATAATTAAGCCATATTTTTTCAAATCCTGGGAATTGAGGTCTTGCTGGAACTCACCTCTAATTCTCTGACATTTCAGAGACTACAAAAAAATGTTATGACTGTTTGCCATCTGTGGTGAATACAAAGGAATGAGGACGACGGGTGCGTGTAATCTGGAGGGCCTGGGAATGATGCCAGGGAATCTTCATGCCAGCATAACAGTCCTGTCAGTCTTAAATAATGATAGTTCAAGCCTGATATAAAAATTAAATTTTAGTGTGTGCCTATGTGCATGGCTGAGCATACGTATATGCAAAGTGTTCTTCCACTTGTTTATTGTGTGAGTGGAGACAGAGGACAATCACAGGGGAAACTCTTGGGAATGCCATCTATCTCATTTGAGGAAAGATCTCCATCACTGGAGTGAAACTCATCAATTAAACTAGACTGACTGGTCAGTGAGTCTTGAGGATCCACCTGTCTCTTCCTAGATTATAAGCATGTGCCACCAGTCTCAGAATATTAACATGGGTACAGGGACTCAAATTCACGCCTTCATGTTTGTAATGCAAACCTTTGGCCACCTGAGCAATTCCTCTAGACCCTAAAAATGTAAATATTAAATCTGATCACAAAGCTTGAGGTGATGAATATACTAATTACCCTATATAATTATTCTGCATTACATATACATATGTAGCAAAGCCACTACATTACTTCATAAATAAAATGCAATAACTTATTAATAAAAGTAATTGCTTGCAAAGTGGGTTGATGTTAGTCAAGTAGATGATAAAAAAGTGAAGATCAGCCAGAGGGCAGCACACCAAGGGCAAGCATTGTATTTGAGTGGGTGCGAACTTGGCTAACAGTAGGCAAGCGTTGGATACTGGTGACAACAGTGTTGGGGGCAGAATCTGCAGATGCTCAACCAGCCTGGAAGCAATGGGCTGAACTGGGCAAGCCTGGTAAGACCTAGGACTGTATTCCTTAAGCAATTCTTGACTCCCAATGGCTTCTGCCATGGAATGATTTGCAACCTGAAGATGTCAAGTTGCCACTGTGTGAAGGATGCTGTTCGTGGGGCCAGGCCAAAGGCCAGGAGACTTCCCTGAGAGGAGAGTGCAATAGTCCAGATGGCATGCAATAAGACCTTGCATTCATAGAAGCAATGCAATGAAGAGGGCAGGGAAGCTTGACAAAACAGGTATGTCTGTCACCTGGTGGATTCTGAATTATAAGCCCAATTCTCGACTACTATCTATTGACAGTCAGCGCGTGCCTGGTATCCGGGACCAACCACTCTGATGGAACCTGAGCCTGCAGCAGCTCAAATTATTCACTTTTCTTTAGAGCCAGTGAGAGCTGGCAAGACAGGCTTGAAACCAACATCCACATATGCTCTGAGATGATAGTGAGCTGGCTCAGATGTCTCATCTCTAGGCCAAATTGAATTTTCAAAGGCAAAAAAAGAAAAAGTATATGGATTCTTCCTGACTGAGCAATCTTTATTTCTAGGAGCTTGAGAACAGAAATGAGGCAAAACCTACACCATATTGCAACCTGTGATTCTGACACCAAAGAATAGTAGGTGACCTCAGTTTTGCTCTTGGCTGTGCACCTACAGCTGCAGATCAATGGGTGTGTCTCACTTAGTTCCATGAGTAGGACGGCCCCAGACAGATAACTTGTTGAACAATCCGTATGTAATATACACACATAAGTTAGGGCTGAGTGGAGAACTGAACGTGCTCTGGCTATAGATTTTCCAAAATCGATGGAGGATTAGTTGGCTATGATACAGGGGTATTTCAAATCCTGACACCCAGGGAGGTTTAGCTTCCAGAGATGAAGATCTCTGTTGTAAGGACTCAGTGGCATTGCCGAGAGTTGGGCTCCTCTTTACTATGAGAACACTATTATGACTGTTAATCCCTTGCCTCTAGGGATCCTAGTGCCTGTGATCCATGCTAAACTTTCGGGGGTCGTTGGCATGTCAGTTATTGCTCAGATCATGCAAAGTCCAATTATGGCTACTGCAGCCCTAACTTGTGTGTTGTGTGGAGTATCTTGCGAATCGTTGCTCCTCCCCATCTTTAGGCTCTTACTATCTTACTGCCCCCTTCTTCTGCAAATTTCCCTGAACTTTAGTATGGGAAGAGATTTGGTTGGTCTGGTTCCAGCTGATTTATGTAGGGGAACTTTATGGGTTTTTGCATTCTTTAGCATGCATTATTGATATAGCTTGAAAAGCATTCAAGAACCAGGAATCAGTTAAAATAAAGATGTGTGTGTGTGTGTGTGTGTGTGTGTGTGTGTGTGTGTGTGTGCACATGGGTGCATGTAGACACATGAGCATAGTAGGCAGGGGCAGTGGGTTCAATAGTGATGGTTTGTCACTGTGTCTTTCAAGCTTTTCACACTATGCACACATAAAAAACTGAGCCCCGATTCTGACTGTCCTCACAGTCCCAGCTGCTTGGCTTTGCCTAACTAACCCCTAGGAAAAATGGAGGTCAGTAGTTGAGTCACTCGAGCTACATCCTCATGAGAAGGTGCCCAGCCCTGTAGTTGGAAATCCTCATCAGGTTTTAGCACAGCTTTCTATAGATGAGCGTCAATGTCTCAGGATGGAGAGGAAGACCAGAGCAACAACCCAAAGAAATAGGAGTGTTCTACAACAATGGAGGGGATCTCAGGAAAATAGTTCTGGTGTTCAAATGATGGCTGTGGCTATACATAAACTACCTTCTAGTGCAAAGAATTCTGAAATTTAAAATGTTTATGATTGGGTGTGTCCTCTAACACAGACTAGTTGCCTCTTAAATGCTCTGTTCCTATTTCCATTCCTGTGCTTTCAGAAAGTACTTTCTGAGTGTCTGTTATGTGCCACACACTGAACAGAATCCTGGGAGTTAACAGTCATCTGTGAGAGAACACGGCAGTGACAAGCACGAATAAAGTATAACCTATAAATCTTGGTGATCTATATAATCTTATAGGTGCTAATACGTATACAAAATCCCAGTGCTTTACTTCCACAAGGGAAAAATCCAAGAACAGTGAGGAATCTTTGTTTTTTTCAAAATTGGAACACATATTTTATAGAAAGTTCTATTGAGCAAGGTTGAGGAGCGTTTCTGCCAAGAACAGGGGATTTGTAGTGAAGGAACTCCTTTGTGGTGCCATGGAATGAACGTGTGTGTGCACCAGCTTCCCTAGCAGAGGAATCATGGTGGAAATGAAGGAACATGTAGAGCACTCAGCCCCTCCAGTGGCAAAGAGATCACCAAAGAAAGAGAGGAGAGGGCATGCAGGACATGTGCTCTCTAAGAATGGAAGGATGTCTAGCAGGGTGAAGGCAGGGCCTTGGATGCAGCGTCTGGTGCCGGTCAGGGGAAGTATCTGTGTCCTGATGATCAGTTACGATGCTTCATGTGGTCAGTGCACCCAAGTGCAAACAGGATGCACAATGCTACAAAGAAACAGCTCTTCTGAAGACACTGCTGCTCAAGAGTGTTTGAAGTTTTGCCTCTGGCCTCTTGGAGTGCCGATGTTGCCACCTGAATGGGCACTTAACAGAAAAGGATGATGCTGTGCGCTAAGCTTCTCCTTCACAACCTGCCTCTTCTGCACTACCATGCCCTTTGTTATGACTGGACTTAAACGGTCACACTTGGGCAGTTTCTCTGATCAGACCAATTCCACCTTCTGAGAGCCCTAGAGGAGGACATAGGAGTGGTGTGGGAATCCGCAGAGCAGAATTCATTACTTCCAGCTTTCCCATGCCAGAGTCTTTCATCTTTGATGTTGTCTCTTTCCCAGGTGCCACTTGACCACGCCTAATAGGAATAGGAGTGAGAAGTCCTCAGTTCCTCTTCTTGTGTCTTTTAGAGCCAGCCTGCAAAGAAGAAGTGGCACAAAGGGTCCAACGAGAGAGCTGACACAAAAGACACCCTCAGGATCTGATGGGTCAGCTCCCTAGAAGCTCTGAGTAGAGAGCAGACAGGCTGCGAGGCATGGTGAAGAGTGGGCAGCATTTTAAACAAAGGACACTTGAAGATCATTTTAGCAGTTTGTCTGCATGTTGCTGATAAATTCAGGACCCAACAGCCTAAAGAGGAACAAGGGGTTTTATTCTGACTCTTCATTTCTCAGTTCAGCTTGGTAGGAGAGCCCATACTAACAGTAGGGACCAAAGGAACTGGCCACACCTTTTCCACAGGACTGTTGTGACAGGGGCAAACCTCACTTGCCAGACAACATGTCAGTCTAAATATATCAAAGAATGTCGACTGACTGAACCAGCTAAAGGCGGCTCAGGCTCAGGCTTATTGGAATTCACTGGGTGTTAATTATAACCAACAAAGATAATTTTAAAGTTAAAAAGTCACAAAATTAATTGTATGTAGCATATGCTGTGGATGGATAGATAGATGATAAATAAATGCAGACAGCACCTACACTATACCAAACATTTGAAATATGGATGTAAATGGATGGATAGGCCACTTTTACACAGATGATAGATGATAGATAGCCAGATGGATGGATGGATAGATAGATAGATTGATAGATAGATAGATAGATAGATGAGAATGAGTTGTAATTTGTCTGATGTTGCTAATAAATTCATGAACCAGAGTCTTTGAAATAAGGGTGAAATACTCTGGCTCATGATTTTCCATTTTAGTTCATAATCCACCTTGGTAGGAGAGTTCATGTCAATATGAGGAGCTGAGGGAACTGGCCACACTATATCTAATAGAGATTGCTGACTTCAAGTTTGTCTATGTATTCTAAAGTATGCCAAAGTACTGGACCAGCTTCCTCTGTTTTGTTCATCTGCTCAGATGGTAGTCCTACTCATTATGGACCGACACATTGATTAGATGATCTCCTGCACATTTGCTTAAGGCTTGCCTTAACTATTAGTTCTTCACAGATATTCCAACAGTTCAGTCTTCAGTTGTTAACTTGAAACTTGTGTCTACATAGCACAGGTGGATAATAAACTAAAGCTTATTAATGATAGACAGACGGATATATGGACAGATGGAAGTAGATAGATAGACAGACAGAGATAAAGACATGCAGATATATATAGCACTTACTCTGCATTAATTATTTTGCTGGATGCCATGGATATAGCAATAGACAAAAATGCAATGTTGTTGTTAAGGACACAAAGTCAGGTGAAAGCAATGCTAACACAGCACATATTACAGCAGGGGAAACCAATCAAGTGAATAAATACTGAGTAAAATAATTTCCATTGAGTGGAAATAAAATGAAAACAAATAATACAGAATGAAATAGTTTGGATGTAGACTTATAAATGGTTGAAAGAAACCAATCATGCTAAATCATTAGTGAAGTATTTCCAGAGAGCGGCTAGCAGGAGACAGGAAGTGAAAAGGAGCTGATTGTATTGGATCCATGAAAGACATGGTTTGTGAGAAGGGAAGGAATGAAAGGAAGAGAAATGGGAAAGCAGGTGGAGTTTCTTGGTTTGAACCCCACAGGAAATACTATTCTGCTCCAGATGAACAGGGAATCCATTCGTGGGTGTTCAGTTGGCACGGGTGGGCCCAGTGACAGTGATGAGGAGGCAGATTGGAGTGTAGGTAAGGAAAGATTTCTGAAAGCAGGACAATTGGATGGACTTGGATTTTTAAATCATTCAATTACTGTGGCTAGGCCAAGGGCCCCCTTCAGGTGAGGGCTATATCTGATAATGCTTCAAGGTCTGCAGGCAGCAGATCAGCAGCATAACTACCCAGGAAACCTCTCAGCTCAGACCATTTAGGTTAAATACTGACTTCACCTTTTCCAGCTTTATAGTCTTGGGTAATTTGCTCAGCTTTAAACTCACTGTGCAATAAAATGAAAGTTTAAACCTATGTCCAGTCTGTAAGGGTGTCAGGAGGATTTAGCATTGTACAGAATGCAAGTTGTTCACTGTGGTGCCCAGTGTCCCAAACAGTTTAAGAATTCTAAATGGCTTAATGAGGAGGTCAGAAAATCCTTTTTATAATAAGTAATGATTAAATCCAAAGCACAGTGCACAAACAATTGCCATATGGGACCTTACTAAAATTCAGAACCTCTGCTCTGCAAAAGTCACCTCAGGAGAAAGGAAAGATAAGCTGGAACCAGAACAAAATATTTGCAAACAATGCACATCTAATAGAATGGTACTCAAAATATCCAACAAATATTCTTAAAAATCAACCATGACAAAAGAAGTAAAATATATGCATAGACACAAAAATACATGTCACAGTTCAAATGTGAATGGTCACCCACAATATTGTGCATCTGAATATTTGGTATCTAGTTGATAGCATTCTTTGGGAAGGTTATAGAACCTTAAGGAAGTGAAACCTTGCTGGAAGAAGTATATCACTGGAGGCTGGCCTTAAGGTTTGATGCCTGGCCCCCCTCCTTCCTACGTATGGCAACAGCTGGTTTCCTGCTCCTGCTGCCACGGCTTTCCCTGTCAGCATCATTCTTCATCATGGATTCTATGACCTCTGGAACTGGACCAAACAATCCCTTAAGTTGCTTGAGTTAGAGTATTTTATCACAGAACAGTAACTGGAATGATACACAAAGGAAATATAAGCTTAGAAAATATATTCACTATCAGCTTCCTAAGGGAAGTACAGATTAAAGCAGTGGGGAAATGCAACTATGCACTTACTAGGAGGCATCAGCAGCACATTCTAGTGAAGCTGTGGACCAATGCAAATTCTCAATGCAGGTAAGAATTCAAAATAGTATAGTAGCCACATCTTATAAGCTGGCGGTTAGAGGGCTCAGAGGCCTCAAAACAATATAGTCCATTGCCATCGTTGTTGGTTCCCCGTTGAAATTAGATGGTAAGAGCATGGTTCTGAAAATATCACATAGGATATCAGGAGCACAGATGGAAGCTTCCTCCCTGCTGCCTTGCTGTTGTAGTAATGGAAGGTGCTACGAAGTTTAGTAAGAGAATTTTCAATAATCTTACTCAAGTGTGGGCCCTGCACTAGATGGTACCAATTGGCCAAGCAAAACCTGTCCACTGGTGCAATCATGACAAGTCTGATATGCCTTCTGCCTTCTGATCGTATTTGATGCTGCTATCAGAAGGGATTTTATATCTGGTACTGTAAACCTGTAAAAAAATCCATGACTGGGGTAGACATGTGTCCTAGAAGAGAAGCTACTGCATTTTTAAATTCTTTTAGCATTTCATATTCATACATGAACACAGTGAATTTATGATATTTTCATACTTTAATCCCTTCTTCTTTCCTGCCAATCTCCCTCCTGTTTTCATGTCTTTTCATATCATAAGATATGCTAATAAAACAAAAACTAGAAAAAGAAGAAAAAAATTTCGACCCAGAATGTCCAGTTCCATTTCTGTGCCTCCCTTGAAAATGTCAAATCACGTAAACAGAAGATATTGGTTGTCCCTGCTGACTGTGAGGTAAAGGTTTGTCTATAATAGGAAAATGCAAGGGAATTTATGAGATTTTAGATACTTTCTGCTTTGATTTTTGTGATGGCTCAATATCTTCCAAAAGGAACAAATTTACTATGTGGAAATAAAAAGGGAAACATGAAAACATAGTGAGCCAGAAACCCACAACTGGCTAGTGCAGAGAATCAGGAACCCTGAAACTCTCAGCCCTCATCAGCCCCTCATATCTCTCTCCATCCCAACTCTCTGAGGAAGAGGGGGCTGTAAGACTGTAAGAGTCCAAAGGTGCTGGGGCCAGGACACGCCAGTCAGGACAGGGCTGGTGCACTAGGAGCACACTGCAATGAGATCTACAACCACCATCTCTACACAGTGGTTGACTTATCAGCATTCTCCCATGAGCTAGTGATGATATCCCCAGAGGGGAAAAATTACATTTAATGGGCTTCCAGCAAGAATATCTTGGGAGAAACAACTACATTCGGTAGAAATCCTAGGAGCAGGTGCTGAACAAGGTGGTGAAGCTTCTCCACTGATAGATAGATTTACCCATTGAAGGGCTACTTATACTAACACAGAGGTCTGGTATCTTACTAGCACAGGCACCCCGAAGGGGCCCTTGTGGTCACACACGCAGAGATACATGAGGGCAGGAAGGACAGGAACTAATGTGAGAAGGGAGGGGAGGATAAATAAAGAAAAGGATGGGAGGGAAGGCAGAGGGGGCATGGACAGAAACCCATTTTGTTTATATATTAAAAATTCTTAGTAAAAATGAAAATACAAAAATAAATAAATAAATCTAGGCCATATAGAGATGTATAGTATTCAATGATCAAACAATTTGCTCAAAAGAGGATGCTTAGTCCACACTGCAGCAGGAACTTTTGGGATAGTCACATGACACATTCCCCCTCAGTTTAATTAAATCTAAAATGATAATAGTAGCAGCACCTGTGACTGAGGGTTATGGCAAGATCAAAGTAGCTACTTGATAGTAAGTGCTTAGAATACTATATAAATAGCAATGTGTAATAGTAGAATATGTCACACTGACTAGAAAAGTAAAACTAAGAGAAATTGCTCAGTCAATTTAAATATGTGCTATATGAAGTTAAAAGAGCTACATTTGCATATGATAAATACAACTAATTTTGCGACTTTTTAACTTTTAAATTTATCTTTGTTGGATATAATTAACGCACGCTGAGGTTCTACGGATTCGAATGCAACGTGATGAGCTGAGAAGAAAGGTGCAAATGTAACTATCACCTGCTTGTGGCATCAAACTTCATTCTCAGAGTTCTTAGGTCTGTTCTTGATATGCTATCCCTGACAAGCTCTGAAATGCATAGTGTCTAGAAATTCACTAATAAAATGAATCACAGAGCATGTAGTGTCTTGTGTCTGTCTTTTTTTCTCTTCTGTATATACTCTAACATCACTGCAATGTAAGAGAAACAAATGTAGTCATATGTAATGCAGTAGTGTGCAAAATTGCTACTAAAGATGAAAAACAAGAGATAGCATCCTTTTTGTGTGGAAAGGTAAATAACTACTAATACAACTTCTTTGAAGAGTATGAGTATGTCAATATTTAAAGAGTTAAACATATATTATGAAATGGAAAATGAAATACTCCTGTAGAAGGACATATGCTTAAATAAAAAAGAAAAAATAGGCCTTTTATAACCAAACATAAGGGCATATGATTATGATTTTGATGAATTCAAAACAGAAAAATGCTAATAACCAAATTACTCATCAACGAACAAACATGTAGTTTGGATTACATTCATAGAATGACATACTTTACTCAGCAATTTCATATTTAATGAGCATGTGGATTAACCTAAAAAGAAGCAAACATTCAAGGCATCAAATATGCAAGAGACATCTGCTGTTGCCACTTTCATTTGACACTGAACAACTATCCTATCCTTGGTATTAGGTGGGGGGCGAGGAACAACAGGTATAGAGTCTGAAGAAGAACTAAAGTTTCCTGATTGGAAACATGAAATCCTGAGGAGGGGACTTTGGAAAGTGGCTTGGGATTAGAGTGTTAGCTGTGCAAGCCTTATGTCCTGAGTTCAGACCTCTAGATCCCACATAAAAGTGGCATGTGACTCTGTGAATGGGAGGTGAGACTTGAAAATCTCCAGAAGCTTTAAGACCAGCCAGCCTGGCTTACTGCAGCAGTGGAGACTCAGTCCATCTCCAACAAGGTAGGGACGTGAGGAATTACATTAGAAGGTTGTCCTCTGACCTCCATATGGATGTTATGACTCTTATATGCCTGTGCCCACACTTGTATGCACAAACATGCACAAATACAAACACAGAGAGAGAGACATGCATAGAAATATACTTAACCATAACACACATACACACATGCGCACACACACACACTAAAACACATATGTCACCTGTAAAACACAGATATGCATGTATATTCAACCATCTTTCTCTCTGTGTGTCTCTCTCTCTGTGTCTCTCTCTCTCCACACCTGCAAATATCTGGAAGAGTCTATAGAAATACTCTGTGGTAAATTATTTTAGCAAAAATTCTTGGATATTCAGAAGTAAACCGTATAAACCATATTTTTAAAATTTTTTGTGCATGTGTGCATGTCTGCGGGCATGTGTGTGTGTGTGTGTGTGTGTGTGTGTGTGTGTGTGTGTGTGTGTGTATACACATCAGAAGACATTGTGTGTCCCTGAGGGGACCAAGGGTGGTTGGGAATCATCCTGGATTGCTTCTATCTCCTTTTGTTTCATTCTGGGATTTACTAGGCTTTGCCCACCTGGGTAGGAAGTGCAGGTTGCTGCCTTTTCTGCCTGGAGTTTTTGCATGGGACCTGGGATGGAACTCAGGTCCTGCTTCTTGTGAGGTGACTCTTAACACCTAAGCCATCTCTCCATCACTAAACCATATTTTTATAAATCAAAACATAGCAAGTAGAGGGTGAAAACTACAATGATTTGGCATTAGCATTAAAAATACCTGGTTCTTAGGAATAAATCTGAAAGACAATGTGGAAATAGTTATTCAGAAACTATGAATGTTACTGACAAAAATTAAAGACATGTAAATTGAGCTATTTCATGTTCAGAGAACAATTTAATGCTAAGATATCAGTTATTGACATCTCTATGTATAGGTTTTACACAGTGAGATAAAAATTCCAGCTTCTGAGTGTGTACATGAGGATGTATGTGTGCGTGAGTGTGTGTGTCAAACCACACATGTATGAACCTCAGCAAGGAGATGCAGAGGCCAAAATAGCAACAAAATATTGACGCAGAAGAGCAAAAGCCATGGAGTTTTACTGACAGAAAGCAGCACATCATAGAGCTATAGTGTCAGAAAAAAATGAATATTCCTTTATCTCCTAGTTACCCAAGATTCGATCTAAAATCAAGAGCAGATAACTGGGCTGGTAGAGCATAACAGACTCTGAAACAAAGGCATTTACTCTTAGCCAACAAAATTATAAGCATTGCACTGTAATATCTTTTTGATAAATGTTTTTAGAACATTTGAATATGAACATAGACAATATTGAGCAAGTTCGGGGTAATATAGCAGTAGACCGGAATATAAAGACAGAAAATGCTAAATTTTTAAAATTTTAAAATTTTTTTTTATTATTTATTCAATTGTGCATGTGTGCGCGTGTGTGAATGTATGTGTGTGTGTAGAACCACGGACGAATTCAGGAACCACCATGGACAGCGTCCACCTCCTCTTTGTTTACTCTGCCCCGGGATTCACAGGCTCCGCCCTACCAGGACCAAAAACGCAGGCTGCCCGTTTCCGCCTGGCGTCTATACGTGGGGTCTAGGATCCGAACTCAGGACTTTCTGCCTGCAAGGCAGAGGCTTAACCCCTGAGCCACCGCTCCAGCCCCCTAAATTTTTAATTCACTCGAAAATAAACTTTAGCTAGGTTATAAATCTATGTATAAGAAAGAAAAGAATAAGTCTACTAAAGGCTCTTACACATAGATGAATATAGTCATGACTTCTATATAGATAGATTTTTCTTTCTTCCCTCAAACACTGTTGTTTATTTGTGGGAAGATGTAATCATGACAGCCTTCATTGCTGAACAAAGGTATCTTTAAACATGTGAAAATTCAGGTGGATCTTCAACAAAGATGAAAATGTTATCATGTACACATATAGCACAGAATTCATTAAGAATACATAAAGAACAATAAATCAATATAAAATGATAGACATTACAATAGAAAAATGTAGTTCAAAGCTTGAATTAGCATTCCACAAGCCATTCTATCCATATTGTTAGTATAGGTATGAAAAAGCTCTCAACTATATTATTCATTATATTAATAATGATATTAATTTAATAATAATTAAATTAATAATGAGATATTAATTTAAAAGTACCATAAGGCACATTGTACATCAGGCAACATGGATAATATAAAGTGACAACAGGATCAGTATGTTGCTGTGTGTGTATGTGTGTGTATGTGTGTGTGTGTGTTTGTGTGATTTATTGTGTATGTTTTTAATGACTCACCACAATTGTAAACTTTTGTAATCTGAACATCAAAACATACCACTTCTAAAACCTTTAACAGTATCTATGAACACTGAATATGTAATGCACGGTCTTGACCAACAGTTCTACACTTACATGAACAACTGAAATACTTACGATGTGTACTGAAAGCTAAGAACAAGAATGTTCCCAAGAGCAGTTTTTTTAAACAGCCCAAAGCTGAAAAACATTCAAACATCCAACAGTGGAGAAACTGACTAACTGGTATATTCACACAGCAGGGCTTTGTAAATTAGGAAGAAGCAATAAATTACATAAGTGTCAACATGGGACAATCTGTCCAACATCATTTTGAGGAGAAAAGACATCCAAACATAAAATGATATATATTCAGAAAAGTTGTCACCTGACCTTTGTAGTTGCAAAAGTACAAGGATTCTGTTTGAAATCCAGTTCAGGACTGCTAACCAAACTGTTTTCCTTACCCAAGTGGTAGTCACTGGATAGTTCTCCCTTTGTCAAATTAATCATTACATACACAACTTGAGCACATACACACGTCCACATACTTGTGCATGCACACATTCACTTACACACACATCCATGTATAACAGACACACACATACACATACAAATGCTATAATTTAATTGTAGGTTATGATGCACACATATGACTTGCTGTACTTCAAGTCAAAGAAAGAATGTGAGAGCCAGAAGATAGGGACAAGTGTTTGGAAGGCCATCCTCTAAGAGCAACACAGGCACAGCAATCATGAGCCCACTACAGATGTGGCCACTGTACGCTGACCAGTGGTCGGCCATTAACTGAGAAGCCCATTGTGGCCTGCAAAATACTGATAAACAATGGGTAATTAACAGATTCTACTAGAATGTGCAAACATACCTAGCGTGTACCAAGAGAAAAACCTACTAGGCTCCAAGAGATAGTCCCAAGCTCAGAATCACAGAAAATGCCCAGGTTAAACCAAAAGAGACACTAAAGAAAACAAAAGGCTCTGAATGTGGAGGAAGACTTGTAAGAAAGGGAGTGGCAGGAAGAGAAGATGGAGAGAATGAAAAGTAGAAGAGAAGTAATCAGAATGTATTATATATATATGTATGTATGTATGTATGTATGTGTGTGTATATATATATATATATATATATATAATGTATATGACACCGTCAGCAAAATTCACCAATGAAGAAAAGTGTGGAAAAATATTGCTCCATTTATATCTGGTACCCACCATCCCCAATGAGAAATCACCCATTTTTTGATGCCCTGGATATAATACACTTTCCATACACCATCTCTTATTTTCTATTTGCTCTTGACTTTTGGTAAATTACTCATAATGTGTGCAGGGTGTAAAACTGAAACAGCAGTACAATGGTGGTTTCCTGAAATTCTTGCATTGTTTACCTGTGAGTCTCTGTGCAGATGCCTAAACCTTCCAATATGTATTATGACACTCTCCTTCTTAAGGACCTTCCTTAAGACAACTCCTTCATTCCTCTGGAGCGGAAGCCTTATGCTATGGCAGTAACATGTCCAGGAAAAAAACTAGGGGTCATAGTGAGCCCCCATCCTCTCTTCAAAGAAGTATGCTCTTAATACATTTGCTTCACTTGTCCAGCTCCGCTTGTGACGCAAGGCAAGTACTAAACCATTATCTCCCACCCTGGTGCAAACCACAAAGCTTTATTCTTCATGGTAGTTGTTTTGGGAACTTTCCTGTTTCATCCATGGCTGCTCTCAAGTGACCAGATGGTTTCCAGTCACCACTTGCTGGCTCTCTGAGCTCTACTTGTCTTAGCTGTGTCCAAGGTCCACCATTGCCTCTTCTCCTCTCATCCAGATGCTGGTGTTGAACTAGAATATTGGAGTTCATGTTGTCTGTCACTTTAAATGACCAGTGGCAGAATCAGGAAATGAATCTTTAAATCATGTTTCATCCAGAGAGGCAGAAATCTGAGAAAACTGTGAATTAACATCCCAGAGGTCTGTCTCACATCTGGGCTGGAGTCAGCATATTACACAGCAAACGAAGGCAGGTAATCATTAGTTAAATCTTCCTCCTCTAGTGGGATGATCAGCCTCCTGTCTGAGACTCATGGTGTTGCTCCTTATGGCTTCACAACCTCCTGAACTTCTACCACATTTCTGTAGGCAGGAGTTTCACATATACCAAGCCTGCTGATTCCGCATTCCTCTGGAGCTGTTATTTGGACTACCTCTTGGGCAAAGGCCAAAGATTAACTCAGAATAAAGCAGCCATTAATAGTGCATACGAATTGGCTTCTATAGAGTGTGTATGTGCAAATTACTTTCTACAGTATTAAGTGAAATGTGCACTTACAATACGGGATATAATGCTGTCCCCATGAATCCCTCTAGTTTTGCCTAGAGTTTCTGTCAAAAGTTGGATCTTACCTGCTCATGCCCTAAGCTTCTTAAGAGTCCCACTTGATTCATTGTACATGTCCTTTTTTGTGTCTTAGTTGCTTTTCAAGTTTTACTTGGAGAATCAGAGAGTTTAAAAATTACAGTAATGGGATCATCGTCTTTCCAGAGTTCTCCCAGGAGGACCTAATTTTTCAATCTCAGATTGTTATAATTGGACTGATTCTTACTGAGAAGGCTTGAGTGGAAAAGGAGGAAGATGCTTTTAGTTATGTTTTTGTGGCAACTCACCATCTGAACCCCCAATGATTGTGGTGCTAGTACCTGGCTTGAGTGCACACTGCTTATCCCACCTGAAGTGGTGCCACCTTGTCAATTAAAATGCATTTAACTGAAAGGGCAACTCCTAAATGACAATCAATAAAAATGAACTCTGGGGAATTCCAGGGAGTGTGGTGACATTACCGTAGCAGATTCTCTGATAATTATAAAGCTTAATAGTAGAAACAAGGTGTTATCTCAGCTCCCAGCAACCCAAATGACAGTGTCTGTGTGCTGGGGGGTATAGGTTGCAGAATAAGAATAAACAAGCAGCAGCAACAGGTAAGACTGCTCAATACTTTAAGGGTCCAAAACTCTCATTTTCTAAACTTGAGAAGGTTGTTAAAGCTGACATCGGTTCAATTCTTTTCATTATCAAAATAATTTTGAACCTTCCATATCTTTCTCTATTAACCCGATTGCAGTGATAAAAATCTTTCTTTCTTATAAATAGCTTGTACTTACTTAAAAAGAAACAAAAATTTAGCTCTCACATGTATACAAGACTTGTCAGTACTTTAGCAAAGTACTGTTTCACATAAATGGGCACAATTTGTAGAGGTTAGAGTTGATACCTTCTCTTGGGCTAGTTATATGAGGATGTGATCCCTCCTAAGGCAGGGCAGGGAACATTACCAGAAAATACAGGTGCAAACTGATGGCTACATTCTTCTTCATCCTTCTGGCATCTCCTGTCAGAGCTGCACTAAGAGTGACACACAACTCTATCCCTCCAGATCTTGAGGGATAAAGTGAAAATCTGCCATCTTAATTGACAAGGTGTCACCACTTCAGCTGTGATAAGCAGTATGCACTCAAGCCAGGTACTAGCATCACAATCACTGGGGGTTCAGATGGTGAGTTACCACAAAAGCATAACTGAAAGCATTATCAAAATGCTGCCTCAAGACTGCCATGAAACAAATAAGCATCATATATGAACACGCATAGACATGCTCAGATATGGTAATTATGTGGGTGGCAGTAAGCACCATCAGTCTGTGTGCTGAGGTTGTGACAGATGAAACAATTCTCACCTGCCCTTGATGAGCATCACCGGACACAGCCACCTGGTCATGGCACTGTAAATACTTCTTTCCTCATTCAGACACCTCTTTCAGCACATTTCAGAGTCACAGAACATTCAAGGTTTTATAATTTCTGAGACAGTTTTGCCTCTAGATTTAGAAGCAATTTTGGGAACAGGAGCCCAGGGAAGATTAAAACCCTCTCTTGAAGGTCACCAGCAGATAGAATATTGGGATAGAAATGCAGATGTTTGTAAACTATCCCTGCTCAATTCTGTATCTAGAATACCCAGCTTTCTAGGATAAGCAAGGCTTTCTGAAAGCATTAAATTTATTAAAAAAATAGTAAGACATAAGGGAGAGGAAAACTGAGAATTGGGAGAAGGGAATGAGGAACAGAAAAAGGACTGCCAGCAGAGAAGGTTCATTGAGTCCTGAATACGTACATGCATATACATGCGTATGTTTGAGCACTGAGCATGGACTTAGGTGCCTTGCCATGTGCATGCCTGCTTAACTCCAAATTCTAGGCATTATGCACAAATAATATGAATTTTCAAAATGACAAAGCTGAGATAGAAAGAAGTCATGTACTCTTTGTAAGTTTAGATAGCAAACATGTACAGTCTAAACACAGAACTCTGCATCCAAAAGCCACAGCCCCTTTCATCAAGGAAACTTAAATGGCTCCCTGCCTCACTCCATCAGCACTTTACTCAGTGGTGGGAGGCCGTTCTTAATTCCCAGAGCTGTCCTTAGTTCTATTTCCTTGACATTTCACTTGGATGAGATGCTAGAGGGATTTGAAAGAAGAGGAATGGCAGAGTTCATATGTGATGTGATTCCCTCTTTTCCCTTCTGCCCAGAGAAACCCTGCCTTCAGTTCACAGAATTCTATTAAACCTCCATGATGCCACGCCTGAAAGAAGTACATTATCAGGGACTAATCATGAACCAGGCATGAAGGATCGCACGCCCAAACTGTGCAGTTGAACTAATTTAAGAAAAGGACTATTAATAATGAACAGACTACAGTGTCCAAGAAGATTGTAGAATGTCTTGAGATTAACAGCAGTTAGATTTCAGTATGTGCCTCCTGTATATTAGGAACCCAATTTTCTCTTAATATTAAGCAACTGAAGGGGACATAATTCCTAAATGTGGGGCAATAAAATGAAAGGTATAACCTGCTAGAGGAGACAATAGCATGCACTCTGGGTCACCATTAAGAGCCACACCCTTTACAAGTTGAGAACAGGAGCAAGTGCCCTGAACTCCTCCTTCCCCTTCCTTTTAATCCTCAATCAACTATTCCCATTGGTAGAACCCTTTTGAAAACCAGGGGATAAAGAATACCCTTGATACACCTCATTCGGGTCACTCTCCAGAGTACACAGACAAGTGAATTAGGGTCAGGACTGGATCTGGAAAGGGAGAGGGGAGGCTTTCTACACACTCACAGAAAGGAAAGTGCACTGACTACAGAGGCAGAGCACGGAGGATCCAGTCATTTCCTTCCCTCACCTCTGGGAATTATGCCACCTATAATCACTTACTATTAAGAGAAAACTGGTTGCGTTCCCTGTACCCCTTGCTCTCCTGCATCTTAGTTTCCAATATTTCTTGACAATAAGTCAAGATCCAGTAAGTCTCTGCATTTCACTGTAGTGTTGGCTGCTATGTAGCCAACATAAACTCAATGAATTATAAATGAATTGTGAAGTTTGACTTCTTTCTGGATCCACTGAGCTTAAAAACAGCTGTAGTAAATATACATGTGCTAGTGTTTCTGCCGTCAAAACAGAGCAAGGAAATGATAGACAGGAAAGGATTCCTTAGGAATGCTGCCTACAGAAGACTTCATTCTCTATGCCAGAGACACCGGATAGTGTATGAGAACTTCGATCAACCCAGATCATAATAAGCAAACACGTTCTATATGACCTGTGCTTCCAGATGACTAAGTGATTTCACAGGCATCGTCTTATTTTGGGTTCTAGCTTCCATACAAATAGATGCTGTTTTATTGACAGATAATTGACACAATTAGCAAAGCCAGGCAGTAAACTAGTGCCTTCTGACACAAATTCCTAAATCACAACTCAAATCAACATTTCTAGTGGTTCATTATCATACATCCATATCCAGAGGAAATGAGTAAAGCAGTCACGAAAGCATTCAGGTCAATTCTTATGTGTGCACGTACACACACCCCACACCCACACCCACCCCCCCCACACACACAGACTCACACTTTTTTTTTCATTTTTTTTAATTAAAAATTTAATTATACATTTTAAAATTTTTTACCAGTTCCCTCCCTCCCCCTTCCTCCCCCTCCCCTTCCCCCATTGCCTCCCCCCCAATTCCCAGAGAGTCCTTTATTGTGTACGCCTAACTCTCCACTGGGTCCTCCTCTCTGATGACATATAAGGACCCAGTGGCATTTCCATAAGCCCTTTCTCTTGTGTGTGTGTGTGTGTGTGTGTGTGTGTACTGTTTGAGATAAGGTCTCTCATTAGTCAGGAGTTCACCTGATTTGACTCAGGTGACAGGCCAGTGAGCCCCAGAGATCCATTTGTCTCTTCCTACACTGGGATTACCAATATGTGCCATTAGTATTCCTGGCTTCTTACACAGATTCTGAGAGTGAACTCAGATCCTTGTGAATGTAAAGGACAGCACTTTACAGACTAAGTCATTTCCTCAGCTCCTTTGTGAACTAATTGATTCCGAAGGCGTCTTTTCTTAATGTTATAACATTGAGAAATATGTGTCAACATAGCAATTTTGGGGCAATATATTAGGCCGTAGGATTTAACTTCTGATCTCCCCAAATGATACCATTCTCTTTACCAAATACATGATTTCATCTTAATAGTCCCAAATATCTCAACTGTCCCAGAATAAACTCTGAAGTCTAAATCTAGAGTATTATCTAAATATCCATGCCAGATGTGGGAGATGCCCAAGGTAGGAGGCAAAAGTTCCTCAACCTGTGATCTCATGAGATCAGACAAGTTAATGGCTTTAAAATACAATGGGGCAGATATAAAATAGATATTTTCATTTCAAAAGGGAGAAGAGAAGAAATAACTGAATCCAAGTAAATGGAAAATACAGAATGCAAATGATATTGAATTTTTGAATAAAATTTACTTTGACAATTTCATGTATATATAATATATTCTGATGATATTCATCTTCCTATTTTTTCTTCACTTTCATCCCAACTAAGACTGCTCTTCCCAACAAGTCCCCTTCCTACTTTTAAGACTTGCTGCTTGAGCACCGCTGAAGTATGCGTCACTCACCTACCTGTCCCCAGCAGCCATTAGATGATTTATATGCTTATTTATTATCTGCTTGGTTATTATAGTGATAGTGGTGGAACTCAGAGCTTCACACATACTAGGTCAGTATGCTATTATGAAGCTATACTCTATCTCAACTTTGAATCATAGGTTTGAGAATAATTCTCCTTGACCTTGTGTTTCATTGCTGAGACACATCAAGTTATATGTTGAGTCCCCAAAGCTTTGGGTAGCCTACTACCATGATTTTGCTGAGCATAGCCCATAGAGACAAACCCATGCACTAAAGTCATGTGTGTCTCTAAAACACACACACACACACACACACACACACACACACACACTAGAGTTGCACACTGGTGGTTGTACCAGTCTGGGGTTTCAGGGATAGCTCTTCCTTGTCCATGGGGCATCTAGATTTCACCTTAATGAGAACTTCCTATGATAACTTTTCCTGTGTACTAGTTTGCCTGAAAGAGCTCCCTAGCTTCCTAGGGCATCCTATGAAATCTAAGTGTTATTATATATACCTCATGGCTTATATACACTGCACAATGAAGAAGATGACACTAAGAAGACCATACCAAAACAAAATAGTTGTGCCCTCCAGAGGAAGGCCAAAGCCGCACCTGAGATCTCTTGGGGTCACAGTAAAGAATAGCTACAAAGAGCAGCATTAGAGTGACGAAGCAGATTTAAAGCTGTCCTGTTACAAAAGTTGTATCATTCTGGATGCACAGCCTTAAAAACTTCTGGCTTGACTTTACACTGCCTTGATGAGCACACCCAGCTTTCACAGAGCCACACTAATCTCCTTATTAAAAGATGACATATCTATGCTTTGGTATTCTCTCTTGAACATACTTTCTCATTATTGATGTGGTCTAAGCCAGAATCATTCAAATCTGTAAATCTGCTTATTATATTATCATAAATTGATTCTTACATTTTAGAATGAGCAGTGAAGAGACATGCCCCTCAGCACTTTGTTTAGATGTTTTTGCTATGGAATGTCAGACCCCCTTTCCAGGCTCGTATGTTTGCATACTTAGCTGGCCTGGGAAGGCTGTGGCAGCTTTAGGAGGTGGGGCTTTTTTGGAGAAAGGCACATCACAAGGGGCAGACCTTAAGATTTGATAGACCATCTGTGTTTCCTTTTATTTTGATCTTTCTTTTATTCTTTTTACAATGTTTCATACATGAATATAGTGAATTTATGATATTTTCATACCTTAATCCCACAACCCACCTCCTCTTTTTCTCATATATCCCTTCTTCTCCCCTGTCAGAATCACTCATATTTTTCAAGCCTTTTCACATGTGTGGCCTGTTGGATTTCATCCAGTTTGCTGTCGATGGTATGTGCCTGAGCACCTTCTGGAGCAGGAATCATGTATCAGCCAGGTATACCACTGAGAACGCAGTCACCCACTTACATCCACAGCAGTTTCCCAAAGAGGCACGGGGTCTCTTGAGATCTTGCTCTTTCCATGGTGAAATGTTGATAGCACGATTCCTATGCAGGTCTTTTGAATACGTATCTACAGTAAAATCCTGTATACCACAGTGCTGTCATTTCCAGAAGATAGTATCTTGTTGTATCTCTGACTCACTTCAGGCTTTTACAGTATTTCTGCTCCCTCTTTCATTAGATTTCATGAGCCTTTGGTGAGGGAAGAGTGGCTTAGATGTCTTGCTTTAGGGCTAAGAAGTCCACAGTACCTTATTTTCTGCACTTTGAGCAGTTGTGATTTTTCTGTGACAAACATTTTCCATTGCAGAAACAACTTCCATTGGTTAAGTACTCCAATCTTTGAGTATAGTGATGGTTCTTTAAAAGGTAGTTTTTATTTAACATTTTTATTATTATTTCTGCTCATACAAACTTAATAGGTACACTACTTCCCTCCCTCCCTTCTCCTCCCCCCGAACCCCCTGGTTCCCCTCCCCTCACCCCTCCCTCTTCATCCCAATCCCCAGAGAATCCTTTAATGTGCATGCCAGACTCTCCTCTGGGCCCTCCTCTCTGATGACGTACAAGGACCCAGTTGTATTTCCCTGAACCCTTTCTAGACTTTGTGGTGTCAGTAGTGTGCTGGACGTTGCGCAGGGCATGCAAAGTCCAATTATGATTGCTTCGGCCCTAACTTGTGTAGAGTATCTTGCATATCATTGCTCCTCCCATCCTTTTGCTCTTACCATCTTACCGCCCCCTCTTCTGCAAATTTCCCTGAGCTTCAGGATGGGGAGAGATTAGTCTGGCCTAGTTCTAGGTGGTTGATATAGAGTCTCTGAAGTTCTGGATTGTGGTTTGTTGATTTTCTTTTGCAATTTTGCTGCTCCTGCAATGCCCTTCACTCCATCCTGATGGGCATTGTATGTCACCCCCTGGCCAGAGACAAAAAGCTGTTAAACTGGAGTCTTGTTATAAGAGCACATTCAAGGGTAGATGTAATAAAAGTAGGAAACCACGGTGAGGGAGGGGTCAGTCGCCCATTTGCAAAATGGTTACTTTTTATCTGCCAGACTATGTAGTCTGGCAGATAAAAGGTAGTTTTATATAATGTCGTTATAGTTAAACTTTGATAGTTTGTACCCCCATAGGGCCCATGTTCTTTCCTTTCTTAAGTTCTTAAGCTGGTTTACAGTATCAGGAATATGATCCCTGTTGATCATATTTTTTTAAATGATTTGTGGGTCTTAAATCCTATCAGAAAGCTGTTGGTTTTGGTTGTTCCCTGGATATTCTTGACACAATTATTCTGATGGTAGCCTCTTGCCAGAGTGATTGTTATTGCAGCTTAAGCCTTTACGGATTGATGAAACTGTTGATTGCTTTTCTCTCCCAGGAGTTTGCATAGTGCTTTTTGGTATATGAAAGGTGCTCAACAAAGAGGAAGCCAGACCTGTTCCAGCTGGTGATTTTTGTCAATATTCTATAATCTGCGTGTGTTCCATCTTCAGTAAAAGGGTCTTATTGCCAGTTTCTGGAGAGCACCCAAGAGCAGTGGAAAAACCTATACTGTTTGAGGGGCTTTAAGATCTCTTTGGCTGACAATCTATCAGGAAGTATCATATGCCTGTTATTTCTAGTAATGGGAATCATAGGGCAT
The DNA here is from genome assembly GCA_023101885.1 of Typhlomys cinereus. Taxonomy (NCBI): domain Eukaryota; kingdom Metazoa; phylum Chordata; class Mammalia; order Rodentia; family Platacanthomyidae; genus Typhlomys; species Typhlomys cinereus. The sequence goes on along the minus strand of JALPQD010000418.1, from coordinate 1,785,210 downwards.
TTTTCTTTATATTTCTATGTCTGTATTCCCCTGCATAAGGAACATCTATTCTTTTTTTCTTTTTTAAACTGAAATGCTTTTTGATGTATTAGTTATAAAAGTGGTTTCTATCTGGTTGTAGTGTACAATATTAGTGATTTTTGTTACTTCCTCCGCCTTCCTATAGTCGTGATTTTTGTTACTTCCTCCGCCTTTCTATAGCCTATCTCCTCATGGTTACAGTGATGTGCACTGGCCTCCTACCTCTGCTACGTGATTCCCACCATAGTGATTCCCATCCTTTGGAACTCTGAGCCAAACAAATCACCCTTTCTCCCTTAAGTTGCGTATGAATATTGTTTCTCAGCAACTAAAGAAAAGTAGCTGCAATACCCACCAAATATGTTGTTGCCCAGAAGTTCTGCCAGACAGAAAATACTAGTCAAGTTTTTTGTCACTTTTTACCAAAGATTACATTTTCCCCAAATTCTAATAACAGTTCTTCATTTCCATTTCCAAACTGAGAGTGTTCTTTCCCGTTTCTATTTCTGCCTTCATTCTGATCATAAGCACATAGGTAATCTGCAAGAAGACTGAGGTTTTCTGACCTTCTTCTGGCCCTCACTGGAATCACCCTTAGACTCCATTCATGACAATGAGGATAACTCCATTCACTGGATTCAGAAACCCCGATTATCTACTCTGCAACAATTCTCAGCAACAATTTCTGTCTTAATGTATTTTTCAGTCTGTCATGAGAAGTATCTTAGATTATGAAATGGCAAATGATAGTAATCTTTTATTGCTCACAATTCTGGCATCTAGGAAGTACATGAACATCCCACTTTGCCCTATTTCCTCTTCTGCGGTGCTCATTGATAACTACACTGTTAGCTTATAGTGTAGACTATCCCCATGATAATCGTTAACTTATTTACTTTGTAGTAAATAGCAAACTCATAAAACTTCTTCCTATCTTTCCAATCCCCAAATGCTTACCTAGGTTTCCTAGACTTGAGTCATATGGGGTAGAGTGACATATTTTCCAGTCATTGCTGACCAAAGACTATAATCAAATACATTAATGAATCAGGACACTTCACGGACACCAAATAATAACTACTGTGGCTTAGTAGGAAAGGCGCGTTAAGCTTTCCACATAACACATGAATATTATATTTTAGAAATGAACATTTGGTAAATGCTATTTGTTTGGTAAAGATGGCTTTAAATGGGAGTCAGAAACCCCCGAGAGATTATCAGTGCAAGTTTTAGATGTGTCCATCCAAATTTTCCCTGTAAGAACTAACCACTGTGCAAGACACTATCTATCATATTGTGGGAAGAGCTAAACCATAGGTTGGATTGGACCTGTCTTCTGGGTGTAGCTTCTGAGATTGCAGGGAGGAAGGGACTTTGACAGCAGTGATTTTGAATTTCCTATCTAAAAGAAATGGGAAATAATCTATAACATAGAGTACATATGAGAATGATGGATAGGATGGTTCTTACAATAAAATTAGGAGGAATTCCCATCAATCTCTTTTTTCCAGAGGGACTTCTGTAGGAGTAAAGAGAGGGTCAGGAGAAAGATATTCTCAATGAGAGAATAAAACCTTTGTGAACATCTTGGGTTATTTCTCTTGCCCATGAGAAAAACTCTAGTCTTTTGTTTTTGGCTGATATTGTGAGCACAACTCTGCTCTAGGGGATCCTGGAAAGTTAACATACTAGAAAGAAAGTAATTTTGAGAGTGAGGAGACAAGGGATTGGCCATTGATTCTTTCATTAACTATCAAAATGATTTTCAGAAATCTTTAGAAAGACAAGAAATTAAGGGGACATGAAAAGAGCAAAGAGGCTCATTATCCTGGTGTCTAGTTTGCCTTTTCTGATGATGGGAGTCAAGAAACGGCAGCACAACGGATAGACCAATATTGCCTTTGGAGACATGCACACTTTCCTAAAGACTTCTCAAGCAATAAGTGTGTTTAAAAAATGAGCTTATGCTTACCAAAAATCAGAATGTCTATAACCTCGAGTTTTGCTGCAGTAATATACTTTTTTCCTTATACAATAACATTGTAAAACCACCTTACAATGTTGCTTCCAAAGGGAAAATCTTTAAGAAAATAAGTAGATGTGTGTACATATTTTTACTTTTGAACCTTATAAAAATTTTAAACTTTGCTATGAGTTAAAATCTTTGAACAATGTAATGTTAAAAAGCCACAGAATGCTATATATGCCCATTGTAGAGACATCCAACAGCAACTCTCCTTTGTTGAAAAGCCCATAGCATATTTAGGTATGTCTTATTTTTTTCCCCTGAAAGCCTCTCTTCCGTAGTTAGGTACAGATGTCAACTTGATGTTTGAGGGTAGAGCTCTGGGCACATTTGTAAATAATTAGTGGTTGAGTTAAGCCCAGAGTGAACCTGCAGGGGATTGTCTAGTTGATAAGGAAGGCCCAACCCATGGTGGATGGAACTAGGCCCCAGACAGGTGAATAAAATGCAGAGAGCTGGTTGAAAAAGCTGACGATCTCCTGTATACTTGGCCAGATATGCTGGTTGTAAGTGAGAGCTGTCTCTCTCTCTGTCATGGATATAGTGTGGTCAGTTCCCTTGGCTCCTTGGTTGGCCGCATTCTCTACTGTCAAGTTACACTAAGAACTGTAACCAGCCAGTTGTAAGAGACAATGAACCCCTTGTTCCCTTAAGCAGTTTTACTGTGATTTCATCAGCAACCATGCAGGCTAACTGCAACACCTCTCTAAACCCTAATTTTTTTTTATTCTTTTTTTTAAATTTTTTATTATTATTATTTATTCAACTGTGCACATGTGCACGCGCGTGTGTCTGTGTGTGTGTGTGTGTGTGTCTGTGTCTGTGTTTGTATAGAACCACGAACGAATTCGTGAACCACCATGGACGCCTCCAGCTCCTTCTGCCCCGGGATTCACAGGCTCCGCCCTACCAGGACCAGAAGCGCAGGCCGCCCCCGCTTCCGCCTGGCGTCTATACGTGGGATCTGGGATCCGAACTCAGGACCTTCCGCTTGCAAGGCGGAGGCTTAACCCCTGAGCCACCTCTCCAGCCCCTAAACCCTAATTCTTAAAATGTATACTTCCTTTCTTTTTAATAGTTCCAACTCTGCTTCACACAGGTTTAATATGAAATTGTTTTCCATAGTAATTCAAGAATCTGGCTTCATCTGAGCAGAGATATCAGCATCTAAAAGATTAGAAGAACTCCTCAAATTGTGAGAATTCTGTCCCTACTGACAGGGACATAGCCCATTTATATCTGTACATAAACTATGAGGTCAATTTCAAATTTTCAGCTCATAAAATGTTTGGCGAATCTCTAATCAGAACCTCCATTCTTGAACTACTAAATTACCTACTGTAATAATTTCTGACCTATGGCAGGAGGAACTTCGTATAAGAAGGTTCGAGCACATAAACCACTGGTCATTCATGCTCTTTTGTTGCTCCAAATTCTGATTTAATTATTTTGAAAGATGCATGTGCCACTCTTTGAGTTGTGACCTTGTTTTCCCAAATGTTGCTTCTCTCTGGACTCAGACCACTTACAAAGTAGATTTTTTGAAATCTTTGGGAAGCCACAGGTAAGTTTTACTTTTAGTTGTCAACACTGAAGCAACCATCCCTGTATTTCCACAAGTCAGTCACTTCTATATTACTGCTTCAAGTAGCACCTATAAAGGAAGGAGTAAAATATTTTTATTTTTCATTTTTCTCTCTTCCTTTCTTTTTGGTGTTTGTTATGCCCACCCTGATTCTCAAAGAAAACAAATAATAGAAATTGTACCTCACTATGCACTGAAAGTCTACTTTGGAAGTTCACACGATTCCTTTTTGGCTTACAAGAATCTGCCCTCTTGGTTTACTCACAGAGCTTCAGTTCAAATAATATTACTGAGTGATCTGAGACTCAGTCTCAGTCCTGGAACAAATGAGAAGCTTATCCTTAGCAGATTTTTACTTTCCTGCCTCCTCTCAGGACTGTATAGCATGTTGATGGGATAAATAGATTCCCTCCTTAACTACAATTTTCATTTTTTTCTTAACGTAATTAGTTGCTTTACACATGCATCATTCTAGTATATAATAAGTTTTCTCAAAGTGACCATTTAAAAATTCATCGTGTGAACCAGTGCACAGACTTCATGAACCAGCCAGCCCAGCCCCCAACTTGAACGAGTGCCAGGTAACAGGCACAAAGACTGGGCAGAGTAGCCTGCCCAGCCCACAAAACCCTGGGACTTAACCCCCACACCACAAACACGCAAGCCAGGGACCAGTGGACCAACAATATCCAACCTAGCTCCCCATAAAAGATTACCATCCAACAGAAGAGAATCTTCCCTTCTAACACTAAGATAAGTAGCCCATTTTCTTTTCCCTTTAACCTCAATCAACAGTGACTACAGTTTAAAATTTTAATACAACATACCACAGGCCCATACGTGCAGCTCCTTTTGGGTCTTAACCATTCTCCCTCACACACCTTTAAGGATCCAAAATCTGCCATATCACATTGATCACTAACCCCTGGCTACTACCCACCCTATTTTATAATCTTAAAGCTGTTTTGTTATTTAATCCAAACCTAACCTAACAAACCTTAATACCCAATCTGAAACTTCTCAGTTAAAACTTTACTAATACTCCAGTAACCCCTTAACCAGAGTTGGACTTATCCACAAACAGCACCAAGCAACTCTAGACTGACATCCAGGCAAACAGCTGCATCAACTGAGAGATGGAGGAGCCTTGCTGGAGGAAGGCAGTCACAGAGGGTGGGCCTTGAAGTGAATTAGTCCCACCCTGTCTCCTGAAGAAGTCTGCCTTTGCAGTAAGCAATTGCAGCTCTCAGCTTCCAAGATGTCTGCAGTGACTTAGCTGCCTCCAGCTTCAGTCATCAACCCTGTCTCCACCATGAAACACTATATCTCCCCTTCGGAACCATAAGCTGAATAAATTTCCCTTTCTCCTTTATGTTGCTTAACTTTGAATATTCTCTTATGGCAACAGACAAGAGTAACCATTGCATTAAGTGACAAAGTTAAAGAAGTAATTACAAATCTTCCCACCAAAAAAAGCCCAAGACTAGATGGATTCAGTACAGAATTCTACTGAACATTTAAAGACTAACTAAAACCACTACTACTTAAACCATTCTATAAAATAGCAAAAGCAGAAACACTTTACAAAACTAATATTACACTAATGCCAGAACCAAAAAAAAAAATAAAAGCAAAACTATTGGCCAATCTCAATGAACACTGATGCAAAGATCCTGAACAAAATTTTAGCAAACATGATTCAGAAACATCAAAAAGATCATTCACCATGATCAATTAAGATTTATTCCAGGAACACAAGGTTGGTTCAACCTGTCAAATCAATAAATGTAATCCATCATATAAACAAATCTAAGCAATAAGGCCACATAATTTTCTCAATAGATGCAGAAAAAGCTTTGACAGGATCCAACATCCCTTTATGATCAAAGTCCTGGAGACAATTGTAATGGAAGAAACATACATCATATGATAAAGGCTACATGTAACAAGCAAGGATCATTCTAACTTGTGAAAAACTTGAAGCAGTCCTTCTTCAATCAGGAAACAGGCAAGGTTGTCCACTCTCACCACTTATATTCAATATTGTACTTGAAGTCTTAACTAGAGCCATAGGACAAGAAAGGGAGATAAAAAGGATACAAATAGGAAAAGAAGTCGAGATATCCTTATTTGCAGATCACATGATCTTATACCTGAGAGACTCCAAAAACTCCAACAGTAAATTTCCAGAACTAATACATAAATTCAGCAGTCCATCAGGTTATAAAATTAATATTCAAAAATCAGTGGCATTCTTGTCCAACAAGGATGAAAAAGTTTGAATTTCCTAAGAGAAACTATTTCATGTATCATAGCCTTTAAACAAATGAAATACATTGGTATAAATCTAAACAAGGGTGTGAGAGATCTATACAAGGAAAACTTTAAAACCCTAAGAAAGAAGTTTTGAGGACACCAGAAGATGGAAAGACCACCCATGCTTCTGGGACAGTAGAATTAACATAAAAAATGAGCATCCTATGAAAAATATACAAATTTGATGCAATGCCATTTAGAATTCCAAGGCAATTCTTTAGAGAAGTTGATAAAAAAAACCCTCAAAATTCATATGTAAGCACAAAAGGCCCAGGATAGCAAAAACAATCCTGAGTAATAAAAACTCTGCAGGAAATATCATTGTACCAAACTGTAATCTAAGTACAAATCCATAGTAATAAAGACAGCATGGTACTAGCTCCAGGGTGGGAGACCCAGACATAAATTCATATACATACAATAATCTGATTTTGACATAGGTACTCAGAAAAACCACTGGGAAATGGACAGCATCTTCAACAAATAGCACTGGCAAAACTGGATATCTATATGCAGATGATTGAAACTGGATCCTTACCTGCCACCACGTATGAAATCAAGTCCAAATGTGTCAAGGACCTTAACATTATACAAGAGACTGTAAAAACCTTAGGAGAGCTTTTGCTACTGAGTTGCAAAGCCAGCATAGCCTGTCATCGTGATTGGGTTCATGGTGGTCTCTGTGGCCTGGTGCCATAAGCCCAAGTGCCAGCAGGCTCTACCAACACCACCTGCCCAGGTTTCATCCCTGATGCCTTTCCTGTTATCATTAAAAAAACTCTAAAATTTTTAAAATTTAACAGAGTCTACAGAAACCACAAGCAACTGGGCTAGTGGATCAACACCATACAATTGAGAATCTCAAAAACTTCCCAATTGAACAGAAGGCAATCTTTGTTACAACTCTAATAAGTATTCCTTTTTACTTTCCTTTTATTCTCAATTAAGAGTCACTATAATTTAAGATTTCTTTTTTTTTATTTCTTCCACTCATACAATGTTGATAATACCCCGTTCCCCTCCCTCCTTCCCTCCACCCCTCCCTGGATCCCCTTGCTCCCTCCCTTCCTCCTTTTCCCCTGCCTTTCCCCCTCCCTCCCTTTCTCCCAGTGGGGCCCCCCCATTCCTGGAGCATCCTTTAGTATGCATGACAAACTTCCCTCTGGGTCCTCCTCTTTGATGAGGTGTAAGGACTCAGTAGCATTGCCTAGAATTCTTTTTTGTGTTCCTCTTTAGTATAGGAACACTTTTGTGACTGTTAATCCCTTGCCTCTAAGGATCATAGTGCCTGTGATCCATGCTAGACTTTGGGGGTTCAATAATATGTTGGTCATTGCGTAGGTCATGCAAAGTCCTATTATGATTAATTCAGCCCTATTTTGTATGGAGTATCTTGTATAACATTGTGCCTCCCCATCTTTAGGCTCTTACAATCTTACTGTCCCCTCTTCTGCAAATTTCCCTGAGCTTTAGGATGGGGAGAGATTAGGCTGGTTTGATTCCAGGTGGTTGATGTAGAGTCTCTGATTTTCTGAATTATGGTTTGTTGATTTTTTTTTCAGTTTTGCTATTCCTGCACTGCCCTTGCTTCCAATCTAATGTCACCCCCCGGCCAGAGATTAAAAGGCTGTTAAAATAGAGTCTTATTTTAAGAATATATTCAAATGTAGATGGAATAAGAGTAGGAGACCACTGTGAGGGAGGGTCATTCTCCCATTTGAAGGATGATTACCTTCTATCTTCCAGACTCTATGCCTCCCTTTCTGGTGAGACAATATCCCATCAGTTGCAAGTGACCAGGAAGGAAAGTCTGTGAGCTTAACTAGATGTCTCATTACTTACTTGCAGTCCTTGATGGTGGCCTATTTTCTCTGCTGTAGCATGATCCTCTGTCTCCTTGTTTCTGTTGGGACCTTCCTTCCCCTTCCCTCCTTGCTTATAATCTTTGCAATTACTGTAGGTATTACAGAGATTTATCTTTGAGTGTGTCACTAAGTGGGCTTCTATGGCACTTAATTTTCTGTGTCTGAGATACTTCACTCAATATAATTGTTTCTAATTCCATCCATTTCCCAGCAAATTTCATTAATTCATCATTTTTGATGGCTGAGTAGTATTCCATTGTATGAATGTACCACATTTTCCTTATCCACTCGTCAACTGTTGGACATTTGGGTTGATTCCATGACTTTGCTATTGTAAACAGTGCTGCTATGAACATGGTCATGCTTGTGCTATAGAGGTGAATTTTTGCTGTATGGGGGATTATTCCCAAAAGTGGAATAGCAGGGTCATATGGCATTTCAATCTTTAACCTTTTAAAAATTCACCAGATGGCTCACCAGAGTGATTGTATAAGCCTGCATTCCCACCAGTAATGTAGAAGATTTCCCTTCTCTCCACATCCTCTACAGCATTTGGTGTTGTTTATATTGTGGATTTTTGCCATCCTGACTGGGGTGAGATGATATCTCAGGGAGGCTTTGATTTGCATTTCCCTGATGGCTAAAGAAGTGGAGCATTTTTTAAGATATTTGTTAGACATTTCAATTTCTTTCCTGGTAAAGTTACTTTTAAGTTCCAAGGCCCATTTTTTAATTGGGCCATTTGTTTCCTTGGTGTTTACTTTTCTTTGTGCACTCTGGATATGATATGTGGTTAGTGAAGATCTTCACCCATTCTGTGGGTTGCCTTTGTGCAAGATCCCATCTGTTGAGTATGGGTTGTATTGACTGTGCTATTGGATTTCCATTTAGGAATTGTTAGCCTAATCCAATCAGCTTGAGGGAGCTCCCTACCCATTCAAATAAGGTTTTTATAGTCTCAAGCCTTATATTGAGGTCCTTGATCCATTTGGAATTAAGTCTTGTACATGGTGACAAGTACGGGTCAAGTTTTAATCTTCTGCATGTGAACATCCAGTTTTGCCAGCACCATTTGTTGAAGATGTTGTTCCTTTTCCATTGGATTTCATGGGCCCCTTTGTCAAAGATCAAATGGCTATAATTGCATGGGCTTATATCTGAGTCTTCAACCCTTATCCATTTATCTGTGTGTCTATTTTGGGGCCAGTACCAAGCTGTTTTTATAACTGGATTTGTAGACTAAGGTTTGGTATGGTAATACCTTAGAAATGAAAATGGAATTAAGAAATTCAGAGAATTATAACGTCATATTTCAAAAACTTGATACTCTGTGAAATTTGACAACAAAAACAAAATGGATGAATTCCTAAGTAAGCACAACTTACCTAAATTGAATTAGGGAGTTCTGAATTATTTAAAAAGTCCTAATGAATTAATCTCAAATCTTTCCACCAAAAAATATCCTGGACCAGATAGGCAGGTGACATCCAATACCCATCAGGATGGAGCCAAGGGCATTGCAGGAGCAGCAAAACCAAAAAAAAAAAAAATCAACAAACCATAATTCAAAATATCAGAGACTCTATATCAACCACCTGGAACTGGGCCAGCCTAATCTCTCCCCATTCTGAAGCTCAGGGAAATTTGCGGAAGAGGGGGTGGTAAGATTGTAAGACCACAAGGATGGGAGGAGCAATGATATACAAGAAACTCCACACAAGTTAGGGACGAAGCAACCATAATAGGTCTTTGCATGACCTGCACTATGTCCAACACATTATTGACCCCACAAAGTCTAGCATGGACTCAAGGCACTAGAATCCTTGGTGGCTAGGGACTAACAGTCACAGTAGTGTTCCTAAGCTTAAGGGGAACACAGGAAAGGGTTCTGGGAAATGCCCCTGGGTCCTTGCACCTCATGGGAGAGGAGGATCCAGAGGAGAGTTTGGCATGCACATTAAAGGATGCTTCGGGGATTAGGGGGGAGGCACTGGGGGATGGGGAGGGAGAGGAGGGGAAAGAGGACCAAGGGGGTCGGGGGAAGGTGGAAGGAGGGAAGGGACTGGTGTACCTGTTATTTTTGTATAAGTGGAAATAATAATAATAAAAAAATGTCCTGGACCAGATGGATTCAACACAGAGTTCTACCAGACATTCAAGGAACTAATAACACCAATACTTCTCAAACTGTTCCATCAAATAGCAAGGAAGACACTACCAAATTTTTTCTATAAAGCTAATATCATCTTAATCCCAAAACCTAATAAAGATATACTTAAAAAAGAAAACTATAGGCCAATTTCTTTGATGAACACAGATGCAAAGATTCTCAACAAAATCTTAGCCAATCAGATTCAAAAACATAGTAGGAATATCATCCACGGGGATCAAGTAGGCTTTATCCCAGGCACAGAACGTTGGTTCAACTTACGCAAATTAATAAATGTAATTCACCACATAAACAAGTCTAAAATCCAAGACCACATGATACTCTCAATAGATGCAGAAAGAGCTTTTGACAAGATCCAACAGCTCTTTATGATCAAAACCCTAGAGAAGGTTGGAATGGAAGGAACCTTTATCAATATAATAAAAGCTTTATACAACAAGCCAACAGCAAGGATTATACTCAATGGGGAAAAACTTGAAGCATTCCCACTTGGATCAGGAACTAGACAAGGCTGTCCACTCTCACCACTTCTATTCAATATTGTACTTGAAGTCTTAGCTAAGGCCATCAGACAAGAAAGGGACATAGAAGGGATTCAAATTGGCAAGGAAGAAGTCAAGTTATCTCTGTTTGCAGATGACATGATCTTATACCTGAGTGATCCCAAAAACTCCACCAGGAAATTTCTGGAACTAATACAAAGTTCAGCAGGGTGGCAGGATACAAAACAAATGTACGAAAATCAGTGGCCTTCTTATATGCACAGAATGAAAGAAGGGAGAAGGCCCTGAGGGAAACAATCTCATTTACTATAGCCCCTAAAACATGAAAATACCTAGGTATAAACCTAACCAAGGAAGTAAGAGACCTTTACAATGAAAACTTTAAAATCCTAAAGAAAGAAATTGCAGAAGACACCAGAAGGTGGAAAGACCTTCCATGTTCCTGGATTGGCAGAATCAACATTGTAAAAATGACCATCCTACGAAAGGCAATATACAGATTCAACGCTATACCAATTAAAATCCCAAAGCAATTCTTTAAAGAAGTTGACCAAACAATTTCACAATTCATATGGAGGCACAAAAGACCCAGGATAGCAAAAACAATCCTGAATACAATTTAAGATTTCTATATAACCAAATCGACCTCCAAGGAATGCAAGTAAGTAATGTGACACCTGGTTAAGTTCACAGACGTTCGTTCCTGATCATTTACAACTGAGGGGGTATGATCTCACCAGAAGGGGAGGGCATATAGTCTGGCAGATGAAAAAAGATCATTTTGCAAATGGGTGACTGATCCCTCCCTCACCGAGGTTTCCTGCTTTTTTTACATCTACCCTTGAATGTGTTATTATAACAAGACTCCAGTTTAACAGTTTTTTGTCTCTGACCAGGGGGTGACATACAGTGCCCATCAGGATGGAGTGAAGGGCATTGCAGGAGCAGCAAAACTGCAAAAGAAACTCAACAAACCACAATCCAGAACTTCAGAGACTCTATATCATCCACATAGAACTAAGCCAGCCTAATCTCCCCCCATCCTGAAACTCAGGGACATCTGCAGAAGACGGGGCGGTAAGATTGTAAGAGCAAAAGGATGGGGGGGAGCAATGATTTGAAGAGTCTCCACACTAGATAGTGCTGAAGCAATCATAATAGGACTTTGCATGCCCTGCGCCATGTCCGTCACACTATTGACCTCACAAAGTCTAACATCGGCTAAAGGCACCAAGATCCTTGGAGGCAAGGGATTGACAGCCACAGAAGTGTTCCTATGCTTAAGGGGAACACAAGAAAGGGTTAGGGAAATGCCACTGGGTCCTTTTATGTCATCGGAAGGGAGGACCAAGAGGAGAGTTAGGCATACACAATAAAGGACTCTCTGGGAATTGGGGGGGAGGCACTGGGAGATGGGGAGGGAGGGAGGGGAAGCGGGGGGTTCGGGGGGGAGGAGGAGGGGGGAGGGAACTGGTCTACCTATTAAGTTTGTATGAGCAGAAATAATAATAAAAAATGTTAAAAAAAAGATTTCTATATAACCCACCCCAAAACCCATATACCCATCCCTCAATATTTTAAATATTCACCTTCACACAGCACCAAAGAACTAAAAGTTAAAAACTGCACTATCACACTTATCTTTAATCCCTGTTTACTAAACTCATCCTAATTTATATTCTAAAAGTATAATAACCTCATTTATGAAATAGCACCAAGGAACACTAGACAGATGCATTCAACACTTAGGTAAATCTGTCTAATTCATATTAGTCAAAAACACACAAGAAAGACTAAATTAGATATAAAGCACAAAAGGCTCAAGTCACAATGCAAATCCATAACATACAACAAAAAACAAGACAACAAATCTCCAACAAAAATGTTAACCCCATAATGATGGATTGTAACCAGAATAATCCCTTGGAAATTAGCCAAGAAATATATACCCAAAATGACGATTGCAATGCCTGATTTTTACTATGACCAAAGCAATGAAAAAGAAAATCTGAGAGGAATTAAATAATCAAATAAACCAATTTGAACAGAAGCACAACAGGCACTTGGATGAAATGAAAAAGGCAATGGAAGAAACAAAATTAGGCATACAGCAGTTGAAAAAAATCTCATCCAGAGATCAAACTTGAAATAAAAAACAAACTATCTCAATCTACAACTTAATTCAGTCTTATCTGAAAAACTATTGAAGCAGAAATTAGAATATCAGAACTAGAAGATAAAATGGCAGAAAAAACTAGTTCGATCAAAGAGCCTAAAAAAGCCAAAAAGATACTTGAGAGTTATAGGAGATCTTTAAGAAGCTACACATGCACATTCATGGAATATCAGAACAATAAACCCAAAATGCTACACCAGAGGATATTTTTCAAACTATCATAAATGGAAATTTTCCACATCTAAAGAAAGAGATGCTCAATCCAAGTACAAGAGGCATATCACACACCAAACAGATATGATAAACTACCACTATGGCTAATAATATTCAAAACTACTACATATATGTGACAAAGACAAAACTTGATAGGTAGGATAAAGAAGACCCCAAGAGAGTGGAGACAAAAAAAAAAAACCATAGTTAAATAGACAAATAAAGCCACTGTTAAGAAAAGCCTATAAATATTGAGATATTTGATCCTGCCTTGTTCACTGTTGTGTAGACTCATATACAGTGCTATTTATGTGTTCCCTGTCATGGGGGGTGTTAGGAGTTAGTAAGCAGGTGGTTGATTATCTGAAGGCAACCCCACTCTTCACTGTGTCATTATCCTGTTCTATTAAAGCTTTTTTTCCCAGGTTTTTTTAGTCTTTCAATACAAGAGGATCTCAACACCCAGAAAGGACAAAGCCTAGTACAATGGAAATATAGTGAAATAGGCAACAACAGTCAACCAGAATGCAGAGTACTAGTGATGCTGCAATGTTCATCTGGAATCAGGCCAGCCAAATCTCTCCCTATCATAGGATTCAGGGAACTTTGTTGAAGAGGGGTGGTTAGATTATAAAAGCCTGAAGATGGGAAGGTCCATCACTTCACAAGATATTCCACACAAGGTAGGCTGCTGCATCCAGGAACTCACTGCAATGAGACTTGTCCTTACCAGACCTGCACTAATGGATGACAAATCAACATGCACACATAGACTAAGGAGACTATCAGGAGGAATAGTTTCAAGTAGCAGGAACCTTAGGCGCCAAGGCTGGACATGTGAAGGGGAGTACCCCTATCAGTGGATCTACCCAAGAAAGGGGCACTAGGTCTGCCACAGAGATCTGAAGGTCGAGCAGAGCAGATGATCCAGAGGGAACCCTGGAAATCATATAAGCAGATGGACAGGAGGGTAGAAGAAAGTGGGATGGATGATGAAGAGAGGAAGGATGGGGAGAGGTGTGAAGGAGGGGAGCAGAGAGTATTACTCATTGTGCTTTTTCAAAATTTTTTTTATTATTTAGTATTTATTCAATTGTGGATGTATGCATGTGTGCGTGTGTGTGTATGTATGTGTGTGTAGAACCACGAACAAATTCAGGAACCACCATGGACGCCTCCACCTCCTCCTTGTTTATTCTGCCCAGGGATTCACTAGCTCTGCCCTACCAGGACCAGAAACGCAGGCCGCCCCCGCTTCTGCCCGGCGTCTATAGGTGGGATGTAGGATCCGAACTCAGGATCTTCCACCTGCAAGGCAGAAGCTTAACCCCTGAGCCACCTCTCCACCACCCTTATTGTGCTTTTGCAATTAGGGAAAAATAAAATTTAAAGATAAAAGGAAATAAATGCATAATGTCCTCCAAAAAGAATATTTTAATAATAAACAATCATTCTAAGTACTTTGCTATATGTTTTCTAGAATGCATTAGAAATCCATTCTGGAACATACTTGGAGGAGAATAAAACAAGAAATGCAAAGATGATTAAACCGAAAATATCTTGTGGTCTATGTGGGAGAGAAACTGCCTCACCACCTTCTCCATCTTTTTAGCCAAGTGGTTTGCAACAAGTGACCAAGTCTATCTGTATTGGTTGCTTCCTTTTTCAAAGCATTTTAATAATATCTCTATTCACATAAGGCTAATATAAGGATCAATGAATCAGTGCTAATAAAGGACTTAGATTCATAGTTGACATCCTAGAAAGATAGCTGTTTGTCATTGAATGTGATAATATATGAAACTGTCCTGGCACAATACAGAAGTGCAATAAATGATTATCTCATCTACCTACTTTCAGGAATTAATTAAGGACACTATAAAAGAATATGTCATTTTGAGGGATTCAAATCAGCAAGGAAGAAGTCAAGCTATCCCTATTTGCAGATGACATGATCTTATACCTAAGTGATCCCAAAACCTCCACCAGGAAGCTGGAACTAATTGAGAAGTTCAGCAGGGTGGCAGGATACAAAATAAATGTGTAAAAATCAGAGGCCTTCCTATATGCCCAGAATGAAAGAAGTGAAAAAGCCTTGAGAGAAACAATCGCATTTACTATAGCCCCTAAAAAAATGAAATACCTTGGTATAAACCTAACCAAGGAGGTAAAAGACCTTTACAATGAAAACTTTAAAACCTTAAGAAAGAAATTGCAGAAGACACCAGAAGGTGGAAAGACCTCCCATGTTCCTGGATTGGCAGAATCAACATCGTAAAAATGACTATCCTACCAAAGGCAATATACAAATTCAATGCTATACCAATTAAAATCCCAAAGCAATTCTTCAAAGAAGTTGACCAAACAATCTCAAAATTCATATGGAGGCACAAAAGACCCAGGATAGCAAAGACAATCCTGAGTAGCAAAAACACTGCTGGAGGTATTACCATACCGAACCTTAGTCTATATTACAAATCCATAGTTATAAAAACAGCCTGGTACTGGCTCCAAAATAGACACACAGATCAATGGATAAGGATTGAAGACCCCGATATAAGCCCACAAAATTACAGCCATTTGGTCTTTGACAAAGGGGCCCAAAGAATCCAATGGAAAAAGGACAGCATCTTCAACAAATGGTGCTGGCAAAACTGGATCTCCACATGCAGAAGATTAAAGCTGGATTCATACTTGTCACCATGTACAAGACTTAATTCCAAGGCCAGAGACTATAAAAACCATAGTTGAAAGGATAGGGAACTCCTTCGAGCTGATTGGGCTAGGCCAACAGTTCGTAAACAGACATCCAATGGCACAGTCACTGCTACCAACTCTCAACAGTTGGGATCTTGTGAAATTAAAGAGCTTCTGTTCAGATAAAGAGATTGTTACACGAGCTCAAAAGTAACCCACAGAATGGGAGAAAATCATCACTAACCACATATCTGATAGAGCCATACTGTCCAGAGTGCACAAAGAACTTAGAAAACTAACGAAACCAACACCAACGAAACCAATGGCCCAATTAAAAAATGGGCCCTGGAACTTAAAAGAAATTTTACCAGGGATGAAATTAAAATGTCTAACAAATATCTTAAAAAATGCTCCACTTCTTTAGCCATCAGAAAATGCAAATCAAAACTTCCCTGAGATATCATCTCACTCCGGTCAGGATGGCAAAAATCCACAATACGAACAACAACAAATGCTGGAGAGGATGTGGAGAGAGGGGAACTCTCCTACATTGCTGGTGGGAGTGCAGGCTCATACAGCCACTCTGGCGAACCATCTGGAGATTCTTAAAGAAATTAAAGATTGAAATGCCATATGACCCTGCTATTCCACTTTTGGGTATAACCCCCCATACAGCAGAGGTTCACCTCGATAGCACAAGCACGACCATGTTCATAGCAGCACTGTTTACAATAGCAAAGACATGGAATCAACCTAAATGTCCAACAGTTGACGAGTGGATAAGGAAAGTGGTACATCTATACAATGGAGTACTACTCAGCCATCAAAAATGATGAATTACTGGAATTTGCCGGGAAATGGATGTCATTAGAAAGAATTATATTAAGTGAAGTATCCCAGACCCAGAAAATTAAGCGCTGTATGTACTCCCTAATAGGTGGCTCCTAATACCAAATCCACCCTGCCCATCCTGGGACACTCATAGGTAAATCTATGTAGTACCTACAGTAATTGCAAGGATTATGAACAGGAGGGATGGGGTTGGAGGGCCACACCAGAAGCAAGGAGAGAAGTGACCATGTTACAGTAGAGAAAATAGACCTCCATCAAGGACTGCAAGAAAGTAATGTGACACCTAGTTAAGTTCACAGACATTCGTTCCTGATCAATTTACAACTAAGGGGGTATGAACTCACCAGAAGGGGAGGGCATATAGTCTGGCAGATTAAAAAGTAACCATTTTGCAAATGGGTGATTGACCCCTCCCATTGCCAAATTCCATATGACCCTGCAATTCCACGTTTGGATATAAATATTACATCTACCCTTGAATGTGCTCTTATAATAAGACTCCAGTTTAACAGCTTTCTAGTCTGTGACCAGGGGGTGACATGCAGTGCCCATCATGATGGAGTGAAGGGCATTGCAGGAGCAACAAAACTGCAAAAGAAAATCAACAAACCACTATCCAGAACTTCAGAGACTCTATATCAACCACCTAGAACTAGGCCAGACTAATCTCTCCCCATCCTGAAGCTCAGGGACATTTGTGGAAGAGGGGGCGGTAAGAGTGTAAGAGCAAAAGGATGGGAGGAGCAATGATTTGCAAGATACTCCACACAAGTTAGGGCCGAAGCAATCATAAGTGGACATTGCATGCCCGGCGCAATGTCCAACACACTATTGACCTCACAAAGTCTAGCATCTGCCAAAGGCACTAAGATCCTTGGAGGCAAGGGATTGACAGCCACAGTAGTGTTCCTATGCTTAAGGGGAACACAGGAAAGGGTTCAGGGAAATGCCACTGGGTCCTTGTACGTCACCGGAGAGGAGGGCCCAGAGGAGAGTCAGGCATGCACAAGAAAGAACTCTGGGAATTGGGGCGGGAGGCACGGGGAAATGGGGAGGGAGGGGTGAGGGAAGGGGGAGCAGGGGGTTCGGGGGGAGGAGGAGGGAGGGAGGGAACTGGTGTACCTATTAAGTTTGTATGAGCTGAAATAATAATAAAAATGTATTAAAAAATAAAAGAGATATTTATGTTTTAGAAAAAAAAGAATATGTCATTTTCTCTGTCTAAAACTCAAAGTACAGTATGTCCAAATCCAAGATAAAAGGGAAAGTTGCTGAAGATATAGGAAGGTATACCAAATGACCAAAGCCCCAAGATGTCTGAAACTGTCTGATTTTTGCAAGGAAATATCAATTACTTTGAGATATCAATAAATCCCCATGTTAAATTACACTCAGCACCTTACACTAACACCGTGTTCAGAAGCTTTTGGAGAATTTGCTATGTGCTATGATAGTTGCAAAAGAGGGTGGAAGTAATGCTCCTGGTTCTAGCTCCTGTTTGGGGAAGCAGTTCAACAACTGGAGGTGAACTAATGGCAAAGATGATTGAGGACAGAAGACAGGTTACACAGAGAAGAACCAGAACACTGAAGTGTATCCATGACAGCCATGGGTCAGCAACCTACACAGAATATTCTACAAAATCTAAATCATTTTTAGGATTCCTCTGTTGAGCTCTGGAAAACATTCTGAATGCAATGTTTAAATATAGGAAAATTAGAACTTCTGAGTGATAGGGAGTATAATGTTTCAAGAGTGCTAAATATTAGATATATCATGAGGCACAAACCCCAGATATCTTAAGGTGTGGCAAATGCTCAATTTCCCTATTCCTCCCCCACTGCAGAGGTGAGCTATCCAGAATCTTTAAATCTCTAGTGCAACTCAAAAGTCACTAGGAGCAGTACTGATCTTGGTTTAAAATATTTCTTGAAACAAAATAATTATGTTCACATTAATAAGTAAAGTTTATGATGTTGAAAATGAAAGTTATTAAATTATAAAGTGGAAATAAAAACTGATTGTTCAAAAAATCCATTGGGTGATTTCCCCATATTAAGTATGGAATAAATTTAAGTAGGGTGTTTAGAGCTGTGCAGATTTTGAAGCACAGTAACTGTGGCAAAAATAACAATCAGTTGAATGTCTACATTAAGTTTTTTTTTGGGGGGGAGAGGATATTAGATTTGGAAAGTGTCTGACTAAATACAGTAAGCTTCAGGAATCTTCAGGGGGTTGCAAAGGGGGAGAATAAGATTAGACATTTGAAGTGCTTATGGAGCTAGAGTAATGGGCTGCATGTGGCTTTTACACAGAATCTTCTCTTTAAACAGCATGGTTTCATTTTTAAGCATAAAGCAAATTAAGATAGTAGCCATTTAGAGGTTAAAAAAAAACTAAATTGAGATAGCAATGTGCAAATTACCTGCAGAAATAAAGAATCAGCAAGTTGCATCTGTAATACAGGCTCTGCATGGAGAGTTCCAGCTCTTCCGTTCCCAATTTGACCTGTTCAGTATGATCCACAGGCTATCCTCGTTTCAGATTGTGAAGCCAGCTCTACATTAGCAGGACAGGAAGGGTTTGCCATCACCCTAGTACTATTTCTTCGTGGAAGTGAAGCAAGACACTGTAGTTCCTCTGACTTGATTCAGTTTTTCAGTTGCATCCTTCCCTCAGTCTTCCATAATGAAGTCCCTTTCTCTTCTCTTACTTCCATTTCATATTCATGCTGTTTTGACTCTTATAGGTGCTCAGCACAATCAATAATCACCTTTTACTTTTGTTTATCAATAATTATGTATTTTCTGCAAAAAAAGTAAACTCAGTGAAATAACAGCACCCCTGAGTTATTTATTATTGTAGTCTTAACTTCCTTTATATGGATGGAAAATAATAGGAATTACTGCAACTATATGACTAGCTTACTTCATTTTTTGACATAGATGAAGGGGCATAGTCTAGTTACATTAGCCTTCACAGCATGTTGTATATCATACACTACAATCTCTTATAGTATTTCACTCAGTGTACACAAAGTCCCCTGCAGTATAGTTATGCTCACTTCAGTGAGTTAAGGTATGTAGTATTTGGGTAGGTTGTTCAGAGTAGCAGTTAAGGATAAGACTAGAAAGAATGTAGAAATATAGACATTGCACCTGTGTCTCCCTGTGTTGAAAGAGATTTTGATTTTCTGTGGTTTTTCCTGGCAACGTTACTGGAATATGAGCAGCACATGTTGAGGTGCAAATTTTCAAAAAGTATTGGCCAGATAAAATTCTCACTAGGCATAGGAAACAGGGTGCAGACAGGAACATCTGCCAACAGAGAATAAAGCTAAAAATATAAAGAGGAAAATTTTTGATCCCAGGATATGCAGTAGACATTTAATCCCCTCACTACTCCTACCAACTGCAAGCCTTGAACATTTCAGAAAGCAGAAAAAAGAGAAAAGGGGACTGGGTTTGGGAATTTCTTGAATCAGGAAAAATGTTTTGGTGAGTTTTACATTTCTTTTTGCCCACTATATTCAAGACCTAGAGCTCAAAAACATGGCGGAATGAAAAATGACCAAAGAGCACAGAAGACTCCCTACTCTGCAGCCAAAAGGCCCAAAAGGAAAAGTCTAGCCATGTACAAATCTTGTAGAAACAAACACAGTTTTAGAGTCAAACACTGAAAAATATTAAAACAAAACTGAAAAAAAGGGTGGTTTTAAAAAAAATGGGAAGTCTTAAATGTTGTCAATGTATATATGCCTAGGAAGCAGTGTAGTCCCATGAGTCACTTTCTTCCTCTTCTGGATAGTATCTTGACATGTCCAATGTAGCGATTACTCTTAACTTTGCTGTGAGAGAACACGCAGAGTCAAGCAACTTAAGGGAGAAAGGGAGTTTTATCCAGCTTACGGTTCTAGAGTAGATTCATGGTGGAGGGGACACGGCTGGTGGATAAAGCTGGAGTCAGGCTATGTCATAGCCATCTGTGAGGCTGAGAGCTACCAGACTGCTTGCTGCAAAGGCAGAAGTCTCCCTGGAAATAGGGTGGGACTAAGTCACCTCAAGGCCCACCCCTTGTGATTGCCTTTCTCCAGCAAAGCTCCACCTCTCAAACACATGAGACTGTGGGGGACAAAAAATAGCAGAAGCTGTTCTATGGGCATAAATATTGTTGTTTAGAAGGTAGTTTAAAGGGCACATCATGTCTATTTAACAAAACAACAGCATTAGCTTCCCCTTTCTAGGACTTATGACTTTTCTCGACACAGACTTTCAACTGGGCTTAAAGTACCAGATGTGTATTTCTACCTATGGAGGAGACATCAAATTCAATATTAAAGTGGTCAATTAACCCTCTGACCAAGACTTGTCTCTATTACACCAGTGGGCTGATCTTGCCTTATCAGTCCATATTGACATACACAGGGTCTACAGCTGAGTGGGACTGTTGATTACAGTTTTCCCCCAGTAGCCTGAATAACACCTTCTTGCACTATGAGGGCTAGCCAGCAGCAAGGAGGATCCCAGCCCAGTTCCAGCTTGATTTCTTAGTATTCTATGACAAAAGGTGTGCAGAGTCTGCAGCAATAGGTTCTTACTGAATGGTTAGAAGGAATGTCAGTTTCTTCAGTAGTTAAACCACCAATAAATGACACATGTTCCTGTAAACAAGCTTCCATCCATGTTTCTGTCACGACCCTAATGAAACTCATTGATATCCAAGTATAAGCAAATGGCATGAAAGTGGAAAGCAGTAGATAAGGAGGGGAAGAATATTAAAGAGACTGGAATAGAGAGTTGAATATGATGAAAATACATTACATATATATACAAGAAAATCTTATAATTAAGTTCATTATTATGTATAGCTAATACTATGCTATTAGGAATTTTAAAATTTCAAAAGCAATAATGTATCTCAGAGTAAATGAGAAAAAGATAATCAAAATGTGGCACAGAAATTGTAGAAATGTGGCAAAGGTTTTAAATCAAACCTTATAAAATCACTTCAGTGAAAAGTAATTAATAAATGAGAAATAATATGCCTGAATGAAGAAATAAAAAACTCTAGAAAGAAACAGTACACATAAAACAATCAAATATAATTTTTATAACTGAAAAATAGAATAACCAAATAAAACTAAGTGAATGGGTTGTACAAAAGAAAAGAAACAACAGACGAGGAAATCACAGAGAGAAGAGAAAGGAAAATAGTAATTATTTAAGCCAGAAACATATACCCAAACAAAAGAAAGTCTCAGAGACTTATAGCACTATAATAAAAGATTTAATATTGTGTTATTAGAGATGAAGAAGAAGAAATTAAAGAATATTGGACTGAAAATGCTCAAAGAATTACTGATTGAAACTTTCTCTATGTGCTAAAATATACAGAGTTGAGAAATTTATCAAATCCCAATGGGATAAATGCAAAGGCTTCTCTACCAAGATATGCCATATTAAACATTCTGAAAACTAAATTTAAAGAGAAAAACTTAAAGGCAACCAGATAGAAATGATGCTTTGTAAGAAAAAGCAGCAATATTTGAATAATTCTTATAATAGAAGCATCACCAACACTAGAAATGAGCCAGAAGATGTTTTTCAAATGCTGGAAAGAATGAAATGTCAATCCAGATTCTTACATCTGGGAATTAAAAAGAAATCAAGACCTTTTAGAATGAAAGAAACTTCTGAGTGGCAACTTACCCACAAGAGGCCACAAAAAAAAACCAAGTAGGAAGGGTGTGATTTAAAAAAAAAAGGAATGTAGAATGCTAGAAAAGAATAAAAAGCATTGCAAGCACAATTATGGATAAGTACAATGAATGGTCTTCCATTAAAAATCAGGAAAGGGGGGCTGGACAGATGGCTCAGAGGTTAAGCCTCTGCCTTGTAGGCATTGGGTCCTGAGTTTAGGTCCTAGATCCCACCTACAAACACCGGGTGGAGGTGGGGGCAGCCTGCACTTCTGGTCCTGATGGGCTGAGCCTGTGAATCCCGGGGCAGAGCAAAAAAAAGGAGGTAGAGACAGTCCACAATGTTTCCTGAATTCACCCTTGGTTCTACACACACACACACACACACACACACACACACACACACAAGTGTAAATAAAAAAAGTCAGGAAAGGATATGAAGATAAAATTTCTACATGTGAACTGAATTGATAAAATAATGACACAAGTTGATGCAAAAACCCATGTTAATATTCAAACATATATATTATATAATATGTAGAGGCACCATTGTAAATGTTATATGAGATACACACCAAACATAATAGAAAAATCATAATGAAATTCTAATATGTTGCTAAAGGAACCAAGAGTAAGTCAGGAAAGAGCAAATAGAAAAATATTTAGAACAAGCAGAAAACAAAATAAAACTCTAATATATCATCTTTTCACTAAATGCAAATATTGTATATCAATGAAAATGTAGAACTTCAAAAAGTGGAGTAAAACCAGAGAATGACATATATTATCTAAAAGAAATTCACTTTGAAAATAAAAATATAAGCTGAGCTACAAAATATATGTAGTAATAGCAAAAAGAATTTTCAGGAGACCAGACAAATACATACCATGATTGAGGTTTTAGTCATCTTTTAGTAATAGATGGAACAAGGTTGAAATCAAAGAGTGTAGAACTCAACAATACTATCAACAAATAGCACTCAGTCCATACTTGTAGAATATATATGCCAAAATAGATTCTGTCGTGAATCTCAAAGAAAAATGTCAGCACATTAAACATGGCCATAAACACCTCTCATTATATCCTTAAATAAGTAAAAAAAAAATCTCAATACCCAAACAAGATACTATTGCAATGGAAGAGTATTGAAGTAGACAACTGCAACCAAATAGAGTGCAGAGTATCTGCAATCCTAAAATTCTGGGACAAAAGCAGGCCATCCAAATCCTTTTCCATCCTAAGACTCAGGAAACCTTGTGGAAGAGGAGGTGAGGTGATGATTATAAGAGCCTAAAGGTGGGGTGGTCCACTGCTGGCCAGGTCACTCCAATCAGAAGGGCTGCTGCATCTAGTAGTCCACTGCAATGAGATCTACCTCCACCAACCTACATAATGGTTAACATATCAATATTCCTGCATGGACCAGGATCTCAAGAGAAATAACTACATTCAATGAGAACCATAGGAACAGGTGCTACACAGCTGAAGAGCAGTGTTCTTACCTGTGGGTTTACACACAGAAAGGCCACTTACACTGCCACAGAGATCTGGTCCCCTACTAGTACAAATGACTTAAAGGGAGCTCTGTGGCCCACACAAGCAGACAGGCAAGAGGGTGGAAGGGGAACAAATGGATTAGTGAAGGGAGGGGAGGGTGGGAGAGAATGAGTGGAGGGAGGGGGGCAGGGACAATAACTAAATACAAAATAACTAAATATAACTTCAAATACATAAACAGTGTTCTCTCACTACAGTAAAAATCAAACTACAGATTAAAAATCAAAACAGAAAAATAAAAACAACAAAATTCCAAATACTTGGAATGAACTACAGTTCATTATAATTCGTGGACAAAGAGAAGGTTTCAAAAAATCCAGGTACACACTGAGTGCAACAAAAATAAAAACAGAAAACAGCATGCTTTGGACACGCACAGCTCATGTGCTTATAAATGGTAAATGTATGACAGCATACACATATGAAAAGACAAAAATAGTTTGCATTGCATTTCAAAAGCCTTAAGAAAAGTAAAATAAAGCCTAAAGTAATAAAAGAACGGGAATAATAAAGATAAAACAGAAATTTAAGGAGAAACACAATTAAAAAACATAAAGTTTAATAGAGAAAGTAATGAAACTAAGCTTGCTCTTTAAAAAGAATAAATTAATCAATCTCTAAATCACTAGCATTAGAACAGTTATAACTATCACTAGGAAGAATGAAACACTCTTAAATCACTACAGACTGCAGATGTCAATGGGTTAACAGACAGTCTTGTAAATAACTCTACACTCGCTGGACAAGTTAGAAGAATCAAACAAATTCTCCAGAAATCATAGACTACAGTACTTAGTTTGACTGTACAATCTGAGCATAGTTGTTCCCATGTTAAAATTATATTGAACTATACAACTAGACTGTAGGCACAAATATGACTTAGAGGAATAAACAAGGGCTCCACAGTTGGACCTAGATCTATCAGTCTGAGATGAAAAAGGAAAACCATTTAGGCAAATGGCTCTCATTAGTCAAACCCAAAGCAAAGGATCTCAATCTACACATCTTGTGGATGTTCAAATTAACTGGCTGCAAAACAATTTCAAGGTAGTTCAGCAAGCATATACTACTATTGAAGATTACTCACACCCTACTTTCTGCACTGCCATCCTCAGAATATGGAATTACCTCTTACTATTTTTAAGACACTTCTTTTGTACACATACAATTTTAAGAACAAAGGCAAAGCCAGACACTAGTAAGATGAATGTGCTTATTTATGTCTATGTAAAGATTAAGCCTTTTCCAAGCATTTGATATTGGAGGATGCCTATACCTTCTGTTTGGCATTTTATTTTATAATAATAATAAGAATACCACTTTTCATAAATGCATAATATAAAATAGCAAAGTATGTTGGGAATTCTGTCCTAAGTCCTAAGCCAAAATTTATTTAACTTTTTATTTATACTTAAAAGTCTGTAGCCCAAGCAGCAATTTGGAAAAACAAAACATTCTTGCAAGAATGATGTGAAAATATATTAACTTGCTACTTACATGCTAAAGAATGACAGTAGGAAATATTAAAAGTCTATTTTCTGTAAGACATTGTTTCTCTAAGAGCAGAAAACTTGGTGCATGCCTTTAAAACACGACCATGTAGAGGTGACATGTGCAGAGCAAAGTATTCTTGGTACATGTTTAGAATGAGGCTGCACTGAAGATCTGCAACGTAGCACAGGTCAGTGCTACCACATACTTGAATTGATCACAATTACGTTTTAGTTGCTAAATATTCAAAAGCCTTTACCATTGCCCAAGCTTTTGTGACTGCCATAGTGAATTAATTGCATGATCTCACAAAGACTTGCAGTCTATTGCTTAAGAAGCTGGACTTGGTCCTCTTTGAGATCCCCTGCCTGCCCTTTCTTGTAAAACTCCTCATCTTCAGTGTAAACAGTCCACACATTCTCTGTACATGCCCTGACACTCCCTCACTTGCCACAATTTTTTTTTGCTTTTTTTAATTTATTTTTTCCACTCTTATGAACTTGATAAATACCCCATTCCCCTTCCTCCCTCTACCCCTCTCTGGATTCCTTTGCTCCCTCCCCCCTGTTTCCCTTACTTGCCACAAATTATTCAGGAGTCATCACACTGGTCACTTTATATCGAATTTACTCTGATCAGTTCTGGTCATTTCACTACATCTATTTCAGAGTCTTACCTGGTACCTGCCTGAATGACCCATGGTTAATGCGCTTTACCTCTTAGTTAATGTGCTTTACTTTTTGACGGACAAATGATGAACATGAAAAACATTGAGATGTATAGTGAAGCTACTATATGTGTGGATGGTCCTCTCTGAACTCACAGCAGTGGTCTTCCTGTTAGGCAGGCTGTCATCATTGTTGAGAGGACACAATGCAACTTGCTTTGCTCTCCAGCTTCTGAGCTGTGCTTTAGGGAGTGAGGTGTAAAGGAGGTCATCTCCATTTGTAAATCCAAAAGAACTCAATACTGTCACATTTTCACACTGGCACTTTAAATTCCAGAGTACTCTCTAAAGAAGACAGATTAGAAAGGGACATAAGAGGGATTCAAATCGGCAAGGAAGAAGTCAAGCTATCCCTATTTGCAGATTACATGATCTTATATCTGAGTGATCCCAAAAACTCCACCAGGAAGCTTCTGGAACTAATTGAGAAGTTCAGTAGGGTGGCAGGATACAAAATAAATGTGCAAAAATCAGAGGCCTTCCTATATGCCCAGAATGAAAGAAGTGAAAAAGCCTTGAGAGAAACAATCCCATTTACTATAGCCCCTAAAAAAATGAAATACCTTGGTATAAACCTAACCAAGGAGGTAAAAGACCTTTACAATGAAAACTTTAAAACCCTAAAGAAAGAAATAGCAGAAGACACCAGAAGGTGGAAAGACCTCCCATGTTCCTGGATTGGCAGAATCAACATCGTAAAAATGACCATCCTACCAAAGGCAATATACAAATTCAATGCTATACCAATTAAAATCCCAAAGAAATTCTTCAAAGAAGTTGACCAAACAATCTCAAAATTCATATGGAGGCACAAAAGACCCAGGATAGCAAGGACAATCCTGAGTAACTGCTGGAGGTATCACCATACCAAACCTTAGTCTACACTAAAATCCATAGTTGTAAAAACAGCCTGGTACTGGCTCCAAAATAGACACACAGATCAATGGATAAGGATTGAAGACCCAGATATAAGCCCACAAAATTACAGCCATTTGGTCTTTGACAAAGGGGCCCAAAGAATCCAATGGAAAAAGGACAGCATCTTCAACAAATGGTGCTGGCAAAACTGGATCTCCACATGCAGATTAAAGCTGGACACGTACTTGTCACCATGTATAAGACTTAATTCCAAATGGATCAAGGACTTCGATATAAGGCCAGAGACTATAAAAACCATAGTTGAAAGGATAGGGAACTCCCTCGAGCTGATTGGGCTAGGCCAACAGTTCCTAAACAGACATCCAATGGCAAAGTCGCTGCTACGAACTCTCAACAGTTGGGACCTTGTGAAATTTAAGAGCTTCTGTTCAGATAAAGAGATTGTAACACGAGCTCAAAGGCAACCCACAGAATGGGAGAAAATCTTCACTAACCACATATCTGATAGAGCTCTACTGTCCAGAGTGCACAAAGAACTTAGAAAACTAAACACCAAGGAAACCAATGGCCCAATTAAAAAATGGGCCCTGGAACTTAAAAGAAATTTTACCAGGGATGAAATTAAAATGTCTAACAAATATCTTAAAAAATGCTCCACCTCTTTAGCCATCAGAGAAATGCAAATCAAAACTTCCCTGAGATATCATGTCACCCCGGTCAGGATGGCAAAAATCCACAATACAAACAACAACAAATGCTGGAGAGGATGTGGAGAAAGGGGAACTCTGCTACATTGCTGGTGGGAATGCAGGCTCGTACAGCCACTCTGGCGAGCTGTCTGGAGATTCTTAAAGAAATTAAAGATTGAAATGCCATATGACCCTGCTATTCCACTTTTGGGAATAACCCCTCATACATCAGAGGTTCACCTCGATAGCACAAGCATGACCATGTTCATAGCAGCACTGTTTACAATAGCAAAGTCATGGAATCAGCCCAAATGTCCAACAGTTGACGAGTGGATAAGGAAAGTGGTACATCTATACAATGGAGTACTACTCAGCCATCAAAAATGATGAATTACTGGAATTTGCCGGGAAATGGATGTCATTAGAAACAATTGTATTAAGTGAAGTATCCCAGACCCAGAAAATTAAGCGCCGTATGTACTCCCTAATAGGTGGCTCCTAGTACCAAACCCACCCAGCCCACCTAGAGACAGGAATTCCAAGGATTATGAACAGGAGGGATTGGGTAGGAGGGCCACACCAGAAAGAAGGAGAGAAGGGACCATGTTACAGCAGGGAAAATAGGCCTCCACCAAGGACCCAAATAAGTAATGAGACATCTGATTAAGTTCACAGACTTTTGTTCCTGATCATTTACTACTGAGGGGGAGTGATCTCACCAGAAGAGGAGGGCATATAGTCTGGCAGATAAAAAGTAACAATTTTGCAAATGGGTGATAGACCCCCTCCCTCACTGTGGTTTCCCACTTTTATTACATCTACCTTTGAATGTGCTTTTATCACAAGACTCTAACAGCTTTTTGTCTCTGGCCAGGGGGGTAACATACAATGCCCACCAGGATGGAGTGAAGGGCATTGCAGGAGCAGCAAAACTGCAAAAGAAAATCAACAAACCACAATCCAGAACTTCAGAGACTCTGTATCAACCACCTAGAACTAGGCCAGCTTAGTCTCTCCCCATCTTGAAGCTCAGGGAAATTTGCGGAAGAGGGGGCGGTAAGGGTGTAAGAGCAAAAGGATGGGAGGAGCAATGATATGTAAGATACTCTATACTAGTTAGGGCTGAAGCAATCATAATTGGACTTTGCATGCCCTGCGCATTGTCCAACACACTGTTGACCTCACAAAGTCTAGCATCTGCTAAAGGCACCAAGATCCTTGGAGGCAAAGGATTGGCAGCCACAGCAGTGTTCCTATACCTAAGGGGAACACGGGAAAGGGTTCGGCAAAGGCCACTGGGTCCTTGTACGTCATCGGAGAGGAGGGCCCAGAGGAAAATCAGTCATGCACAAAAAAGGACTCTCTGGGAATGGGGAGGGAGAGGGGTGGGGAGGGGGAGCAGGAGGTACGGGGGGGAGGAGGAGGGAGGGAAGGAACTGGTGTACCTAATAAGTTTGTATGAGCTGAAATAAAAAAAAATACGTTTGTAACAAAAAAAAAAAAGGAAACTGTAGTACATCTATACAACGGAGTACTACTCAGCCATCAAAAATGATGAATTACTGGAATTTGCCAGGAAATGGATGTTATTAGAAACAATCATATTAAGTGAAGTATCCCAAACCCAGAAAATTAAGTGCCCTATGTACTCCCTAATAGGTGGTTCCTAGTACCAAACCCACCCAGCCCACCTTGAGACACTCATAGGTAAATCTATGTATTACCTATAATAATTGCAAGGATTATGAATAGGAGGGATGGGATTGGAGGGCCACAACAGAAACAAGGAGAGAAGTGACCATGTTACAGTAGAGAAAATAGGCCTCCATCAAGGACTGCAAGTAAGTAATGTGACACCTGGTTAAGTTCACAGACGTTCCTTCCTGATCATTTACAACTAAGGGGGCATGATCTCACCAGAAGGGACGGGCATATAGTCTGACAGATAAAAAGTAACCATTTTGCAAATGGGTGATTGACCCCTCCCTCACTGTGGTTTCCTACTTTTGTTACATCTACCCTTGAATGTGTTCTTATAATAAGACTCCAGTTTAACAGCTTTTTGTCTCTGGTCAGGGGGTGATATACAGTGCCCATCAGAATGGAGTGAAGGGCATTGTAGGAGCAGCAAAACTGCAAAAGAAAATCAACAAACCACAATCCAGAACTTCAGAGACTCTATATCAACCACCTAGAACTAGGCCAGAATAATCTCTCCCCATCCTGAAGCTCAGGGAAATTTGCGGAAGAGGGGGCGGTAAGATTGTAAGAGCAAAAGGATGGGAGGAGCAATGATTTGCAAGATAGGCCGAAGCAATCATAATTGGACTTTGCATGCCCTGCGCAATGTCCAACACACTATTGACCTCACAAAGTCTAGCATCTGCTAAAGGCTCCAAGATTCTTGGAGGCAAGGGATTGGCAGCCACAGTAGTGTTCCTATGCTTAAGGGGAACACGGGAAAGGGTTCAGGGAAATGCCACTGGGTCCTTGTACGTCATCGGAGAGGAGGGCCCAGAGGAGAGTCAGGGATGCATATTAAAGGACTCTCTGGGAATTGGGGCGGGAGGCACTGGGGGATGGGGAGGGAGGGGTGAAGGCAGGAGGAGCAGAGGGTTTGGGGTGAGGAGGAGGGAGGGAGGGAACCGGTGTACCTATTAAGTTTGTATGAGCGGAAATAATAATAAAAAATATTAAAAAAAAAAAAGAAGACAGATTACCTCATGCTCTGCATCTGTCTGAGTGACAACTGAGTCTACTATTCAATCTCAGATTCTAAGTCCTGAACTTTGGAGGAGTTTTTCCTGACACCAGGTATCACTATTGAAACTTGAGCAAGATGCCCACATTATGCCCCCTACAGAATAAAAAGCGGGTGGGCACCTACAACCTACACCTAGCATGTGGGTCTCTGAACATGCAGGGATGCTCAGCTCCTAGCAGTTTGGATGTTTTGCAGACCATTCATCACCTAGAGAGGCTGAAGGGAGTCTCTGGTCTTGAATGTTGACTGATGTCTTGTCAGTCTCTGTCACTTTATGAGACTCTCTGCATAGCCTCAGTTCTGAACTTAATGAACAGTTTGTTAAGCTGACAGTGTGTCCTCAGGAATGAGAACTTTCTGTATTATGTCCTGGGCCAGGATATGTTTTGTGTGTTAGAGTGTGCTCCTTTACACACACACACACACACACACACACACACACACACACACACACAGACCTGCCAATAATATAATAATAACCAAAATAATAGCCAGAATAAAAATAATTGATCGAATAAAAACACTTAATTGATCTCTCTGGAGTTGATTTGAGGGCAGAATGAGAGATAAAGATCACATTTCATTCTCCATGAACATATCCAGTTTTCCTGTCACCATTTGTTGAAGATACTGTCTTTCCCCTGAATATATTTTTGGCTCCTTTGTCAAAAATCATGTTGCTGTAGATGCATGGACTTATTTCTGGGTCTTCCATTCTATTCCATTGACATTTTTCTCTGTTTTGTTCCAGTATCACAGTTTTTTGATGGCTTTGAAGTATAGTTTGAAGTTAGGTATGATGATTTCTCCAGTAGAATTTTAAAATTACTTTTATTCTTTTAGAGTTTCATAGAGACACAATGATCAATGACCATGGTGTGATTATTAAGGGTTTTAACTCAGTATAATATGACTTAGCTTCAGTAAATTAAAACAAAATTTGTTGTGTTTCCATTCTGCCTGAAATTTCCTTAAAGTTTGGGACTATTAAAGGATTGGGTTTCTTTATGGAGACAGCCACCCCAGCTAAGTCCTATATTTCCCTTAGCTTTGCAAGTAGAGATTCCTTCTGAGACAGGGCATCATAATTGAGTGTGGAGAGAGCTAGGAAAGAATCATCCAATCATAAACATCTCTGTGGAAGGCTGTGCCCTTCAGAATGCTTCCTGCTTTATGTTGATATGTCTGTGGACCTGGAAGTGATTATCCCAGAAGGACTCACAGAGACCCAGTTCCTAGTTGGAGGAAAGTTTATCACTGTCAGTATAGAAACTACTTCTCAAACCTTGCTGCTGTGAGCTACTGAAATTTGAAACCCACTTCTAATGTCTGATTGTGGTGGCTCTGTGGGCCTCAAAGTTCTTACAACTAAGTTATTGAGAAAGTAGGAAGAGGTCTGATAACTGGTGACATAATCACATGGAAAATCACAGAAGCAATTATGATTAGATCCTGATTACAAGGCAACTTCCCAGGTAGAGACACACACCAGTAGACACGGCTTGTCTTCTTACTGGCTCATCACTACATTAACTTGTATCACTCATTATTTCTAATAACTTTCTGAACCAAAGACTGGCTGGTCTCTTACCTGCTTGGTGACCTCTTTATTGCAGACACAGAGTTGCATGACACATGCCAGCCTCTTATGCAGCCTGGTTTGCTCACAGGAGTGACCAGGCATGATTGCAAGTGGCTGTCTACATCCTTTTATTAGGAAAGTCCTATGGAAGGTCATTGAGCATAAGTGGAACTGAAGGGTCCCTTTCTTGCTTCATCACAATGTACCCCATTATCTTCTATCAACTTTAGGGTATAAAACATGTAAGAGAAGAGTAACAGGTGAAAATCATTACAACATATTGGTGAATTTAGCATAGCCACAGGATACAAAAAAAAATCTATAAATTTCTAAATAGCAAAAAAATAAAAAGCTATTTTAAACTAACATTTATAATAGAAAAAAATATAAAATATTTAAAAGAAAATTTTACTAGAATATATGAGACTTGTAGAAGAAAGTCTATGAAACTTTGCTGAGATAAATTTAAAATAAATAAAGTACAGTAATAGAAAACAAAATGAAGAGATTTACCAGCCTCTTCTAAGACACCATTTTCACTAATTCACCTATCAAAATAGTATCATATTTTTGGTTGATAATTTTGCAGAAGCAGAGAAGGTTGTACTTAAATTTATAAAAAGAATATAAAAGATTCAGGATGGTCAAGGAAATATCAAGTCTGCTAAATTACCTTTAAGATGAATTTACTTGATTCTGAGGCATTAAAAAATGAATCAGAAGAAATAAATAGATCACAAGACAAAAAAAGAGCTATGATCCTAAACATGGACTTACATGTAGCTATTATCTTAGTTTCTTTTCCTCTTGCTGTGGTAAAATACCATGATAAAAGCAAATGAAGGTAGAAAGGCGTCATTCTGGCCCACAATCTGAGAGTATATTCTATACCCTCAGTCAAGGTGACTGGAGTTTGAAGTGCCTTGTAAGATTCACAGTCAGGAAGTGCAGAGAGATCAATGCATGAACTCCAATGTTCAATTTGCTTTCTCCATTTTTGAATAGTGTAGAATCCCCCATCAAGAAAATGACCCCACTCACAATGAAGATGGATCATCCCACGTCAGCTTAATTAGGATAATGCTTGACATTCTCAGATGTTAAAACTAATCTAGAGAATCACTCACAGTTGTGTCTGGAGGATTGTCGCCTAGGTGTCAAGTTGATAATTACCACTAACCATCATAGGTAGCAAGGCTCTTTATGTTGATATGTCTGTGGACTTGGAAGTGATTATCCCAGAAGGAGTGTGTAGGCCACAAGAAACCAACCAATCTTTGCTCTGGAATGTTTTCAAGGACGGACTGACAGAGACTCAGTCCCTAGTGGGAGGAATTGGTTTGGATCAATTGATGATTCACACAAAAAAGAATTGTTAACCATAAATATCTGATAGTAAGCTACTGTATAAATACTCATCATTACACCCATAGACCAAAGAATCACTCAGCACTCAACCAAGAAGTGCCCATGTGCATAATGCATAATGCAGAGATGCATAATGCAGAGAACTACAGCTGGCCAAAGTACAAAGTAAAAGCATTTGTGAATGACTTAGCCCTAAGCACAGCATCTAAATACCATCCCATCCCAAACTCAGGAAGGTTGTAGAGAAAAAGGAGACGAAATACCAAATAGTAGCTTCCATTCGTACCAGCGCTATCACACCCGTAACTCATGCACTGCTGTCTATTTCCACTAGACCTCACCCATAACAGGACTAACAGCACCTTGCTGTGGAACGGATTAGATTCCATGAGACATGACACTACCCTGAGAGACTATGTCGTAATGGTATTAGACAAAAGAGGGGAGAAGCCTTGCCATCATTGGGCTATTTGCACCTAGGTGTCCTAGATACAGACATACATACATACATACATACATACATACATACATACATACATGTAGGAAGGCATGGGAGAGGAAGGGAAACAGACTGGAAGGAAGAATGGGTGAATGGGACAGCATGTGGATGGCAGTGAATGATGAAAACATATGAACTCATTAAATTAAAAATAAAGGTATAAAAAACAGAAAAAGTGAAGCTATCTCAATTACACACTAAATCAGAAGCAACAAAATTTCAATGGATTATCTCTTTGAACATAGAAGATAACACATTGGTAGATTTTTTTCTAAAACACACATGTATGTACACGCACATGAATGTGTACTCACATATATTATAAACAAACACACACACACATACTATAAAAATGAAGGAAAATGCAAGAAAAGCCATACAATGGGAGAATATTTCCAGTGCATACATCTAATGACTTGCATATTATCAAGTTTTACTCAAAAGAGAAAAAATTTGAACAGATGATACAAAAATTTATAAGCAACTTTCAAAGACAAGTTATTGATATTCAGAAAGGATATGTATTGAAATATATGTAATTATCTATCAAGAATATGTAAACTGAAACTCAAGTAAGATACAGCTTTAAGTACACTGGAATGGGCTGGAGAGGTGGCTCAGGGGTTAAGCCTCCGCCTTGCAGGCGGAAGGTCCTGAGTTCGGATCCCAGATTCCACGTATAGATAGATGCCAGGTGGAAGCGGGGGCGGCCTGTGCTTCTGGTCCTGGTAGGGTGGAGCCTGTGAATCCCGGGGCAGAAGGAGGTGGAGGCGTCCATGGTAGTTCGCGAATTCGTCCGTGGTTCTACACATACACAGACACACACACACACACACACATACACACACGCTCACGTGCACATGCTCGCAGTTGAATAAATAATAATAATAATAAAAATTTAAAAAAAAGTACACTGGAATAACCAACATGGTAAATGAATGAAAATAACCGGTATAGTGAGGGCCGGGGCATCTCAATTCTCTAACTTTGGTAATATAAATGTAAAATGACAAAATCACACTTGAGAACAATCTGACATTTTCTTTAGTAGTTACATATGCATTTACTCTACAGTCCAGTAATTTCATTTATGTTTCCTTTACCCAGTGAAAAAAGATCTTATTTCTATAGAAATATCTGAGCAGGAATGTTCATGCAGCTTTATTCACAGTTCACCTATTGTGAATAAACTAGAGTTACATCACCATGTGACCAAATAAACAAATTGTGATATATTCACAAAGGCAATTCTACATAATAAAGGAATTCTGAGTTAGTGCATGAATGCGAATAAATTTCTAAAGCAAGGCACTGAATAAAACATCTTCAGAAACAAAATGTGCACAATCTCTGGCTCTATTCCTGTGAAATTCCAGTCCTGGAAAAGTTAAGCTGATGTGTTAGCAAGTTCAAGCAGTACTTCGAGGGTAAGAAGAAAGCAACATCTAGCAGCAGTGTCGGAAAGAAATGCTCTAGACCTTGACTCTGTCTGCTTGTGTGGAACACACTCTTCTAAACTGGACATTGCATAGTCTATACATTGTACTTTCATTGAGAAGAAACAAATGCACGGACAAAAAATTACTGAGCAGATTATGGCTTTCAAATACATTTATAGATGAGTCCTTTGCTCTGAATGATTTTGGTTTTAATTCAGAGAGTGAGAATTAGAACAGTGAAGGTTCAATCCTGTTTGGCTCCGATTTATTTTTAAAATCATGAATAATTTCAGTTTCTGATTTCAGATGAGACGTGGGGGCGTGAAAGTTTGGTGTGAGGATTACTTGAATTTCAGTGCATTCCACTCTCACATTGACTACTCTGTTCTAAATAACCATCTGGATTGATTGATTTTGTGTTGCTGAAACGAAATAACTGAGGTAACTGAGTTATAAAGAGAAAATAGTTGCTTCTCTCATAGTTCTGGAGGTTTAAAATTCCAGATGTTACAAGACTCCTTGACAAGGGCCTCCCCCTAACTGAAAGACGGCTTGACAAGGGCCTCTGCCTGATGACATCACTTATAGGACAGAGCGTATGTCTAAATCAAATGTTTATGTCTCTAATTAGAACAAAGAGAAGAAGCGGTGTGGGGGTCTCACAATAATCACCTCTTAGGCTGACCTAAGAGAGTCTCCAAATGCCCTTTGTCTTCTTGCTTTTGTTTTAGTTCAATCTTAAGACTGTTATGCAATACAGACTTGCTTAGAAGTTATGATCTCCCTGGCTCAGCATTGAGTGCTGAGATCGCAGATGTACATCAACCTGTCCAGGAAATCCCCCAACGCTGAAAGATCTACAGCATGTACCAATACTGTCACCCTGGGACCAACACTTTACAAAGATGACCTTTGGGGTCACTAATCCAAATGATTTCACCATCTGAGGTGTAGACTGTTAAGGGACTGTGTGCAAATTTCACAGCCTAAAAATGGAAAATTAACTTCCCAATCCAAGTTTTGGTTGTATAACATGAAGCAGGTTAATTGTTCCAGCCAAAGTAATTATTAGATAAAGCAAAAGAAATGAGGATTCTCAGACACTATATGTTAGACAGCAGAGGAAGTGATATCACTCTTAAGAAGATATTCTAGTGAATGAATATTAATCTGTAGTGTAAAAAGCAGGTCTATGGTTGCATGGAATTAGGGACAGGAATCGCAACTGGGCTGGGAAAATCTTTCAGATACAATAGATATGTAGGATGTTGATTGTGATGGACTGCTTACATAACACATATTACTAGAACCCATTCTCTCATATACCTCAAATATATTGCATTTTGGTCAAGCCTGATGGCTCATTCTACCCCTCAGAAGACTGAGGCAGGAAGATCATGAGTTATAGGCCAGTGTGAGTGTATCCACAAACTAAAACACAAAATAAAAGTGATTTGCTTTGGGTCAGATATCAGACATCAATGTTGAGCGAGGTGTCATACTTACTGTGGAAAGAATGTAGCATATTTCTCCTTTTTCCTTTTCTCTCTTACAGGATCCCATCTCTTCACTTTAATCCCTGAGAATCTGTCTTTGAAAAACAACTACATATTCTCTGTTCTTAGGAAGCATTCCATGTGGTTAGTATACTTGAAGGTGTGTGATTATCATTTTGGATTAGAAAACAGGATTTCCACTTTTCTAAACCTTCAGCAAAACAGATGAATCCCAACCACAGACAAATCCAGAGACTTCAAAGTCTGACATGTCCTTCAAGTTTGCAGCAGCCCCCACTCTGCACTGCAAAGTGACCCAGTTCCTGTTTCTCCAGCATCTTTCACGGACAGGTTCTCTGGTCTCAGAAAGCAAGAGGCTGCTTCAGGAAATCATATACAAAGTTCCTTCTGACTTCCTACACATTACAGAGGTCAGGAGGCCTCATCACCATCTGAGGCATCTTAGGCAAAGT
The DNA here is from genome assembly GCA_023101885.1 of Typhlomys cinereus. NCBI lineage: Eukaryota > Metazoa > Chordata > Mammalia > Rodentia > Platacanthomyidae > Typhlomys > Typhlomys cinereus. Next base: position 1,748,123 of record JALPQD010000418.1, on the reverse strand, counting down.
CATTGTTCATTGACTTGATTGCTAGGGATAAAGAAGTAAGGAAAAGGCCAGGACATCATGAATGCAAACTCTACAGTAGATCACTAGCAGGAGAAATTCACAAATGGAGGTGAAGAAAATATAAGTCAACAGGTTGTAATTGATTCCCTCTGTAGAACTACAGAATCTGCTTGTTTTTATGATGGCTTTGATCCCAATAACCTCATTCATAACCTGAAAATATAGTAAGAACACATTGAATACTCCTACTGACTATCACAAGGAAATAAGACTGCCTGCTACAGAACATCTGTTGTTTTTAGAGCACGTAGCTGACCTTACTTCTACTAAATGAGGACCACTTTGGCATCACATACCACAGAAAGTAAAAATCTAGCACCTATCAGTCATCCTAAATTGGGATGCCCGTTGTGAAGCCTTTCTGTCCCTGGTCATCTATTCTTCTTCCTGCTGCCAAGAGCCACAAAAAGATAAACTTTACCCCAGAGAAGAAATAGTTCTCTTCTCCAGGGAAGTCCTAAGATTTTAAGCCATGAATGAGGTTGGTTCCAGAGAGAGACTATGGGATGCATTAGAGAACAACCAAGGCCAACAAAAGTCCTTTTCTTTTCCCAGTGCTTACCTTGAAGAAGGCAGTGAGGATCTTTTCTTTGACCTTTATCGTATGCATTTCTTCTATCTATACAGCTTCCACAGAAGTTTTCATCATTTCCCCTAGTTTAATGACTAGGAGAAAGGGCTGAGAAGCAGTTTTTCAAAACCACATATCTGGAAAGAGAGTGAGAAAAAGCAAGAATGGGAGAGAGAGAGAAAAAATATTTATAGCTATTGCTATTTTAAGTTTTTTATCCTTTTAGAGTTTCATGCACAAATATAGTGAATTTATGATATTTTCACACCTTAATCCCCAATCTCATCCTCTCTCCTTTTTCCTTTACAGACTCTCTTTTTTCCTGCTGGTTTCCCTCTTATTTTCATGTCTTTTGCTCATGTGGCTTGCTGAGCTTCATCTGCATTGCCTTTGATGGAATGTGCCTGAGCACTGCTGAAGCATGAATTACATGTCAGGAAGCATACCATTGAGATGAGCATCTCCCAATTATTCCCCCCTCATCATTGTTAACCCTCACCAAGTCACTAGAGAAGCATGAGACCTTTTGAGATGACATCATTCCTCTTTCATGGTGAAATGGTTAAAGGTCAAATCTCATGCAGGTCTTGGGAAATTACACATAGCTATAGTAAATTCATGGATGCAACAGTCCTGCCATGTCCAGAAGATAATATCTGGACATACTCCTTCTCCCATTCAGGCTCCTACAATCTTACTTCTCCCTCTTCTGTTATGTTATCCTAAGATTTGGGGTGTAAGGGGTGACTTAGATGTCATATTTAGGTCATTAACTTTATGTAATTTGGCCAGTTGTGATTTAGTGTAATAAACAACTTCCATTGCAAAAAGAAAGTATCTAGGTTGAAATCAGAGTATTCCTCCTATCTATGGTTATGATGACAAAGGTTCAGAAGCACTTTGATATATGCCTTTACAGCTAAACCTTACTAAATTTCACCCACCCCCATAGCCTATGCTCTCTGCTTTCATAGGTTCTTGTTCTGGTCTGGAGTACCAGGAATGTTATTTCTGCTGAAAGTTGGGCCTTCAACCTAATCAGAAAACTGTTGGTTACTCTCTTAACATTCATGCCACTGTTATACTGATAGCTACCTCTTGCCAGGGTGAGTGGTTGTTACTGTACCTTGCAGCTTTCATGGGTTGAGACCATTGATTACTTTTCTGCCCCAACATCTTGCATAATACCTTCTGGTACTATGAAAACTGACCAGCAAGGAGGAAGCTTCCAGACCAGTACTAGCTATTTTTGGTTGTTTGTTTGTCAGCTGCCGTTCTTTTAAAAGTAGCACTAAATCATTCACAATAGTGAAGCCCCCTCTTTAGGCTCTTTCTCCCAGTGCTTTAGGGATTTTTTCTAACACAGGCTTTCTTAGGTGTACACAAGTAAACCCGAACAGGCCTCATGAGTAGCTTCACACCTGGACCAATAAAACAATTGTGCTATAAGCAAAGACATGCCTTGTGGAGGATTATCCGCCTGAATGCTGGAGGAAAAGGTAAACCCATGTATTAAAGGGAAACTGTTTTTTCTCATCAAAGTCCTGAGCTAGAGGCATCAGAGTCTCCTGTAATCACCTGTTACCTGTGTCAACGCAGCTCTCACGTCAAAGGAAATAAGATAATTTATTCCTGAATCAATTATTAGTGTCCGTAGCCTAAAAACTTGGATTGGGTTGCCCCACATAACATGTTCCAATGTGGAAATGAATTTGCAGCACTTTTATAGGTACAGAGCAGCCTGTAAACATGAATTTGAGTTGCCCCAAATAACATGTTCCAATGTGGAAATGTTTTTGTGATTTTCTCATGGTTACAGAACAAGAGAAAGTCATAAATCAAGGTGCTTTTCAAATGCATTGGTAAAAACATCTTGTAGGCAGATTACAGCAAAGCAGGAAAATCTCTGCTATAGGTTTCTGGTGCTATCTAATGTTATTCTTAGCTTTTGGATTGGTAAAAACTGGAGGAGTTTGCTAATTCATTTCGAAATGTTTTATTGAATAGCTGCAAAGATGTTAGTTCAGACATACAGGTCAACAATTAATTGTTATTAAGATAACTAAAGGACAATTTTGGTCTATGTCTACAGCATTCCAACTCTCCATAATCACAATTTTCTAGTAAATTGACATAGTGTAATCTTTAACATACATTCGACTTTCATTTTTTCTTCTGGAATCTTCAGTTCATATTTGTCATCAGGTTCAGGTCATGAAATGAGAAGCAAAGGTACATGGCCAGCACAGATAGAAGCATTTTGTTGATCAGACTTAGTCTTTCCTTTGCCTTTGTGTAACAACAAATGGAATGGGTATTGGTAAGAGCTGAATGATTGGTTAGTTGCCTCCAATATCTTCTTTCAGAGGTCCCAGGATAACCTCTTCTTTTCTCCTGGATCAAGGGCAATGTGGACTCAGAGGTGATTTGCACCATATCTAGCAGTGAGTTCTGCAAAATATGCTTGGAGACCTTACAAAAGGCTGGCCTTTGTGCCATAAGAAAGACAGCCAAAGACTGGAGAGATGGCTCAGCAGTTCAACCTCTGTCTTTGCAAATGGAAGGACCTAAGTTCAGATCCCAAATCCTATGTAAAAGCACATGGTAGATACAGGTGTAGTCTGCACTTCTGGTTTTAAGCGAAGCCTGTGAAACCTCAGAACAAAACAAAAAGGAGGTAGAGCAATCCAGGATTAACCCCAAAATCACAACTGGGACTTCATAGGCATACAAAGTACATAAACACACATGCATAATATATAAACAAACAAACAAACAAATAATCAATAAGCACAGTGATTTTGTGCTCCATTATCTCCAGAACAGTTCACATTTTTCACACGTACGAAAGAAAATGTTGATGCTCTAAGAGAATCTGTAAAGCCAGAACCCGGTCCTCTTAGAACTCAGAGTGCCCTCATCGCCTCTCACAGGCTGCATAGCCCAGAGACCAGCTGAGAGGCTATGAATCTGTGGAATAGCAGATAATCTGGATCTAGGTGGTGCCTGAACTGCAGTTAGAGACCTTGGGGTTTTGAGGACAATGAGGCCTCCCTGTTAGTCAGAGATCATAGGAAGATGTACACTGGTTCCCATAAGCACCCAAGAAGAAGAAAAGGAAGAAGCAGAGCTCAAAGAAGCTGGGCAAATGGGGTCTAAGGAAGGATTAGGACAAGAGCATATTGCAGCACAGCTGTGGCAGGGACAGCTGCCTGTAACTACAAGGAAAGCCCCATTCTTTAGACACAGCTGGCCCCATTAAACCAAACACCATGGGCCCTCCAAAAGGCCGATGTGTGCTTGGTGGTAGTGATACGCCCATGTATCCAGAGAGGATGTGTGAACACACGACTGCCCAAAAGCTACCCAAGGTTTCTCTGAAGCTCAGCGGGTCTGCTGGTGCCCAAGGACAGAGGACATCTATAAGAGAAATATCCCAAGCATCCTGGCCACTCTGCAATACAGAATGTATTCCAAACAAGTGAAACCTCCAGTACTTTTCTTTTTAATAGACTAGAGAAAGAGGGAGAAAAATATATATGTGTGTAGTATATATATAGCAATACATAATTAAGAAGCAACTGAAATTCTCTTCAAGCTAATGAATAAATAAACCCTTCACAACTTTCTCCAACTGCTGTCGACAGGATAATTGGACCTAATGTCTTAATTTTAATGCTTTCAATGCATTTGACTTTTGTTAATGAGCCAGTAGCATGCATTGCAGAATATGAGTTTGTTTGTTACAAAGCCGCTCGCTGTGATTCCCCTGAAAGACTTCTTTTTCACTTATTTTTATTGTTATATCACCCTTTCCCTTTTCTACTTCGTTGAGGGGGCATGCAAGAAGGACACCTGGTACTTTCAATGAACTAGAATTTTGGGGTGTGGGAATATCAGTCTGTGGCTTCAGACCTTCTAGGAAGTTTCTTTCACTAGCCTAACACATTCCTCAATCCATATCCTCCCATAAAAAAAAGCAATGCAGTAGCATGGTCCCCTCTCTCCTTGTTTCTACTGCAAGTAAGTAATGAGACATCTGGTTAAATTCACAGACTTTCCTTCCTGATCATTTACAACTGATGGCGTATGATCTCACCAGAAGAGGAGAGCATATAGACTGGCAGATAGAAAGTAACCATTTCGCAAATGGGTGATTGACCCCTCCCTCACCGCGGTTTCTTACTTTTATTACATCTAACTTTGAATATACTCCTATAACAAGACTAGTTTAACAGGTTTTTATCTCTGTCCAGGGGGTGACATCCAATACCCATCAGGATGGAGAAGGGCATTGCAGGAGCAGCAAAACTGAAAAAAAAAATCAACAAACCATAATCCAGAACATCAGAGACTCTATATCAACCACCTGGAACTAGGCCAGCCTAATCTGTCCCCATCCTGAAGCTCAGGGAAATTTGCGGAAGAGGGGGCGGTAAGATTGTAATAGCACAAGGATGGGAGGAGCAATGATATGCAAGATACTCCACACAAGTTAGGGCAGAAGCAACCATAATTGGACTTTGCATGCCCTTCGCAATGTCCAACACACTATTGACCCCAAGTCTAGCATTTGCTAAAGGCAATAGGATCCTGGGAGGCAAGGGATTGACAGCCACTGTAGAGTTCCTATGCTTAAGGGGAGCACAGGAAAGGGCTCTGGGAAATGCCACTGGCTCCTTGCACCTCATCGGAGAGGAGGACCCAGAAAAGAGTTTGGCATGCACATTAAAGGATGCTCCGGGGATGGGAGGGGGAGGCACTGGGGGATGGGGAGGGAAGGAGGGTGTGGGGTTGGAGGGAGGGGAGGACCAGTGTACCTGTTAAGTTTGTATGAGTGGAAACAAACAAAAAGCAATGCAGGGAGATAGTGTAATGAGAGCAGTGTGTTGGGTACCATGTGTGTCACTATAGACAGGGGAGGGGCCTTGCTGCAGCTGGGTGTCAGGAGATGCATAGGAAAGGAGACAATCAGGTGCTTAGATCTTTTCAGATAAACAGCCAAGCTGTCACAGTTTGCCTGCATGGTGCCAATAAATTCACAATCAAATGGCTTAGGGGAACAAGACAATTTATTCTGGCTTGTAGTTGTCCGGCTATGTTTCATAGTCCCACTTTTCAGGAGAGTTCATACTGACACTAGGAGTTAAGGGAACTGTCCATACCATCAGCATTGCTGAGAGAGGAGCAAACCTCTTTTGCCAGACTGCGAACCAGCTCATGAAGCACAGCAGTGGTCATGCAATTCACTGTTTCACCAACTCAGCTCAGAGGCTGAATACCTCAGCAGTGCCGGTCTGTTGCTGAAGGTCAGAGGGATGGATTCCTGGGAAGTCTCTGAACTTCAGCTGCAGTGGAGGGTTGAAGAAGTCAAGTTCCCATGAAAGCAAAGAATGGCAACAGGAAGGAAAATGAGTTTTCCAGCACGGGACAAGAGAGAGGGGGTTCGGCTTTTTCTTCTTGTATTTTCTCTTATCTGGTATGCTACTGGAAGGTACCGCCCACTATTGGTTGGGACTTCCACATCAATTAGACAATTCTTGTGTGCTTGCTTAATGCTTGCCTTAACCACCAGTTCTTCACAGATGTGCCTGAAGCTCAGCCTGTAATTGTCAAATTGACTCTTGTATCTAACTACCACAGAAGTCATATAAAAGAACAGTGAAGAAGCAGCAGACAGGCCAAGACAGTGAAGACAGTCTCTAGTCAAAAACTTTTTTGTCCTGGCTTTCCTAGTTTTAAGTTGTTCTGAGACTTCTATTCACTTGCCATGCAGCTCAAATGGCCAACATACATGAGATGCAATGACAGGTGTCAGTCAGCCTCAGATGCGAGAACTGTTCTAACTTAGGGGTATTCTAGTCTGAGCTACCGCAGGTGGCTTGGGGGAGGATCTATCTTCAAGTATGGTCATCCATAAGAAAAGGTGGGCTTCAGAGTCTGGAAACCAGGTGCCTCTCCCCTGTCCTAAAGTGTCAGCTTATAGCATGTAACTCAGGCCTGAGTGATATAAATGACAGTGAGGATGTGACATTTACCATCCCACTGCCAGACCTAAGACTCTCCACCTTGTGCAGCATTCAGCTCTATGTTCTGAGGAGGTTATCCATGATACTCACTGCTCAGTGGCCAGCGGCAGTACAAATGCCCTCTTCGCTGGCCACAGTCACCCTGGGGAGTTTCCAGCAGTGCTTAGTCAGAGCAGGCCCACTTCCCTCCAGGCAGGCAGTCTTTTTATTTAGCAAGAGGCAGGACTTTCAGTTTTATCATGCTGAGATGCCTACAAATCACTCAGATCTCTCTGACTCACAGGGAGCTCCCCAACGTGGCTTCAGCTTTTTTAAACATCCGCTATGACATCCTGAAAGTAGGAGCATTCTTGTTTGAGCTATATGAGATGAGGATAATAATAAAATAGCATTTAATGTTCTAAACACCTTTATATAAACTTTCATTGAGTGTCAAGTGCTAGAGGAATTCACACAGGGCCCAGATGAAGCAGGGTACTGTATATGTTCTCCAGAAGTACCTGTTTCTCTCATAGAATGATAGAGGGTTTGCAAGATTCTGATTTATACTGGAGTTCATTGGCCCTTAGGGATATATAACTTAAATAGCAAGAGTCATTAACCAAGGGCTAATATATACTAAGAAATAAAGTATGTTTTTTCAGAAAAGACTATGTTCTCTTTCTTAGAAGTGACCTTGCTAACCTTTGGTCTCATATATTTGTACCATGCACCCATATCTTCATATGCATAAGACCACATCACATGCTATTGCCTCATATTTTGATACCCTTACATGCGTAGAACTTCACCATGCGCTATTATCTTATGGGACTGCATCACATGCTATTGTCTGATATAACAATACTATACCTTCGCATATGAGCAATGCTTATACCGCCACATACACAGAACTGCAACACGTGCTATGATTTTCTGACTTCTTTCACTCACTCAGTAGGTTTCTCTGGGATAAACATGTGACACCAAATGTTAGATTTTCATCCTAAACTCTTTTCTCTTCTACATCATGTCTTATTTTTCATATATTGTTCAACATTTGAGTTTATGTTATATTTCTAGTGACTTTATTTCTTTTCCTGTTGATGTGATTAAAATACCCTGAAAGCAACTTAAGGGAGAAAGTATATTTTGGCTCAGAGTTCAAGGGTACAGTCCATCATGGTATCAAGGCAGCAGGAATTTGAAGCATTACATTCATAATCAGATGAATGCATGCTGCTGGGTTCCTGTTCTCTGTTTATACAATCTGAGATCCCAGGAAAGAGATAATGGCACTCATAGTGAATCTTCTTGTTTTAATTAAAGTACAGACATGGCCAGTGGTCTATTACCTGGGTATCAAATACACAATTAAGACTATCACAATTTAAAACAACAGGAATTTAATCTATCACTGGGTTGTTGTTTGAAATTTTAGTCTCTAACTCCACCTATCTCAACGTAGATGCAAGATGGACTGTAAGCAGGAAATCTTCAATGGTGCAACTGACAACTTGGCTGGTGCATTCGGGTGACCCATACTCCTATAATTAATTTGTTAATGGCCTATCTATCCCTCTTATCTGAGGTGACAGTCAAGTAAATAAACATTTCTTTACCACTTTCCAAGAAAAGTAGTATAATTATGGGCACACCACAGGGATACACACAACTCAAGATAAATCTAAGTAGAGTAGTTATATGGCTCTTGCTATGAGTGGTAAGACATTCAACCGAAGCTTAGTCATCTGAGGGTAGAACATTCTTGGGAGAAATATCGGATGGTGTCATAACCAGATACAGGTATCAACTTATGGTTGAGGATTTGATCTCTGAGCACATTTGTGGAAGATTAGCAGATAGGATAAGCCCCAAGTGAACCTGCAGGTGATTGTCTAGTTGATGGAGAAGGCCAAACCCATGGTAGATGGAACCGTCCCTGAGCAGGTGAATAAGATTGAGAAAACTGGATGAAAAAGTTGGTATCGTTCTGCATACTTGGCCGGGCACGTTGATCTGGAATGCAAGAATTGTTCCTCTCTCAGGTGTCACATGGATATGGTGTGATCAGTTCCCTCAAGTGTGTGCTCTCCTGCCAACGAGCTGCAGGCAGATAATTGTAAGAGAAAATAAAATCCCTTGTTCTATATGCTTTTTGATTGTGAATTTATCAGAAGCAATGCAATGTAGCTGCTAAAAATGATCATCATTTTTCAAGTGGTCTGGGATAATATGCCTCCTACATCTACAATAGATGATAAGATACGCAAATGAGACTGATGTGTCAGAATGTCAGGGCAGAATGCCCATAGAACAAATTCCACTTTTAGGCATGAACCCATCTTCCTCTCTGTGGTAGGGGGTGATACACCACCTTGATAATTATGGTCCACAAAGTAAGTATGGAGGCTCACTGGTAATCACTGATGTACTACAGAATACATTGTAATTCCTGAAAGTCACAGAAATGGGATAGGACTGCAGTAGACATACAGGACAGTTACGTGACCCATACTGTGGGTAAGATCCACAGGGATCTTGAATAAGGAAGGAATTCCAATGGAAAACAGGCATGAAGGAAGCATCTTCCATGGAAACCTCTGACTTGGTAGAAAAAGAAGGACGAGGTAGAGGCTTGCTATTTCTTATGACTGGAGTAGAGGAGCACAAGGAGAAGAAAATAGAAATTAGACATTTGCTAAAGGGCCTTCTGAGATTCGAAGCCTTGGAGTCTTTGGGAAGAATCTGATATTGAGGAGAGAGAGAATGAGGTGGTAATGGAAGGGTCTGGGCATGAGAAAGGAGATATTGGTGCTCATTTGTCAGGTCAGACAGAACTGAGTTCAACAGAGAGATGAGAAAAAAGAAATTATTCAGCAGGGTTCTTTGAACTGTTTGGGGATTTAGCAATCCCCACAGTGGGACACAATCTTTTAATGAGGTAGGAGAGGCTCTGGGAGATCTGAGTGAATTAGACTGGCATAAAAATTGGTTCATAAAGTGCTAAAATAATCAAGAGGAAGTGAGAAAAAAGGGAAAGCTGAGAAGAAAGAACTATCTAGGTCACTCAAAAGTAAGTGCAGCAAGATTTGTGCCAAACCAGGAATTCCTAGAGAAGAAAAAGGCTTTGACAAAAGTCAGATTGTTGTGGTTGTGAGCCTTTAAAAGGCATAGAGCTGGAATAATTAACTCTTTCCAGAAGGTGATCAACAGGGAAGTGCAGGTGATCCCACTGTACACAATAACTGCTGCAGATGAGAGAGATCTTACGAAGTAGGAATCATCCTGCTCCAATAGGGCAGAAAGGTGGCCTGGAACTCAGCTCCATGCAAAGTGACCAGAGGTCCCATAATGAGTTACATATTTAATGGTCCTGTGCTCATTATCCTTGGGCTTTGGGGGACACTAGAACCGAAGATTCCTTAATTATTGTCAAATGTTAAAAGCATTAGAAGCAATACGCAGCAATGGATAGATATGAAGATTAAGTAAAGGTGGTGTCTTAAGAGAACAAGGAATTTATTTTCTTACTGATAGTCTGGTTACAGTCTGTCCAATTTGATGGGAGAGCATGAACCAACATCAGGCAGAGGGAACTGGCCACACCCATCTCTATGTAATGGCTGAGAGAGGGATGATCCTTATTTGTCAGACCAGCATGGTTAGCTAAGTATATATAAGGATGCCAACTTCCTCAGCCAGCTCTCAATATTTTATTCATCTGTTCAGGGTCTAGTCACACCCACCATAGGCTGGGCCTTCCCCATCAGCTAGGCAATCTCCTGCAGGTTTGCTCTGGGCTTAACCAAACCACTAATTCTCCACAAATATACCCAGAACTCAAACTCTCAACAGTCAAGTTGACAACTGTACCTAACTGTGACAGTGGAAAATAGGCTTGATCTGGCGGTGGGCATTTATCACCTACTAAAAGTGTGATACACATATTTCTCAATGGTGAAAAAGTATACAGGGGCCCCCCTTCCCCTCCACTCCGCCGCCTGGGACGCGCGCGCCCAGCCGGGCCTCACTGCGCAGCGACCCAGGTAAGATCGGTCCGCGCCCGCCCCCAGAGCCCCAGGCCGCCGGAGTGGACCCAGCTGCCCCCACCATCCAGCCAGGGCCGCGTGCAGGGCCTGGGAGGAGGAGAGGGCACCCCCTCTACGCCCGGCCCCGCCCTCGGATGGCCCTGGTTTAAATAGCGCCCCGCGGAGGCCCCATCCCCCTTCCCCTCCACTCCACCACCCGGGATGCGTGCGCATGGTCCAGCCAGGCCTCACCACACCGCGACCCAGGTGAGATCGGTCCCCGCTCGCCCCCAGAGCCCCAGGCCAAATAATTCAGTTTAGTGAAAAACGCACAGAAATTAAAAGATCTTAAGAGTTAAATCGACAATGCCAAAGTCTAAGTGCAAATCCATGAGACACAACACTCAAGTAAACAAATCTCCCACTGAAGGAATTAATCCCATAATGTTAGACTCCAACCAGAACAAACCCATGGAAAATGGCCAAGAAAGCCTGACCCAGGATAACGACCTTCAAAATATGATCATTACCATGTTCAATACAATGAAAGAGGAAATCAGGGAGGAATTAAATAATCAAATCAATCGCTTTGAGGAGGAACAAAACAGACACATGGAGGAGTTGAGAAAAACAGTGCAAGAATCAAAAACTGGCATAGAGCAGTTAAAGCAGACTCAAGCAGAGTTTAAAACTGAGCTAAAAGACAAGTTATCTTCAACCCAGAACTCCACAGAGAGTCTTATCAGCAGAACTAACGAAGCAGAAAACAGAATTTCAGATCTTGAAGATAAAGTGGGAGTATTAACCAGCTCAATGGAAGAGATTGTTAAAGCCAAAAAGATGCTTGAGAGAAATATCCAGGAGATATGGGACACCCTGAAGAAGTCCAACATGCATATTCATGGAATACCAGAGCAAGAATCTCAAAATACCAGCCCTGAGGAAATTTTCCAAACGATCATCAAGGACAACTTTCCTCATCTAAAAAAAGAGAAGCCCATTGATATACAAGAGGCATTCCGCACCCCAAACAGATATGACCAAAATAGAAGCACGCCAAGGCAAATAATAGTCAAAACACTCCACATTCGAGATAAAGAACTGGTGCTGAGAGCTTCAAGGGAGAAAAAACAAGTCACTTTTAAAGGTAAACCTATTAAAATAACAAATGACTTCTCAATGGAAACACTAAAAGCAAGAAGAGCTTGGAGAGACATACTTCAAGTACTGAATGAGCAAAAATGTCAACCTAGGCTGATTTACCCTCCAAAACTGTCTGTCATGATCGAGGGAGAAAGAAAAATCTTCCAGCACAAAGACAACTTGAAGGGATACATGTCCACCAAACCAGGCCTTCAAAAAATGCTAGAAATGATACTCAAGCTTGAAGAAAAAAAACAGGCATATCCAGGAGAGCAGAAGGCAAGTATAACACCATTAAAAGTGAAGCAATACACTTATAAAAACTACTAAACATAATAAATGTCTGGAATCAAAAATAGTTTCACCATTATAACACTAAATGTTAATGGAATTAACTCACTGATCAAGAGACACAGATTACAAACTTGGATTAAAAATCACAATCCATCAATCTGCTGCCTACAGGAAACCCATCTCACCACAAAAGATAGGCACGCTCCAAAAATAAAAGGCTGGTCAACAATTCTACAAGCTAATGGAAACAGAAAACAGGCAGGGGTAGCCATTATGATATCAGACAAAGTGGATTTCAAACCAAAGAAAATTATAAGAGACACGGATGGATACTACATTTTAGTCACAGGTACAATTCACCAGGAAGACTTCACAATACTGAACATATATGCACCGAATACGGGCCCCTCCACATTCATTAAGAAAACCCTACAGTGTCTAAAGCAAGAAATCAACCCCCAAACGATAATTCTTGGGGACTTCAACACCGCCCTCTCTACATGGGATAGATCAACAGGTCAAAAGCTTAACAGAGACACTTTGGAACTTAATCAAACCCTTAAAGAAATGGACCTTACAGATCTCTATCGAACTTTTCACCCACGTACCAAAGAATACACATTTTTCTCAGCAGCACACGGAACTTTCTCCAAAATAGATCACATACTGGGCCACAAAACGAATCTACACATGTACAAAAAAGTTGAAATTCTAACCTGTGCCCTGTCAGACCACCACGGCCTAAAGCTGGACATCCACAACACAACAAACAAGAGAAAATACACTAACTCCTGGGAACTTAGCAATATGATGCTGAATGAGAACTGGATTCAGGAAGAAATTAAAAAGGAAATTCAAGATTTCCTGAAAGTGAACGATAATGAAAATACAACTTACCAAAATCTCTGGGACACAATGAAAGCTGTTCTAAGAGGTAAGTTCATAGCTCTTAATGCCTACATCAAAAAAATGGAAACATCAGAAATAAACAACTTAACAATGCAGCTTAAAGCTTTAGAGAAACTAGACCAATCTGATCCCAAAAGTAGTAGAAGAGAGGAGATTAGCAAAATAAGGGGAGAAATATCTGAAATCGAGATTAAGAAAATGATAGAAAAAATCAACCAGTCAAAAAGCTGGTTCTTTGAAAAAATCAATAAGATTGATACACCCCTAGCTAAATTAACCAAAAGCAGGAGAGAGAAAACCCAAATTAACAAAATCAGAAATGAACATGGAGTTATCACTACTGATACCCAAAAAATCCAGAGAATTATAACATCATATTTCAAAAACTTATACTCTGTGAAGTTTGATAACACAAAAGAGATGGATGAATTTCTAAGTAAACACAACTACCTAAATTGAATCAGGAAGTTGTGAATTATTTAAATAGTCCTATAACATATAAGGAAATTGAAGAAGTAATCTCAAATCTTCCCAGCAAAAAATGTCCTGGACCAGATAGATTCAGCACAGAGTTCTACCAGACATTTAAGCAGTTAATAACACCAATACTCCTTAAACTGTTCCATCAAATAGCAAAGGAAGGAACACTACCAAATTCCTTCTATGAAGCTAATATCGTCTTAATCCCAAAACCTAATAAAGATTGACTTAAAAAAGAAAACTATAGGCTTATCTCTCTGATGAACACAGACGCAAAGATTCTCAACAAAGTCTTAGCGAATCGTATTCAAAAACATATTAAAAAGATCATTCACGGGGACCAAGTAGGCTTCATCCCTGGCACACAAGGTTGGTTCAACATACGCAAATCAATAAATGTAATTCATCATGTAAACCAGTCCAAAGTCCAAGACCACATGATACTCTCGATAGATGCAGAAAAAGCTTTTGACAAGATCCAAGAGCCTTTCATGATCAAAACGCTAGAGACAGTAGGAATGGAAGGAACCTTTATCAATATAATAAAAGCTGTATACAACAAGCCCACAGCAAGGATTATTATGCTCAATGGGGAACAATTGGAAGCATTCCCACTTCGATCAGGAACTAGACAAGGCTGTCCACTCTTACTCCTTCAATTCAACATTGTACTTGAAGTCTTAGCTGAAGCCATAAGACAAGAAAGGGACATAAGAGGGATTCAAATCGGCAAGGAAGAAGTCAAACTATCCTTATTTGCAGATGACATGATCTTATACCTGAGTGATCCCAAAAACTCCACCAGGAAGCTTCTGGAACTAATTGAGAAGTTCAGCAGGGTGGCAGGATACAAAATAAATGTGCATAAATCAGAGGCCTTCCTATATGCGCAAAATGAAAGAAGTGAAAAAGCCTTGAGAGAAACAATCCCATTTACTATAGCCCCTAAAAAAATGAAATACCTTGGTATAAACCTAACCAAGGAGGTAAAAGACCTTTACAACGAAAACTTTAAAACCCTAAAGAAAGAAATAGCAGAAGACACCAGAAGGTGGAAAGACCTCCCTTGTTCCTGGATTGGCAGAATCAACATCGTGAAAATGACCATCCTACCAAAGGCAATATACAGATTCAATGCTATACCAATCAAAATCCCAAAGCAATTCTTCAAAGAAGTTGACCAAACAATCTCAAAGTTCATATGGAGGCACAAAAGACCCAGGATAGCAAAGACAATCCTGAGTAACAAAAACACTGCTAGAGGTATTACCATACCAAATCTAAGTCTATACTACAAATCCATAGTTATAAAGACAGCCTGGTACTGGCTCCAAAATAGACACACAGATCAATGGATAAGGATTGAAGACCCAGATATAAGCCCACAAAAATACAGCCATTTGGTCTTTGACAAAGGGGCCCAAAGAATCCAATGGAAAAAGAACAGCATCTTCAACAAATGGTGCTGGCAAAACTGGATCTCCACATGCAGAAGATTAAAGCTAGACCCGTACTTGTCACCATGTACAAGACTTAATTCCAAATGGATCAAGGACCTTGATATAAGGCCAGAGACTATAAAAACCATAGTTGAAAGGATAGGGAACTCCCTCGAGCTGATTGGGCTAGGCCAACAGTTCCTAAACAGACATCCAATGGCACAGTCACTGCTACCAACTCTCAACAGTTGGGATCTTGTGAAATTAAAGAGCTTCTGTTCAGATAAAGAGATTGTAACACGAGCTCAAAGGCAACCCACAGAATGGGAGAAAATCTTCACTAACCACACATCTGATAGAACTCTGCTGTCCAGAGTGCACAAAGAACTTAGAAAACTAAACACCAACGAAACCAATGGCCCAATTAAAAAATGGGCCCTGGACCTTCAAAGAAACTTTACCAGGGATGAAATTAAAATGTCTAACAAATATCTTAAAAAATGCTCCACTTCCTTAGCCATCAGGGAAATGCAAATCAAAACTTCCCTGAGATATCATCTCACCCCAGTCAGGATGGCAAAAATCCACAATACAAACAACAACAAATGCTGGAGAGGATGTGGAGAGAGGGGAACTCTTCTACATTGCTGGTGGGAATGCAGGCTCATACAGCCACTCTGGCGAGCCGTCTGGAGATTCTTAAAGAAATTAAAGATTGAAATGCCATATGACCCTGCTATTCCACTTTTGGGAATAACCCCCCATACAGCAGAGGTTCACCTCGATAGCACAAGCACAACCATG
The DNA here is from genome assembly GCA_023101885.1 of Typhlomys cinereus. Taxonomy (NCBI): domain Eukaryota; kingdom Metazoa; phylum Chordata; class Mammalia; order Rodentia; family Platacanthomyidae; genus Typhlomys; species Typhlomys cinereus. The sequence goes on along the minus strand of JALPQD010000418.1, from coordinate 1,732,384 downwards.
TTCATAGCAGCACTGTTTACAATAGCAAAGTCATGGAATCAGCCCAAATGTCCAACAGTTGACGAGTGGATAAGGAAAGTGGTACATCTATACAATGGAGTACTACTCAGCCATCAAAAATGATGAATTACTGGAATTTGCCGGGAAATGGATTTCATTAGAAACGATTATATTAAGTGAAGTATCCCAGACCCAGAAAATTAAGCGCCGTATGTACTCCCTAATAGGTGACTCCTAGTACCAAACCCACCTAGCCCACCTAGAGACAGTAATTCCATGGATTATGAACAGGAGGGATGGGGTAGGCGGGCCACACCAGAAACAAGGAGAGAAGGGACCATGTTACAGCAGAGAAAATAGGCCTCCATCAAGGATTCAAATAAGTAATGAGACATCTGATTAAGTTCACAGACTTTCGTTCCTAATCATTTACTACTGAGGGGGTATGATCTCACTAGAAGAGGAGGGCATATAGTCTGGCAGATAAAAAGTAACCATTGTGCAAATTGGTGATTGACCCCTCCCTCACTGTGATTTCCCACTTTTATTACATCTACCTTTGAATGTGCTTTTATCGCAAGACTCTAGTTTAACAGCTTTTTGTCTCTGGCCAGGGGGTAACATACAATGCCCACCAGGATGGAGTGAAGGGCATTGCAGGAGCAGCAAAACTGCAAAAGAAAACCAACAAAACACAATCCAGAACTTCAGAGACTCTATATCAACCACCTAGAACTAAGCCAGCTTAATCTCTCCCCATCTCGAAGCTCAGGGAAATTTGCGGAAGAGGGGGCGGTAAGAGTGTAAGTGGAAAAGGATGGGAGGAGCAATGATATGTAATTTACTCCATACAAGTTAGGGCTGAAGCAATCATAATTGGACTTTACATGACCTGTGCATTGTCCAACACACTATTGACCCCACAAAGTCCAGCATCTGCTAAAGGCACCAAGATGTTTGGAGGCAAGGGATTGGCAGACACAGCAGTGTTCTTATACCTAAGGGGAACACGGGAAAGTGTTTAGGGAAAGGCCACTGGGTCCTTGTACGTCATCGGAGAGGAGGGCCCAGAGGAAAATCAGGCATGCACAAGAAAGGACTCTCTGGGAATTGGGGCGGGAGGCACTGGGATGGGAAGGGAGGGGGGTGGGGAGGAGGAACAGGGGGTACGGGGGGAGGAGGAGGGAGGGAGGGAACTGGTGTACCCATTAAGTTTGTATGAGCTGAAATAATAATAAAAAATGTATTTAAAAAAAAGTATACAGGGGCTGATGGACTTTGGAACATACCTAATATGGTATACTAATGTGGGAGACTTTCACTTAAAGGTGTGAACTACAAAAGCCTGCAAATGCAGAAATTATTTGCCAGCTCAAAGCCCCTTTAGCAGCCAGGTATGGAGGCTAAAAATACCAGCCAACACATAGAGAATGACCTTGGATTATAGAGAACTCAATAAGACAGTGTCTTCTATCCATTCTTCTTTGGCTGAACAATTGATACAAGTGTTGGGACCTTGATAACAATTTAATTAGGTAGTTGTTGTTTTCAGTATCCCTTTAAACTTCTTAATCTGTAGGCCAATTTCCATTTTGTTAGGAGTGAATGAATGGCTGTGGACTTTCAAAGATCTAACCCAACTCTCTATGAAAAATGTTTCAGTGCAGAACAGTTGATGCAGCAACAGGAACTTTTCAGGTCACATGGACCTTTTGTGGTTGTTGTATTTAGCATACCCTCAGGTGATGAATATCCAAATCAATAATATTCTGATGGAAGTGTGTATCAATTACTCCCAGATTAGGAAGGACCCCGGAAGCAGCAGAGAAAGTCAATGCCCATTTCTTCAGCTTAGGACCTGTGTGTGTTTGTGTGTGTGTGTGTGTGTGTGTGTGTGTGTGTATCAGATGGTAAAATGCTAACTTCTGGATATCTTATAAATTTATAAAGCATTGGAACAAACAGGAAAAGCAACAATTAAGGAGTTTAAACAAAACACTCTAGGTTCAAGATGGCACACCCAGAAAATTCAATGAAATAAGTTGAAAAATCCCAGTGCCAGAAGTGGACTCTGCTTATGAATTGATGGACAAGTGTGCATTTGAGCCACAACTTCTTCCCATGCAGATTACACCACTATTATTGGCTCTGTCCCAAAACTATATGGCACAGCTGACAACTCTAAATGTTCTAATTGCATAACAAGCAAAAATCAAACTTGGGCTGAGTTGGAAATACCCTCTCAAATGACTAGCATTTGAGTATCACTTATATCTAATTTGTTGGTGTTTAGATGAGAGTTTTGTCATCATACTGCATTAATGGTAGAATGAGTGAAGACATTTAGAGTTATTGATATGAGTGAATGAATGAGTTTGGTGGGGGGAGGCAGAATCCTATCATTCTAATGTTTGTGCTCCACCAGAATTCTTCAATTGAAACTTTAACCCTAAATATCATTGTGCTAATGAGTGGGTCTTTGACGGTGGCATTAGTGCAGAGCTTTATAATGTCATCATTATAAAGTGAACAAACTTCTTACAGTGAATCATAAATATTTGATAGTAAGCTACCATTTAATTACTTACCACATACCCATAGATAAAAGAAGGACTCAGCACTCAACCAAGAAGTATTCCTGTGTAATGGAAGATGAAATGCAAAGAACCATACTAGCTAAAGTACAAAATAAAAGCTACTGTAGATAGCTTGATCCTAACAGGGCAGCTTAAAAACCTCTATCACAAGGCTCAGGGTAACTCGTGGAAGAAGGAGCAGTAAGAATATAAGAGCTTAAAGTTGGGAAGAGGCAATGTCAGACCCTAGCTTTTGGTATAAACAGAACTTCTATGAAGAAACCTGCAATAGTCACCAAATACACCAGCACTTTGGATTTAGACTCATATTTCCATATGCAGATAAGACATCCTTTTCCAAAAGATATGTCTAAGAACCCAGAGGTGAGAAGGTAGAGTTGAGGTTTCCCCACTGTTCCCAGGGGCCTTCCCAGTCTGGTGTGATCTGTGGTACAAAATGTCACAATCCTTTCCTCACCTGTCCAGGACACAGAGAGATGTCTGTAGCAGAGACTCTGCTCTTTGGGGTACACAATGGGCAGAGAGATAGAATTTACTTTGATAGTGCCAGTTTACTATGGTTTGAATGTGGATTCCAAAGTATGTATTGGGAACTTAATTCGTAATACAAGAGTATGGATAAATGGTGGCTAGTGAAAGGTGGTTAGGTTAATGGTAGTGGGGCGAATGGTTTAGTGCATTATCAAGGCATTTTGTGTTTTAAAAGGGAGCATATATCTCCTTTTCTATCTTTTACTTTCTCTTTGCTCTTCTGCTTCCTCTGTGGGATGACCCAAAAAAGAAGGCCCTCATCAGTTGTCATTCTGGGACTTCCCAGCTCCCAAAATCATGAGACAATAAATTTCTGTTCTCTGTATTTTCCCTAGAATATGTAATATTCTGCCATAGTGTCACTGCCTTTGAGATTCATGCTCAGCTCTGGCACTTGCAGATCCTTCTTAAGAAGGGTAGAGACATGCACAGGGCTGTAAGTTAACTTGCATGAGGTTTGCAAAAGCTAAAGTTCATGATGAGCGGGAGGACGACAGTGGTGTTTGATAAGAAGAAGGAAAAATTTGCCTCAAAAATATAACTTAAGTATTGTGCACATCAGTGATTTAGCTCAATTCACCATGTAGAAACTCTGTGATGCTGAATAAAAAGCACATTCTCAGTCCCACCATTTCTAAGTGGTGGGCATGAGGGAAATGTGAGATGGAGACAAAATGATGATGTGATTTTGACTTATTCATCATAATTCCCCATGTGCTGTAGTTTCCCTGATTTAATGTCCCTTCCTTGAATAATTACAAAATTCTTCCATTGATAGAAACTTGCATAGGTGGCAATGGGAGCAATTAGGTTTTCTAGAGTGCCACTCTTTCCCCTTAAAATGGAAATATAATAGTTACCATTAGAATTATTCATGACACTTTAGTGTAGGTAAGAAAGGAGAAGTGGAGGAAAGAGCCTAATTGCTCACTTAAGTCTGGAACAAGAATAAGGTGGGTCCACAAGACTCTGGCTCATTGCTCTGTGTGGACAATGACATGAAGATTTGATGCCCTCACCACCTGCAAATTCTTGCATGGGCAGCTAAATCGTCAACATCTGGCCACAGTCTGCTCAAGACAGTAGCCTTGCCTGAGAGTCTGAAAGCTAGTCCAGTCATCATTCAATTTGTTTTTAGTGAGCCTTGATCATTTCAAGGGCTCAGTCAATTAAGGGGGGGTCCCCATAACACTCATTCTTCCCGAGTCCCAGCAAGCAAAGGACAAAGGCATTCTGTTTCAGATGCTGTACACTTTGGAGGTCCTCCCACTTTTTGCTTCCCAGAGTTGCTTTATTTAGTCCTCATCAGTGTATGGATATCCAAGCCAAGAAATGGAAACCCCGAAAATGATGACATGGAACCCCTGAAAATGTTTGCATTCATGTGTTTCCCAGAACTCTGCCTCACATTTTTGGGTGTTTTTTAAGGAAGTAACTAGGCTCTTTGCCCAATGAATCATTGAGAATTCCAATGCTTCTAAGAGGCACGCATTGTTTTCTCACTTTCCCCATTCTCATCTCCACACTCCTAGCTTCTACCTCCTGGTAGTAACCTTAGGTACTCAGTGCCCAGCTCAAGTCAGTGACGATCAGTGGAGAGGGGAATCGAGCCATAGTCAACCTCACATCTAAACCTGATAGGGCTTTCCCTAGAGGAAGAGCAGAGAGTTGAGGCTTCATGAGTTGATGGAGCATGAGGTTACCGAGGGTAACCAAAGTTGGATTCAGCACTCTGGAACCTTTGGCTATGGAACACAGTCTCTCACTCTGAGCAATAGGCCCTAAAGTCAGGCCTGTACTATAGCTAGTATGATGCCAAATATAGACTTGTAAGTGTGATGTGAGACCTAGAGATTTCCAATGCAGGCCTGGGACTGTGGTAATTGTCTTTTCTCCTTCCCTTGCTTTGTTGGAACATTTCGTATAGTGAGACAGGTGGGAACGTCAGTGTGTGACTTCTCATATTTTTTCAAATATTAACGCAGTGTGTTGGCTTTGTAACTTATTTATCACATTTTTTGAAGTTCAGAAGTTTAAAATATTGTCACATACATGGTTTATAGGTCTTTTATCCTATTCAACTGTCTCTATTCTCTTTGTTGTTTTCTTTGAAGTAAGAGGCTTTTTAGTTTGATATAATTGTCTGTTTTTGCTTTCATTTCCTATGCTTTTGGAGTTGCATCAAAAAAAAAAAAAGCCTTGCCAGATCAATGCCAAGGAGTATCTTCTTTGTGTTTTCTTCTGGTAGTTTTAGAATTCAGGTTACATGTTTAAGTCTTTATCCATTTAGGTTAATTTCTGTGAGGTGAAATAAATATCTAATATCATTTGTTTATATGTGAAGAGTCAGTTTCACAAAGCATTTTACTGACAACACTGTCAATATCCATTTTCTGTTCTAGAAATTTGTAGCAAAGATTGGCTTATTATTCATGTGTGGATATGTTTGTGCCTGTTTATTCTATTGCTATGTATCGGTTTCCAGCCAGTTGAAATCCAAAGTGTATGAGGTAATAATTTAAATAACTCAATGACAAACAAAGAGCATGACTAAGAAATGTGCAAAGCATATGAATAGATATCTTTTAAAAGAAGACATATAAGTTGGCAACAGGTATCTGAGAAGGTATTAACATCACTAATCACTAGGAAAGTGAAAATTAAAACCACTATGATGGGAATTTACCTCACACTTATTAGATGACTATGGTCAAAATATGGATGACAACAAATGCTCACAAGCATCTGGACAAAAGTGGTACCTTTGTGTGCTATTACTGGGAATGTAAATTAGTATACTCATTGTGAGAAAAGAAGATGGAAAGCAAGATGAGTCTATCATGTAATTTAGTGCAGTGTCTCTGTGGTTGAATCCCAAAGAAATTGAATAAATATGTTAAAGAGACACCTGCACTCCATGTTCATTGCACAATTACTAATAATGGCCAGTGATGATTGGTCATTTTCACATTGGTTTTGCTGTCATCTTCTAGAGCTTCCAGGATCTCAGAGGACCTTTCAGTCAAGGAAGAGCTACTGTTATCATTAGCTTTCTCGGTATTCAGATGGGGAGGCTCATGTACAGAAAGAACACCATGATTTGCCAAAGCCACGAGAGCCATGGATGAGAGATCCTGTGGGTGTGATCCCTAAGAATCTTGTGGCTACTCTTGTGGCTTTCAGCCAAGGTCCCTCACAGACTCTTATCCAGATCTTTAGGGTCCACTGTCCTCTATCTTGTCTGTATATCACTAAGTGAAATGTCACTTTACTATGAATTTGCTTTTTTCTCATTTTTTTCTTTATCTCAAACTTATCTGTCCTTCTGTTTAAATTTATGCTTCTTTGGCACCCCCATGTCCTTACATTGCCTCCTCAACTCAACAGGAAAAAAATGTGAAATGGCTTTGCTTAGACGGGATCTCTCTGGATCCCTGAACTGGAACCCAAGACAAACATAGAAGCACATATATCCTATAATCTGCAGTGAGTATATTTAAACAGGATGCACATATCTGCCTAATCTATTTCCTTAAATGGTGTAGCCACTATTAAGTTGCTCTTGCTCTAATAAATAACCCATTATATATGCTCATGCAAGCAATCCTAATTAAACTTAATAGGTCACAGAAAAAAAACCATAAATACAGGAGAGAAATATGTTAGGAAGAAGGGACTCAGTGGGCATGAGAAATGGATGAGCGAATGTAAAGGGGACAAAAATGACCTAAATACATAAATACATGAATGAAATCATCAAAGAATAGTAACTTTTAAAAAATCTTTCTGTACTGAGTCCTAAGCCTGAGGCACATGTCATATAGTTTCCTTTAAGTCTATGACAGTGGGTATCAGTAGAAAGGGTGTGTTCCAAAAGCAGAGTATGCTCTTCCCACATGGCTATAGCACTTGGTGTATCCTTTTTTTTTTTTTAAAGGGAGAAAGGGAGGTTTATTCAGCTTACGGTTCCAGAGGGGAGATACAGTTTCTCATGGCAGAGGCAGCATGGCTGGCTGGCCAAAGCTGGAGGAGGCTAAGTCACCACAGACATCTTGGAAGCTGAGAGCTGCAGGACTGCTTGCAGCAAAAGCCGGTGTATCCTTGTGTATGTAAAATCTCCTCTTGTAACATTGTACTTTATCTTTTCCTCTATTTTCTGACCTTTCTCCACTCCAACCACTTTATCACAGGAATCATGTAAAAATGTGTTTGCTTTACAGTTTTATGAGGATATTATTGTCTTCTCTGGATTCTGTGTCTTTTCCACTTTTTTTGATATCATGTGCATTGCTGCATGTGCACATTATTTTGTTTTTGGATATATATGTGTGTGTGTATATATGTGTGTGTGTATATATGTGTGTGTATATATGTGTGTGTGTATATATATATATGTATATATGCATGTATGCTGTACCATAACACATGCCAACTGCATTTTTATGCATCCATTATTGCTATTCTGGCAGGTAAATCAACATGAACATTTCCACAAATGTTCCCCATATGTGGCCAAAGGAGTCACTGCAGTTAGATTTCAGACAGCACTAGCTGGCTTTCATTCACTAGAAAGCACCCTTGAGGATTGCACAAGATTGCCATTGTAGAAGTGGACAGAACTACTGTGGTATGAAAGGGGGTATTGGTAGTCTCTCTCCAGTCTCATCCCAGAACTCACTCATAAAATAACCACTTCCTGTATACCATTCATGTGTTCTAATTCTTCTCTCATTTCTATGGAGACAGATGTCCCATCTGCCCAGCACATTACATTTGATCTGATACCACCCCAGCTTCCTCTCACTGGACATTGCTTCCCTGGAATTTTCTGTTCTCCTTGTCCCCTAAAACCTTCACTCCTTTACCAGTCTGCACAAGCATATAGTGTTCTTTCTTTTGCGATCCCAAATTCTGCAACAGACACAAATGCTATTGAGTTACCATATTTCCTTTAATATTTAGGAAATGTCCTTACACAAGGCAGAGGAAGCACAACGTAGCCCAAATCTCTGCCTGAAATGGAAGTAGGGAAAAGTGTGAGAAGCAAACATCAGCTTAATTAATGGTTACATAAGTTAATTAAGTTATTGTATTTTAATTAATAATTTTAAATTATGTATTCATACGTGTGTGTGTGTGTGTGTGTGTGTGTGTGTGTGTGTGTGTGTGTGTACAAGTATGGACATGTATACATGCATTTTGTTGGCCAGCCTGAGGTGTAGGTGTAGGTGTCATTCCAGTATGCTCACCTTGTTTTGTGAGACATACTCTCTCACTTGGCGTGAAAGCTCCTGATTCAGCTCAGCTTGCTATCCAGCATCCCTTGGATCCATCTGTCTCCATTTCCCCAGCTCTAGAATTGTAATTATATGTGTCATCATGCCCATCTTTTCTCACATGGTTCTGGGGATCAAATTTGGATCTTCATGCTTGCATGGCAAACACTTCACAACTGATCTATTTCCCATAGATTGCCTGATTTTTTTTTTGAGAATGAATAATAATGAATGATGGTCATGGGTAAAAGAGGAGAGTTTGGGTATTAGATGGATAGAGAAAAATCTGAATTTCTATCATGGTATCTTGTGACATTGTGCAAGTTGTTGAGCCTCTATACATGTAAAGTGAGGATTACTTCTTATCTTGTCCCACGCTCTTGTACCATGAGGAGTAAATTAAATGTGATCATTGTGGCATGTCTAGTGTGCCTTCAGTTATTTGACTTCCTTGGCCCATATACAATGGATTTTCTGTGAAAGGTCAGATCAACAGGCCTGTTGACCCTTGATGCTGAATTGTATGGTGCAATTGAGACTGGGACTAGAGTCGTTTGGAGCACTCCAACTGAGGATGACTCCTCGGAGGCCCACTCCTGATTGTAGACACCATGTTCCCATCCATGCCAGAGGCTCCTGTTCCAAGAGCTCCAGATAGCCCTGTACTGAATGCATCTTGAACCCAAAGGCCATTTCCTGATAAAATTAATTACTTGATTGCATGTTGTTCATCGACATTTTACTAGAGCGATGCTCTTGAGGATGAGTCTGGACACGACCTCTCCCTGAAGCTCACAGGTGGTGTCTGCACCAGCTCAGACAGGATCCTACAAACCTTTTCCAGATCATCTTAGCTAAGAGCCACAGCTGCTGCCAGAGCAGGTGGGACCCTCACTGATGGCGGATGCTGCACTCTCCACCTTCTCAGATGGCATCACTAAGTGTGGCCTGAGGGAACAAGCAGGAAATTAATATTTGTTCCAAAGTAAGTTAATACATGAAATGTAATGAAAAATGTTGATTTTGTGGGATGCTGCTCAGTGCTCCTGTGGAATAATTAGATTTGCGAACTCTGTGGTCAGGCTAGCTCTTTGAGAAATGAACCCAGGGGAGCTGAAGGCTGATGAAAGCAGCTTTATTCCTGTGACACTAGGTTTTCAGCCCTTGGGGAAGCTGGTAGAAATGTCATGAAGTCATAGAGTAACCTGTATCAGAAACAGCAATGCCATCTCTCCACCAGTCCATCTGGGCCTATGAGAGCCCACTTCTGCCTGAGTTTGTGTTTGTCAAAGCCTGTGACAGTCACCACTAGGCCTAAGTGGACATAGGCCTAGCTGTTGATAGCCTCCAGCATAGTGAGGCTGGTAACACCCTGAGGTGCTCATTCTTCAGGATCAGAGCAGCAGTGGAAGGTAGAGTATGGGCCCCAAGGGTCAGGAAAGCACTAAGTGTTGCTCAATAGGACCATGAGCCAGACAGGCTCAGCGAATATTTTGTGCTAACTGGACTGCAGAGTGGAGTAAGTAAAGGAGAGTAAGTCTGTGCACATAGGCAATGGAAGATTTCTTCCAGAATGTTAATGGATTTCCATCAAATGCCAAGATTCTAGATTCTGTAATCTTCCAAATGCCTTTCTATGCCTTCAGAGGGTGTTTTGGCCTTTGGCTTGCTGCCCCTGAAGAGGCAGCTCTAGTCAGAATTTATCACAGGCTCATTCATCCCACACTGGTCAGAGGACTCAGGAGTCACAGACTTTCAAGATGATGCCTAATATTCTTTTAAAGAATTTTATAATTCCAATAAACTGCAGGTACATTCTAAAAAGATGCTTTTCTTTACCATGAAGAATTCTTTATCATGAAGATGATCTGAATACTTATCCCCATGGATGTCTGTGCTACAGGGACTCCTGATTTCACAGTTACATGAAGAAATGACAAGGCACAGCTTTGCTATTTCTGATCTTCCAAGCTTTGGTGATTCAGCAGGGGCCTACTGCCATTGCTTCTGTCTCTTGCCTAAGCACTTGTCCCCGCTGATCCTTGATGAATAGGCAGCGTGGCCCTCTTTTCTCACTTATGGTCAGTCACCAATGACAGTAAATCAAGCAAATGGCATAAAATACTTTAAGCACAATTGCTTCTGAGGCTGCAGGGTATAGGGAATACTCAAGCTCAAGACTCCCATTTCTACAAGACTGCTGCCAAGGGAATTCCTCACAGTCATAGTTGGAGTGTGCCTCCCATTGTGGTTGAGGCTTTCCTGCAAAGGTTGGGGATGGACCTTGTTCTATCTTGAAATGGGGTCAAGGGCAGAGGTGTTTTTTACATATTTCTTCCTGTTCTTTGGAAGCCATCTAGACATTAATTAGTACATCTAAAGGATGGGCACAGAGACTTATTGCAATTCTGGCTGATCTTTGTACATGTTAGCGGCTTGTTCCTTCTTCACAATGAATGGAGCCATTAAGGAATATTAACATGTCTAAGGATATGAACATGTCTAAGAATTGTCAGGGTTACATTGTTGGTGGTGGCCCCACTTATTGCTGACCTTGCATGTGTACTCTGCCACTATTGATACCATCCTATGTGCAGTATTCAGACATCACCCCTTTTTTTCATGGTATGTAATAGGTTATATTCCATAATAAAGGTAACTTGGTTTTCAGCTTTTACAAGATCCCTTCTTGACCCAGCCAGATTCAATTCCTGTTGATCCCACTCCAGAACCTATCAGAATAGTTAGGTAAGCACACCCGTTGCAGAACCCTGCACAGGATGCGCAGAGTGTACTTTCAGTTAGGACCCAGGAAAGCTGGATTCTCCTCTCAGTTTTTCTCTGCTCACCTGTAGTCTTTGGCAAACTCTTATTGCCTCTAGCTCAGTCTCCATTTATTTGGAATGATAGGTTTGGAGTTGACCATAATTACAAGGACCTTTCCAATTTTGACATTTTTGTAATTAGGCCATGCCAACTATAATACTAAAATGTTGAGTTGTTTTGATAGGTACTAAAGTTTAATGGCTAGAAAGAAGATGAATATGATATTGAGGAAAATATAGTTTGGGTTTTTAATAGAAAATGATCATCACCACTTGCTGGTCTGTGAATAAGAGACTCAACTCCGAGAACAAAGAAACAAAGAAAAACAAATCCTCAAAGAAGAAATGTGAGTGGGTATGTTAATATGCTATCTCCCTCACACGCATGTGTGCATGTACCCTGATACATGCATAGGATATTCGGTTTGCATTTAGGAGCTTAGAAAGCTTCTCCAGGATCTGCAGGAGCCATAGCTGATGAGGGAAGTGGCATTGTAAACATGGTTCAACAACGGCAGGCAGCAGGACAGCTATTGATACTGTACTTTGGGGGAGAATACATTCAATGTTGATTTTTCTTTAGGGAAGAAGAACTTGAAAAGACTTGGGCAACAGTTCTCCTACTAATGATGCATTGACCTTAGTTTAGATCTCTTGGGGACTGTCCAAAGCTGAGCACAATGACATTGTTCCTCATACTATGTGAATGGTTCCATGGAGCATGGGGAACAAACAGTTCACCTCCAGCCCTGAATGTCCCACACCAGAAAACTGGATTGTCTGTAGGAACCAAGGCTACCACACGTCTCAGAGTTTTCTCCTACATGTTCCTCTCACACATAATTTTATAACTTTCAATTTTATATTTATTACTGGGATCTATTTTGAGGCATGTTATAAGTAACAAGGTTCATTTAAAACATGCAGATAACAAGGTAAATGAAATAACAAATAATGAAACCATATTGTAAAGACATATTTTCCTTCCTTGATTTTTTTTCTTGCACTCTTATGTAGATTTCCTTTCTTCTCTTTCTGGATCCTCTTCTCTATATCTACATTCATGACAATACCACACTTTGAATTATATTCAGTTTTGAATCAAGTTGAAATTTCAACTTTGGCTTTTGTATCTCTTTGTAAATTGTAAAATTCTTTTGTCATCCATATATCACTTTGTCTTATTTAGTACTTCCACAATGAATCCATATGTCAAAGCAACTGATTATATACCACAGCTTTGCATTTATATTTGCTAATCAAGATTTAAAGCAATTATAATTTAAATTAAATTATTTGATGAGTTTCTAAAACAATACCACTAGGCCTTGGCATAAAATGTAAATATTAGATTGATAAATATACTGCATTTTATGACTTATGGAGTGATCTATTTTGTCATTTACTTTGGTCCTTGCTTTTGCCTTTAGTGGTGTTGCTCAGTTTTCATCTGATTTAATGCCAAGTAATTCTTAACATTATTCTAAATAACATTAATAAACATTTTTGGTACCATTAGTTTTATAAAACTTCATCAGTTTTATAAAACAGATTTTTTGGAAGAGTCACTAATATGTGTTTCAAATAAGACCTTTAAAAATAGTTTTAGAGTTGACAAAAAATGAGAATAAAGAATTCAAATAAAGTATATTCAGTTTTTTGTTATAAATGACATACAGAATGACATAGTTGTCAGAATTAATGGTCATACATTGTAACATCATTATTAACTAAAGTCTGTAGTTATCCACAATTCCTTAATTCTCCCTTTCTCCCTCATGCCCTTCACTCACTTCAGGATTCCATGCATAGGCCATAGGACACTCAGGTTTCACATCTCCTTGTCTTTCTGCTGACTGGCAGTTGCTCAGATCTCTTTATTTTGGATGACCTTGACTGTTTGGGAGAGACCTATGGATATTTTGTAAAATATTCCTCTGCTGGGAAGATCTGTTCTCCTCATTGTCAGGCTAGGATTTTTGGAAGGATGGATGATATGAGAGATGAATCTCCTATCTTATTATATCACATCAAGGTTATACCTGGTCAGCATGAGTGAGCACTCTTGTTGTTAACATTGATCTCCTAGGACATTCAGTGCTTCTCAGATTTCTCCACCGTAGTTATTTTGCCTGTTCCATATTGAATTCTGTGGAATGAAGTTATCCTTCACAGCTCATGTTTCTGGGGTAGGTTGTGCTGCCTCTGCTCAACAATGAACTGTGTTCATAAAGCAGCTGAACCTCCTTTGCATGAGAGATTTCTTACATCCTCGAAATTTTTTGTTTATTCAATCTATTCTTTATGCCATCATGAAATCATTTATTTTTATACTTTTAGTTATAATCTAATAACTCCACTCTAGTTTTGAATGCCATTATATGCACTTTTAGTTCCCTCTGTATCCTTTTGATACATTCCCATCAATTTTTTTCTACTTCATTTATTTTGATTTTCAGAAATTTTTTATACTTCTCAATATTAGAGTCAATCATTTTTCTGAAGGGGCCTTTTTATGTTTTGGAGAACAATAGTAAAAACACTGAACTGGAAATATAGGTACAATTGGTTTTTATAATGAATCTTATGGGTTTGATAAACATATTTGTTATATTGGTTTATGAGAATGCTGATATTTTTATCTTTGAAAATTTACATCAGCCTTCCGTCTATGAAGAAAGATAGTTTTACCCCTTTCTGTCCAAACTGGATGTCTTTTACTTGAGTATCTCTCTTTTCATGAAACCTTAGAAGCTTCCAGCAATGTTAAAGATAGAAACCATACAACCTGACCTTATTACTAGTTTTACTAAAAAATATATGATATTAATCAGCCGAGTGTGCATAGTTTCCTCAAAGATTTCTTTCATTAGTTTGATAGCCAAGAGTTTTTATTAGAATTAGATGTTAGAATTGGCCAATTCTTTTCAGTTTCAGTTGAGATACTATCAATATTTCTCTAGTTTGTTGGCATGATAAGCTCAACTCACTGGTATTTATCTGTATTATATGCTAACCATCTCCAAATTAGGGACTATGCCCTATACATACTTGCCTCATTACACACACCAGCCACATTTGAAGAATCCATGCTACCTACATACTTACTGCATAATGACCTTTTTTAGCTTTCTCAAGTTCAATCACTGGCTAGAATGATGCAGACCCTAGGAATGGATTATGATCACAAGTTAGTTAGAAAGCATATAAATCCAGTGTCCAAATCCAGAGATATAGTGGGTAAAGGTTTTTTTCCCTTAGAGTAGGTGTACATTGCTGCCTTAGCATATCCTGCATTACCAGTAAGCTCTATTCAACTTCAGTGTTCATGATTTTGATTGGAATTTCATTATTTAGGCATAATTGATTAAGTTAAGCAGCCAGATACTTGAACTCCATATCTTTCCACTTCTCACTCCTCTTAGAGATCAGACTGTGTTAAAATGCTAACCTTCTAACAACATGACTGGCCTTTTTAGTGAACACCCCACATACATACACTTCAGTGTTCTCATTTATTAGCATAAGCTCAAGCATAATACAAGGGTCTTGTTTTCATTTATTTTCTTGCCATCTTGATAAAATACCCTGATAAAAGTAACATAAAGTTTATTTTAGACCACAGTTCACAGGTAGAGTTTGTCATTGTGGGGAAATTGAGACAGTGGGATCCTGAAGTAGTTGGTTACATTGTATCCACAGTCAAGAAGCATGAGGAATGTTGAGCATCTGTGCTCAGCTGGCTTTCTCCTCTTTGTAGCCCCAGGAAAAGTGTTGCTCACTTTCAGAATGTGTCATCCCTCTAAAATTTACCTGATCAATATGATCCCTCACAGGCATGCTCAAAGGTTCAATAATCCCTCATAGGCATGCCTGAAAGCTTATCTCCCAAGTAATTCCAGTTTGACTGGTCAAACTGACAGTCAACACTACCAGTCACAGGGTTTATAAGTAACAAAAGTGTATATTACTCAGGAACCCCCAGAGAGTTTATGTCTCTCTGTCATGTATCAGGGGAAAGACCAATTAAAGCATTCAATTTATAACACAATATTAATCCAAAATTACACTCATAAGGTTAGTTCCATTTGGTTTTTATAATTTAGTACTTTTATCTAAAATGTTTACATCTGTGTTCATGTAGTACAGGCTTTTTTAATAAAGGCATTTCTGCTTTCAAAAATATCTGTTGGAAAACAGTCTGCCCTTTTTGATTTTTAAGAGCTTATGACAAACTATTATAATTCCTGCTTTGTAGAATTCATTAGTCAAGGAAGTTTTCTTATAAGAAGGTCCTTGGAAATTCAACTATTTAAATATATATAGGTCTGTTCAAGTTGTGTAATTATTTTTGCATTGTCTCTAGCAAGGAATTTGCCTATCTTATTCAAGTTGTCAAACTTATTGAAATAAAGTCACTCATAGAAGTCCATTATCCTTTTCCTATCTATAATTTTTAGTGATATCTCCTGCCTTGTTTTCATATTGGTAATTTACAGCTTTCTCTGATCAGTCTGAGGATTTTTTTTAACATTTTTTATTATTATTTCCGCTCATACAAACTTAATAGGTTGACCAGTTCCCTCCCCCCTCCTCCTCCCCCTGAACCCCTGCTCCCCCTCCCTCCCTCTCCATCTCCCAGTGCCTCCCCCCCAATTCCCAGAGAGTCCTTTATTGTGTATGCCTAACTCTCCTCTTGGTCCTCCTTTCCGATGACGTAGAAGGACCCAGTGGCATTTCCCTAAACCCTTTCTTGTGTTCCCCTTAAGCATAGGAACACTACTGTGGCCATCAATCCCTTGCCTCCAAGGATCTTGGTGCCTTTAGCCGATGTTAGACTTTGTGAGATCAATAGTGTGACGGACATGGTGCAGGGCATGCAAAGTCCTATTATGATTGCTTCAGCCCTATCTAGTGTGGAGACTCTTCAAATCATTGCTCCCCCATCCTTTTGCTCTTACAATCTTACCACCCCTTCTTCCGCAAATGTCCCTGAGCTTCAGGAAGGGGGGAGATTAGGCTGGCTTAGTTCTATGTGGATGATATAGAGTCTCTGAAGTTCTGGATTGTGGTTTGTTGATTTTCTGTTGCAGTTTTGCTGCTCCTGCAATGCCCTTTACTCCATCCTGATGGGCACTATATGTCACCCCCTGGTCAGAGACAAAAAACTGTTAAACTGGAGTCTTGTTATAATAGCACATTGAAGGGTAGATGTAATAAAAGCAGGAAACCTCGGTGAGAGAGGGATCAGTCACCCATTTGCAAAATGATCTCTTTTCATCTGCCAGACTATATGCCCTCCCCTTCTGGTGAGATCATACCCCCTCAGTTGTACATGATCAGGAATGAACGTCTGTGAACTTAACCAGGTGTCACATTACTTACTTGCATTCCTTGGAAGTCGATTTTCTCTGCTGTAACATGGTCCCCTCTCTCCTTGTGTCTGGTGTGGCCCTCCAACCCCAGTCCCTCCTGTTCACAATCCTTGCAATTACCTGTATTACATAGGTTTACCCTTGAGTGTAGTCTGAGGATGTTTGTAATGATAGTTTTATTATTATTATTTGCTCAAAGAACCAGCTTTGAGATGATCTTTCTTTAATGCTTTGCACATCATTGTTTTCTTCTCTATTCTATACAATTCTCTTTTGTGGGTTGACTGAGTGTGGTATGTTCAAAACTCATGTTTTGAACCACTAGTTCTCAGAAAATGGTGCTATTTGGAAAGGTTGTGAAACTATTACAGGAGTAGATCCTCTCTATAGAAAGCGTGTCACTGGGGATGGGTTTTGCTTTGTTCCCACTTCCTATTCCCTTTCTGCTTTCTGAGGATGCAATGTTACCAACTGCTTCCTGCTCCCCCCACTAGTGGATGCCTTCCTTGCAGTGATGGATTATGTCCCCTAAATCCTAAGCCAGAATAAATCCTCACTTCCTTAGGTTGCTTTCTGTCAGGAACTTGGTCATAGTGTTATGGGAATAGATTTGTCCCATTGTTGCAGGGTTGTTGTGTTCTGAGTTGAAGACTGAATCCAGCACACACGTAGAGATTAAGGCAGAGTTTATTAGAGGAGAGAAAGAAAGGAGCGCATGGACTCCAGATTTAAAATGCCATGAGGGACAGGCACCCTGGAGAACTCGTAGACTCTAGGCATGAACTTCAGGAGAAGCAAGGAACTAGAAACGAACTC
The DNA here is from genome assembly GCA_023101885.1 of Typhlomys cinereus. Taxonomy (NCBI): domain Eukaryota; kingdom Metazoa; phylum Chordata; class Mammalia; order Rodentia; family Platacanthomyidae; genus Typhlomys; species Typhlomys cinereus. The sequence goes on along the minus strand of JALPQD010000418.1, from coordinate 1,714,964 downwards.
ACAGACCTCATATGTGGAGTTCCTTGAGGGTCAGGTGCCAAAGATGACTGCCAAGGTCAGGTATATTTATATACTTAGATAAACCAGGGAAAATGGCTTTTCCTCATTGTTTAACTCTCAATGAGGCCCAACCCGGTTGATCTTGGGCCCTACATGGGACTGGAGATCAAGTTGTTTCTTTGATGGGCTTAGCTTGTTAGACATGGAGAATTCATCTCCGTATCTTTCCATAGGAAAATTGGCCATTTTATCTCTGTGGAGGATTGGAGTCAGTTCCTTGCAGAGGATGTTGCTCCAGTGTGATGTCAGCAGTGGGAGATAGACTTAGGGATTTCAAAGACCTTCAGCGACTGTCCCAGCATGGCTACTCTAAACCTGCTTAAATGCAGTAAGAAAAGTCACCAACACACCTGTCTCTAATTTGATGTTAATGCACTTTAATGTCTCTACTTTCTTTTTCTCCTAACTCAAAGTAGTTTTCCATTTCTACTCTGGTTTCCTTTGTGATTTGAGGGATTATTTATAAGTGCATTATTTACTTTCTAAGGAACTGGAAATATTTAAGAGATACTATGCTTATTGATTTCTAATAAAGTTTTGCTGTGGTCAAAAGACATCTTCTATAAATTATTTAAGTTCATTTGAGTTGATGGAGACTTCCTATGATGTATAATTTCATCTACGCTAGAAAGTTATGGATGTAGTAGGAAGGAGTGCTTACTGTACTATTGAGAATAAAATTCAATAATTGTCAATTAGATCAAGTTGGCTGATCATGTAGTTCAAATTTTCTATATCCTTCCATTTTTCTCTCTATTTGTCGTATGAATTATTAAGAGGATATTTACAATATGAGTAAACTTATGGATTACTTTACTTTTATTCCTATCTCTGTTACTAGCTGTATAAATGTTTAGTATTAATGTGTGATCCTGATGATTTGATCATTTTACTTATGATAGTTCAAATATCACTACTTCTTAATATGCCAAACAAAATTTAATTGAATGTCAAACATTGTTAATTTAAAATTGTTAGGTTGTTAGGTGTTGTATATCTTTTTCATTCTTCTTAGTATTATCTGACTTTGTTCTGAATGCTACTTTTTACTTAGAATCAATTTTATTCATTCTAAGTCTTAATATTCTTCGGCCAAATTAGAGAAATCTCTGGTCAACACATGGATGACTCTGTCTCTTTTTGAGACCTATGGTATACTGAACATGTAGTTTATGTACCAATAGATTTTCCAGTATAACTGGTAGTTGGAACAGTTCCTTTTTGTGTGAGTGCTTTGTGCTCTTACCTATAATTTTTTGTATGATTATTTTTCTGAACTTGGATAACTTTTTATACTATGTGCTGAAAAGCACTCAATCACTCACCTTTCAGTTTCAATGTCAAGTAAGGGAAACCTGCTGAAAGGAATCTGAATTTCTCTTTTCACAACCAAATGAAAATTTTCCACCCTCTTAGAGTCTAGGTCCTTTGATGATTTCTTTTCTTCTCCTTGTAAATGTATTAAGAGCTGGCTAAGTACATGAATAGAAAGTTACTCCTACTCCCATGGGTAACAAATAGAAGGACAGAGAATTTAGAGTCCAACTTTGCCCTGGAGATTTATTCTGATTGCAGCACGTGCCATGTACCTCTGTTTTCTAGGTTTTCAAAGGCAGAGAACTTGTTATGTCAAAATTCTAGTAATTTTATTTAGTTGTAAAGTCTTATACTTTTCATTTTGCTATGACAAAATACCGGACCAAAACTTATGGGGAGAAGAGTTTTTTTAGGTTTCGAGTTACAGGAGATACCATCCATCATGAGAAAGTCCTGTAAGGAATGAGAGGCAGGTGTTTATATTGTGTCCACAGTCAGTATACAGAGAAAGGTGGGTGCTGGTGCTCATCTCACTTTCTCCTTTTTTTAATCATCCAGGACCACAGCCCATTGGATGATGCCATCCACATTGAGGGCAAATCTTCTCACCTTCGCAGCCCAATCCAGACATGCTCAGAAGTTTTTCTTCCAAGTGATTCTCAATCATTGGCAATCCATATTAACCATATTTCCCCTATTAAGAGATTCTATTTTCCTTGGGTAAGAATAGTTTTACTGATTATTTTCTGATCTACATGTCTATAATTTTATTTTGTAACTTACTGTATGGATTAACACCTTGGATATGATACTAAACAGAAGAGGTAAGAGGATATACAAGCTGCATTATTCCCAATACAGAGTATTTACCAATTGAATGGAAACTAAAATAAAGCACAATTTTTTTTCTTATTGTAGTGACAGAACATCGTAAACTTAATGGGTAAAGGCCCTATTTTGGTTCACAATTTGAGAGTATAGTCCACCATTGTGGGGGAAGTGAAGGCAGAAGCAGCTAGTCACATTGCATCCACAATTAGCAAACAAAAAGATATAAGGCCTAGTGCTCAGCTTGAGCTGAATATCTCCATTTCCATGTAGTCCAAGATGTTCTGTATAATGTTTCCATCCACAATTAAGAGATGTGATCCTCTCACATCAACTAATACATCAAAGCAATTCCTTACAGACATTTTCTGAGGCCAACCTTAATCTAATTAATCCTTCCTTTTAAGTAAGCCCACTTTTTCAAATTAAATACCAGTGAACAGCCCAACGTGGCATATACCTGCATTTATTCATCCCAAGAGCTTGCCACTGAGACCAGAGCATAACCATACTGCAGGAGTTCACTGCCCACTCGAGACTAATTCTTCTTACTTGTGTGTCATCGCACCTTTCCCTGTCTTAGCTTATATACAAGGTTCATTTTTCTCTCTAAATTCTGCCTAGCAACTTCAACACTGAGGTCAAGAAAAATTGTGAACTTTCTGCTTATCAGTATGTTTCCATTGCAGGTTTGGGGGGGGTGCTCTTTTAAAACTCTAAAATCAGAAAATGTGACTGTTTTCATTTTTTAAATTCATTTTTCTACTTTTACAAGCATATTGAATATTCATCCTAGCTTCCCTCCTTCCTTCCCTCCTATTCTTTCTCTTCCCTTCACTATTCCTTCACACTCCCTCCCACCCTTCTGCCTCTATGCTTCTATGGACCTCAGTGTTCACTCTGGTTTGTCTACTCCTGTGAGGGCTCAGGCCTCCATGATATATCAAGTTACCTCTCTTCAGGCCACCACACTGATATTTTCCTTCACTCATCCAGCTTTATACCTCAATGTTTCCACTGTAAGCTCCATTCTATGGATATAACAGCTATTTACAGAGAAGTTTGATGTACTGTCTTCCTACCTATAGGTTTATTGGCTATTGATCTTTTTCCTTCTCTTTTTTTAGGTTCTTGTTCAAGTTTACAGCAACAGGGATGTGTACCATTCTGACAAGTGGGTCTTGAATTCATAAAGCTGTTGGTTGTCTCCTTGATACTCATGCCACTATTACACTGACGGTCACCTGTTGCCATGGTGATTTATATTGCAACTTACAGATCTCGTGCCATTGATGGAGCTTGTGATTCTTTCCCTTACCCAGCAGCTTCTACAGTATTCCTTGGTAATGTGTAAGCTATCCAGCAAAGATAAAGTCCTAAGACTAGTTCTATTAATATATTTTGCCCATGTTCTGCAATCCATTTGTGTTGCATCTTCAATAATAAAGCCTTACTGACAGTATTTGGAGAGCTAAAAGCAAAAGCCTCTAGTGTTTGGGGGCCTTTAAAGCCTCTCTGACCAATATTTTATCATGAAGTGCCACATTCCTGCTACTTCTAGTAAAATTTTGTCCCTGGGTTCTAAGTGGATCAGCTCAAGGCTTCCCTCTCTCCCCATTTTCCTCACTTTATGCTCCTCTACATAGGGACTGCCCATTCTTGTTCCTTTCTTTAAAATACATGGTTGTGTTTTTGGGTTTTTTTTGACATATTACTAGTACAGGATGTTCCTTTGGGGTTACTTCCCACAATCTTAGGGTTTTTATGTAAGTCCCCTCCATTCCTCCTATCTCCCATTTCCCTTCTATTTTCCATCTCCTCATCCCCCACTATGTATTTATCCCAACTATTCCCTCCTTTACACTTGTCCTGATATCCTAAATCCTGTTTTCATTTTAAAACTCTGAATCAAAAATGTCCAGGGACTATCTTCATTCTGTCTGAGTGAACAGCTTTCTGATGTTACTTGTATCTAGCTATTTTTGTTAACTATAGCCCTTACAATTTCTCTCGTGGTTTTGTAATAATACATTTTTTCAAACTTAACAGTATATTTTTCAAATAAACATCGTTATCAAATGTTTGAATCATATTACATTATACATCAATTTCTCCCTCATGTCCTTTTTTTCCTATAGTTTTTATGTTATGAATTTATATTTCTGTGGTTTCTGCTCTAGAGAATTTGTTTCTTAACTTTCTAAATTAAAAGTGTGCTTTAATTTTTATCTTGTTTAGTAGATACTCTATATATGCACATAATTTTGATAAATAAAGTATAATATACCTTTTAATCCAAAGGATTTCAGCAGACTTATCACAACACGTTTTTTCAGAAACGTTTATGTTTAAGTATTATTAACTTTTATTCAATTGTTAAGGATAATTTTTATTAGATATAGGATGTTAGTTTGCCCTGCAGACTCATGTGTTTTAATTCTTAGCTGGCGTTAATGCTTGGGAAGGTTGTAGCACCACTGAGAGGTAGAGCCTTGCTTGGAAGACATGTAACATGGGGAGGGCCTTGGGGTCCGGGAGCCAATACCTGCTTTCTATCACTTTTGCTCTTGTTTTCTCTGCTCCCTGATGGTTACACTGACCTGAACCAGCTCACTGCTTCTGCCTCCAGCCACATCTACTATGTCATTTCCACCATAAATGAATTATATACCCTCTGAAACTATAAGCCAAATAAATAATCATTTCTCCTTTTCTGACTGAATGTGAGTATTGTCTCACAATAAAAAGCAACAACAATAATAAAAAGAGCCCCACAGCAGCCATAACAGCTGTCTTTTATGTTTCTTTCAATAATTCTCATATGTTCGCACTTCTATTATTTTCAGGGTTCTGTTGTTTCTTTGGTAATCTACAAACATTACAATAATTTCCTTTTTTAAAGTGAATCTTATTTCCCTGTAGTTTCTAAGATTTTTCTCTTTATCACATTTTTTCAGTAATTTGATCTAACACACCATTGTGTGATTCCCACTGGATAAGCATTGCTTGATTCATCTCGTCACTTGATGTTGTCACACATGACACTTCGTTCAACAGTCCTGGTCTCCTGGAGTCCTAATTTTGGTGGGACCATTGGGCTGTGTCTGATTTCCCTGGGTGCTTGCAGGAATGAGACTGCAGAAAGGATGTTTCCTCTCTGTTCTCACAGGCCTGTGAGTGGTTTTTCTATCTTAGGGGTGGGGAGAAGGCTATAGCTTCATCCTTTTTTTTTTCATTATCTCAATGGGTTCATAGCAAGTCAACTCTGATACCAAAAGCAAAGACTTCTTGACTCTCCCAAGATTTGTTAGTAAGCCAAACATGTACATTTTAGAAGTCTCTTCATGTTGTATAATTGTAGTGTTATATACTTCAAAAAATGAGGTCTTTCCACGCAAGTGATTGATTTTAAAATTAAATTAAGGTGCACCTATTACCATGTCCTTAAATTTCCTGTGTTGTGGATTCCTTGACTGGTGTCTGTCAGATTCTTTTCACAAGTAGTCTCAGGTGAGCTCCTTACAGGAACTCCATGATCACTTGTCTTTTTGGCATATTGTGACTTAGTTGGACTCCTCTATTGAAAGAAATTACTTTTTTCCTCAGTTTTGATGGGAACATGAATCTCCCCAAATCCACAGCAGCATTCATACTGACTTAGACTTTAAAGTAACTTTTCTGCTCCCTGGCCCTATTCATCAGAAGGCTCATTGGGAATTCAGCATGCTTTGACAAGATAGTTAGCACATAAGGTTAGACTAGGTTGGTAGAATTATAATTATGCCAACAAGTCGAACTACTATATAATTTACCATTTCTACAGTTCATTGAGGCAGCATTAAGTGTTTACCTAGGACTTACCATGAGGCATGCATAGGGTAGTACTTTGGTATATATTAGTACATAAAAAACAATGGAATCTGTCCCTATAGAATTAAGAATATACAGCTTCCTGCATAAATATCACTTTATTATATCACTTCTCAAATAAGCTTGACTTTATTTATATTAGTAAGCATCATTTGTTTTTTTAGAAATATTCTTGCATCCAGGAGTTGGCATAGTCCTTAAGTCATCCAAAATGTCTTGGCAGTATATGTTCAAACAAATCTTTGATTAGATAAACACATCGGTGATTCTTAGAACATATCCTTGACATGCCCTTGGAAACAAATGACTGAGAATGATAAATTACAGAGCATCTGAGGATTCTAAGCCACATCAGTGAATCTTGGGCATGCTCAGAGGACACATCCATACAGGTCACTTGCACGATGAAGCCATCCTACTTTATTCCAGTCTTCTGTATCAGGGTACCATCTGACCAGTACCACTATTCCCAGTTAAATGTTACAAACAGAACGTCCACTATTCTCTGAAGACTATGTGCCTTTAATTTGCAAAAGCAAAAACAGTTTTTTTTAATCTTTTCCACTATGGGTCTAAAGTTGTGAAAATATCCACAATCATATACATATATAATCATGTTATAAAAAAGAGTTTCAGCTGTCTTTTGAGTGATTAACATTAATGCAGAGTTCACCTTTCCAGCAAAAATAAAATAAGAAACACTTGCTTTTTTAATTTTAAAGACAAGCACATCTTTCTGCTTTTGTTATTTGATCTTTAATCCAAATGTCTCTTCAAGATGTTGCTCAAAATTTAAAAACAAAAAGTTGACAAGTTAATGGAGAAAAGAATCTATGTATTTTTATATATTCTGCTTATATTTTAAAACCATACCCTACTAGCCAATGTATCTGCACATTCCTTACCTGTATCTCCTCTAAAGTCCTCCTGTAATTCTTCCCTGTCCTCTGCTCAGTAAATGTAACCAAACTGCCTGGTGCTTACCTGAGTCAACAACCACGAAAACAGTTCGCCTAGATATTTGTTACCTCAAGTTAACCTTTATCAGAACTTGCTTTCCACTACTAGACTTACCTTTCTTATTTGGCTAAGCAGAGGTATTTAATCCTCCCTTCCACTCTTCCTCTCTGTCTCCATTTTCTCTTTATTCCCTCTTTCCTTCTTTTAGTTCTTTCCTTCCTTCCATCTTTTCTTTTTTCCTTTTCTTTTCAATATATTGACTCTGGTTCAGAACTTGATGGAACAATGTATTTGCCATTTTTGTTTCCCCTGGTTTATTCTAGTGTGAAATTGTTTCCCAGGTAGTGATTGATTCCATCAAGACATCCCTTTATTGTGCAATTTGAAATGTCTGTGAAGAAGATGCTAATTTTGAGCAGCTATTATCAGATTGTCATTAGAAGTTTGTCAAACATTAATTCCTATATTGTCTTCTGTCAGTCAGGCAAGCTCATGATCCATTATTCATTCTTCATGGATGCCTTTCTTGTGAGGATGATCGATGAATCCAAAACTTCCATAAGATTAAACGTGTGATTTTTGAAGGTGTCAAGGAGAAAACACAAGCTCTTATATTGAGTTTAGAATCCTTGACCACCACTGTGTGCCTAGGCAGTCTCTGCATCTCACATCCTCATTACTGAAAATGGCTGATGTGTCATAGATCAGTGCAGGATTAGGGCTTGTTAGGGTCTCCGGGTCATGTGTGATTATATGGAACCTCAGGGTGACTGAAAAAGACCTAGTAAGGTGGGTTTGATTTGCCTTCTTATCTCATTTGATTGTATCTTACCTTAGGATTCTTTGGAATTAGCCATTTGAATCAGGTCTTGGCAGGACAATATGCTACTTTAACTAGGCTCTCTCACTCAGATGAGAAGCAGGTAATTGCTGGCACATGCAGAGAATTCTACTCAACTAAGCAAGAGGGTATTCAAGTGGGTATCGTCATTGTGGACCCCACATGTAGTAGAAAGGATGATTGGCACACAGTTGGATCTGTGGTACCAGATATTATGTGAATGTGGAGCAGGACTTCACACACAACACTGGCACTGAAGGCTGTGCAGTCAGAAAGAGGCAGCAGCTGTGGGTTTCAGGTTCAGAGGTACTCTGGTGGTTAGCATATTCTGTGAACAGCATCTAAGGCAAATGCATGGGAACTAGGAGTAGGGCAGAGCTGAGATCAGAACCAGAGCAGAAGCACATGTGGCTGATCCTAAGTGTTGGATGGGGGCTGCAAATAGCAGAAGACCAGACTTTGTGCTGCAGTCAAAGTTGTGTCCAGAAATAAGTTAGGAAAACAGAGGCCTCATTTTTGAGACAAGCTGCTGCACATGGAGGATGGCTATCATTTGGGGCCTGCCTGATGGATAGCATCAGTATTCATGGCAGCAAAATCATATGTTTCTTGTCTCTGGGAGGCTCTTAAATTAGTACCATGCCATCACTGTACACTATATACCTGGAATTGCTAATTCACTTGAAAATATATATTAAGAATGTCAATCAATTGAGTGGTTCATAGAGCATATCCAGAGAAATCAATGTCTGGCACCTGCTTAGCTGTTCTTCAGGTTCTATAAATGGACAACCAGAAAAAAATCTTTATGACTGGAAAGATAATCAACATAATTCCTGAAAAATATGATAACATTGATGGTAGAGGTAGCAAGGTTGAACTGTAGCTGCCAGAATAAAATATAGAAGGAGATGTAAGATTGGATTGATCATACATCATACAGTACACTGTTAACATGTACAAGTTTTATGTTCTTTACATATCATTTGAAATGAGTCTAAGTTTTTAAAATATTTAGTAGCAGGATGATGTGCCTTCAAGTCAAAAGTAAGCTGCTCTGTCTATAATACCTGGCAGCATCCATTTCATATTATCTATCTAACACCTAAGAGACTAGGACCCAAAAAGATTGATGACTGTGCAAAAGCACACAGCTCTTGGTGGAATGGCTCACACAGTGAAGGTACATGCATGGTGGTTATTAGGTTTCCTGAGGGCAACATGCAGCAGTCAGTTCTTTAGGCATAAGCTGGCAGTTAAAGTCATCCATGGGTCTGAACCAAAGACTCAGGGAACAGACAGAACTGCGGAACACACACCATTCAATTCTGTGGGAGCAAGCTGGTCATGAGGGTCATCTGACAGTCAGAAGCGATGATCCTGGGGTCAAGCTGAGCTGTTGAATATGTTTCAGACTGCAGGGGTTATGTTCTCAACGTGCATGGAGTTTTGTCAAGAATGAGGGGAGAACCTCATTCACTGAAATGCTTACTTCAGGAGCATGAGGAAGTGGGTCATAATCCCAGAACACACGTAAAAATGGTGAGCATGGTGACACACTCTTATAATCCTATAGTTGGTGAAGCAGGAGAGATGATCCCGGGGGCTCGCTGGGTCTGTTTAACCTATGAGGAAATCACAGGCCAGTGAAAGACCTGCTACATAAAGATGAATAAACAAACAAACAAACAAAGTAATGTGGATGATGCCCGAGAACAAGATTAACCTTTAGCCTCCATGTGTATATGCACACATGTGCAAGTGCACATACATATACACTCCGAAACAGATTTGAAGCTGCCGAGTACTTGAGTCAGGAAAAGAAATTCTAAGATTATGACTAGTTGGATTTTGCCCAGCAAACCTCTATTTGTAAGGTCTCAGGTTAAAGTTGTGCTTTAAAATTTAAATTCTTGAACTTTCATTTGATGTTGATTAAAGGCAAGCAATCCTTTTTCTGTATGGGGCAAATTTGGGGATTTAAAGACAGAACTGATGATATTTTGCTGGGATAACCATTGTCATAGACAGTTTTCTGTTATTAATGACACAAGACCACAGACTGGGTAACTTATCAAGCAAAAAAGACTTATTTGGTTTTAGGATTTTCATCCATGGTCAAAGGGCTGCATCTGGTAATGGTGGTTCTGTTGGAGCAGGTTTTCAAATAATGAGAGACAGAGAGGTGGCTAAATTGGGTGTCATGGAAGACCCACATTTGAGATAACCCATTAAGTCATTAATTCATTAACATCAGTGAAAGTAGCAAAGACTAGGAAATCAAGTTGAATAATCCAAATTGAAAGGCAAGAAACACCTAGAGTTCTCACCTTTCATACACACTCTAGAACAGCATCTCACAGCAAGAGGTAGGAACAGTCCCTAGCAAGTCCATTCATGTCATTCTGGGGTGACTTCCCGATGCTGGAAGAGCTCCCATAGCTCAAGCGTGGCCGGTTTTCTTCTTTCCCAGAAGAGTACAGCATCTAGGTCCAGATGTGAATTGGTGTAAATTCTGCTTGATTGAATCATGGCCACCCAAGATTTGTATAAATTCAAGAGATCAAAGACTTGTCAGATTCTTAAACATTGAAGACAGGAATGGGATCATTTGCAATTTATTTTTAAGTTAAAAGCTCAGTTTACCGGGCTGGAGAGGTAGCTCAGGGGTTAAGCCTCCGCCTTGCAGGCAGAAGGTCCTGAGTTCGGATCCCAGATCCCACGTATAGATGCCGGGCGGAAGCGGGGGCGGCCTGCGCTTCTTTCTGGTCCTGGTAGGACGGAGCCTGTGAATCCCGGGGCAGAAGGAGGTGGAGGCGTCCATGGTGGTTCGCGAATTCGTCCGTGGTTCTACACACACACACACACACACACACACACACACACACACACACACACACATGCGCGCACATACACATGCACATGCGCACAGTTGAATAAATAATAAAAAAATTCTTAAAAAAAAAAAAAGCTCAGTTTACCAATCCTAGTTGTCAGTTAGCCATGAGACTTGGGCTTTCTTCATTATCTTTTCCAATTAGTCCTTTACTTCTGCATTACATGAGAATGATAACTTCTTCCCCATCTACTGACCGTGTTTTGCTGAGGGCCATACTAAACATGGTGTCAGAGTTTCCTAGGAGGGAAAACTGTTTCAAAGGGAAGAGCTGATTTGCGAGCCATCGCTTATTTTTAATAGCAAAATCAGTTGAAAAAGTGAAAGTTTTCTCCTTCCTTCCACTTCCTACTCTTCCTTTTCCTCTTTTTCCTCTTCCGTTACTCTCATTTCCTCTTCCTTTTCTCTTCATCTTCTTCTTTGTTCTTTTGTTTAGTTCTAAATTTTGTAGACATCATAGGGAAGAAGCTGCTATTACAATAAGGGGTCCGAACTCATTGCAGGGGGTTGGAGTTGGAGAGACTGAGTTATGACAGGAGAAGAGGAAAAAAGGAACAGGCTAGGTGCCACCCTCAGATCTTGTGATTTCCGAAATACCTCAGGAAATACTGCAATAGCCATTGAGAAGCTGGCAGATGTCTGGTGGGACTAGCATTTGTGCTTGTCTCAGGATCACATAGATAACTCCCTCACCCCCCTCCCAAAAAGAGCCTTTCCCCTGAAATTCCTGGGGAAGAATGATGTCTTTCTTTCTCTGAGGTTTGACAACAACACATCACAAAGCATGATGGGAAATTCTCTCCTCTCCTACCTGAGTTTCGGAGTGTATATGTATGTGCACTTGCACATGTGTGCATATACACATGGAGGCTAAAGGTTAATCTTGGCTATCATTTCTCCTCGGGGATCATCCACATTACTTTGTTTGTTTGTTTGTTTATTCATTTTTATGTAACAGGTCTTTCACTGGCCTGTGATTCTCCTCATAGGTTAAACAGACCCAGTGAGCCCCCAGGATCATCTCTCCTGCTTCATAAACAGTATTTTTTTTCAGCATTCAAATATTTCTAATAACAGGGTGAGATCCAGGTTAGTTTTTGTAGTCACAGCAGGCACATCGGTTTCTGGCGTGCTCACACTTCTAGCCCTAGTAGTGGACATAGGATTTGAGGTGGCTGTGTGGGGTTACAAAAAAAAAAATCTCTTCCCTTTGGGCACCAGATAGAAGCACAGTGCACAGCCCTTAGGGAATTCCAGGGCGAGCTGGTCAAAGGTGAGAATCTTGTCCCCAGCCTTAATGATTCAGCTGTGGGCATGGCATTCACACGCCATGCACACACTTTCAGCTTGGGCACATCCAAAATCTGTACATCATCCATGACTGTCCCTGCGAACACAGCTGTTTTGTTCTCCCAGACAGGAAGTTTCATCTTCTGGATCATCCCGAAGATACACAGAGGCTATCGGTTGGTGCAAGTAACTCATAAACAACCTTTTCATACAACTTGGTTGAAGGTAGACTTGGTTCATCTGGCCAGAAACCTGTACAGCTTGACCAGCAGCTGAAGGCAGATGACCTGGCTCTTGGGTTCCTTGCACTGAACCTTTTGGTCCTTGTGACAAATGTCAACTCCCATAATGCCGCCTCCTGCTCAGTCAGATCTGGAAAACCATAAACAGCTTTTAAGGAGGTAGGGATTATTCTAGTTTCAGAGGCTTTGCCTGTGGTCATGTGACTCCACGGCTGGTACTAGTAAACAAAGCTCATCATGGCAGCAAGATGCTGTGGGCGAAGCCACTCTCCTCACCACAGCTGGGGAGCCCCGAGAAAGCAAGCAGAGCAGTGAAGGACCCAGCATTCCACTCGAGTGCACACTTCCAATGGCTCACTTCTAACTAGACCCCACCAAATAAAGGTTCCATCCCGTCCCAACTATGCTATGGGCTGGAGACCAAGCTTTTAAAATGTGGGACTTCTGGAAGCAAATGTTCAAACTATAGTGGTACTCAAAGCTAGAAACTTTGAAAATTTTTAAGGTGTTCTGAGATATAAGAAGGTATTAAGTATTTTTGACATAATTCATGGCTTGTAGGAATAAAAAGGAGGGTAGTGAAGTGAGCCTTATAACCCAAATCAGGGTTAAAAGTTTGAACTTTACCATGTGATCACTATAATAGAGTAATAAAAAACACGAAGCGCTGGATATTTGAAAGTTCTCTTCTGCACTCTTCTCAGGCATTAAATGACTAGCTTTTCTCGCCAGCCCAAGAAGTTACTACAATTTGTCCCATATTACACATGAAAAAAAATAATTGCATCATCAAACTAGACTTCTGGCACATTCCTGAAGTCCTAGAATTTAGGAGACAAGCAGGATCTCATGAGTTCAAGATCATTGCTGATTGTGTTGTGAGTTTAAGACCAGTCTGAGCTGCATGAGACTCTTTCTTACAAAAAAGGGGTGGGGAGATAGGAAGATGTATCAGTCAGTAAAGTGCTTGTCTTACTAGCATGGAAAACCAACTTTGGTCCCCAGAGTCCTCATAAGAATCTGAGTTGGTGGTATACACTTATAATCCCAGTGGTGGGGAGGCTGGGACAAATGGATCCCTGGGTCTTGCTGGACATTCTCTAGTTTACACGGCAAATCCTATGTCACTGAAAGGCTCCGTCTCAAAAATTTTAAAAGTAAATGATGTCTGAGGAATAACACCCAAAGTTTTCCTCCTCTGGCCTCCATATGTAATATGTGCTTTTGTGCGTATTGGTACACTTAAACACACACACACACGTACACAAAATCATTTAAGTATAGGTTGAAAAATCCAGAATCCATATTGTTAATCAGTGCTAGATTACTTAACAGGACAAATTCTAAAGGTTGTGAGATGAAATAATTTATGCTCACTATGTCTTTAAATGTTATATTTAAATATATTGCTTTCCTAATAATCTAAACATATGTACACTAAAACATATTCTAACATAAAGAATATAGCTTTATGCAATCTTAATCTTCTATAGAATGAGTGTCTGTGAGGTTTAGGTTTCAAAACAAGTGCTGGTTCAGGATTCTGTTCACTAACGACTAGCATTTCTAAATCAGAATTTGTAGAGGTATTAGTCTGTAATTCGTTTTCCCTATACTACGTTGATCAGTTTAAGTCAATGTTCTAATTGCTTCATGATTTGAACAATTCCTTCATGTTCCTTTGTTTACATCAGTTTAATCAGCGCCAGCACCATCTGATCTCAGAAGACTTGTTGCTATTTGCCTTTGAATACTTTGGGGCCTGATGATGTTTGTGTGCAAGTCAAGAGTAGAATTTTATAGAATTTTTTGTTTATTTTATTAGATTTAGGCTGTTCGAGTTTCTCTCTGTGTTGATGTCTATCTGGGGAACATTATGCTCCTGGGATATTATTTATTTCAGATAGTTTCCACATTTACTTTTATAGGTGAGTGTTAATATTCCATTAAAATTTCCCGTGACTTAATTACAATTTTCCACTAGTCACTAGTTAGTTTTCAATGCTTGCAGTTCTTTCATTTCCCTTGATTATTGGTCAGTGATGCTCTCGTTATTGTTGTTGACTAATTAGACGTAACGTGGTTTTGTCTTCAATATTCCATTTTAATTTATGTATTAATTACTCTTTTGTTATATTTTCTGACTTTTTAAGTTGAAGATATGACTTAAAAATGAGTTGAGCCTTTCATTTAAATTGATATTTTTACTTTACAAATATTTTATCATGTTATATCTATCCACACAATAGCTTTAACAATATGTGTTTTGACAATATGTGTCTCTCCAGTGAATACATATGATGCTGCTTTACTATTTTTTTATTTTTAGGACACATGCTAGAATATATGTCAAAGTTATTAAATCTTTAAAATGATGAATTTTTAAAAGCACCAATTTTATTGTCAAGTGCTGATTGTTTTCAATTAATATAGGATTAGTTAATAGAAAAATAAAATGAAGAATTTTAGAAGGCTCAGAACATGTAGAGTGGAGTCTGAAGAGAAGTGATTAATGTGAATTGTTAAAAATATAGTTGCTTAAAACAATAAGGAGGTAGAGCAATCCAGGATCATTCCTTAAGTTACCTTGGACTTCCACAAGAACACATATGCAAGTGACCACTGATATACACCACACACACACATAGACACATACACACACACACACACACACACACACACACACACACACACACACACCACTCAAAAAAAGATATGGTTTTCTGACATATCACATTATTTAGTTGAATAATTAATTTTGTTTATTAGTGTGCGTAACTATGCTGTGCTTCTCTTTTAAGACTCAGCAAAAGTTTGTATTCAGACAGTGGAGATATGGTTCAGGGTTAAAGTCTTTGCCTCAAAAGCAGCAGGACCTGAGTCCATATCCGAGATCCCATGGAAAAATGCCAGGTGAAATGGTAGCCCTGAAAGGCAAAGCTTGAGAAACCCCAGAACAAAGCAATAAGAAGGTAGAACAACTCAGGATGATACGTAAAGTCATTCTTAGGCCTCCACAGGCACACACATTTAAGTGTCCTCTGAAACACACACATACACATACATATTAACACATAAACCCACACTCATTATTGACCTATATATTGGTGTTTTGGAGTAACTAAGAAAAGGAAGTTTAAATGTTAAAATACAGAGAGGTCAAAGTCAAATCATGCAAAAGACAGACTGCAGAAAGTGAGTCTTCTGTAGGAAGTCAGAGAGAAGAACCCATGCAATCCAGCTACCTGAACACTGAAAATGGGGTTTGTACACTAATTAAGATAAGGAACAATTTCACATTGCCTTAAAAGTGGTCTAAGCTTCATGTCTTGACTAGGACTTGAAAGGAAATTCTTCAGTGATTGTGAAGTTGAAAAGTTCTAGTAGACTTTTTTCCCCCAAATTATCCAAATATTAGTTCAACTATGAAAGAAAGTAAATGTCTCCTCGATAGCCTCTGTATAATTTCACTTGTCCATATTCTGATTTTTCTTTTGGTATCTATTAATTCAATTTTGTCATGGGTGATTAGCAGGAGTAAAGATCTTTGCAGCCAGGGCATCTTTACCCAGTGGCACTAATAAACACTGCCAACTTTTCTCACTGGGACCAGTTCCTCAGGTGGCAGCATTGGTCACCTTGGGCCTTGGTTAGTCTCATCAACAATTGTTAAACAATATTCCTACAAGACACATTTATGTTTTCACCCTTTCCTATTTTACACACTAAATATCCCTTTCACTTTTGAACTTGGTTCTTACCTTGTTTTCCTACCCAGAGAACTGTGTGTAACTTGGATTCTAACTTTCTAGTCATATTTTGTTCCTGGTTGATTAAGTTGATGAGCAAATTTTCTTAGGATATAAATTCAGGCTGGTCTCCAAAATCTTCCTTCTTTTTACTTGTGGATGATTTAGTTGTATGTTAGGAAGGAGATCCGTCTAATTCTAACTCATAATCCTAAATCTTAATACTACTTAAATAATGGCTTGAAAATCTAACTGAAACTTTGTGGATATTATAGTTTCACTTTGCTGTGAGGCCTCCTTACTAGTAAAGAGCTCCTTGTGATTTTCATGCTGTATATGACTCTCAAAGAAACTCGGGGCTTAGGTCAATGTCAGAGGAGACAGGAACACTTGAAGGATGGAGCAGAGGCCTCAATCTCTCTACACCAAGCAACTGTGCACCCAAAACTAAACATGTCCCAGAGAGACAGAGAAGGGTTGATAGATCCATATAATCTTCAGTGTTGCCAGCAAATGGCTAAGGCTCAGCTAGTGCAGTCCCTGAGGGGCCAATACAGAGCGCTGGTTAGAAACTGGGCAGGGAGGGGCAGGTGGAACTTGCTGACAGGGAGCAAATTAAGGTGAAGGGACAGTGTTAAAGTCTGCCCATCCCCTGGCATTTCTGTAGAATGCAAACACATTCCCAGGTGGTTTTTCTGCAAAGGGGTTTTAACTGGGCAAATTTTGAAAACGCTTGGATTAATTTGATGCCTAGTGGATTTCTCCAGTTTCACTCTCTGAACCACAAGCTTCCGGGAGGAAGGAGCATCTGCCAAACTCTAGCCATTTCCACTTCTCTCTAACCTGCCTTTAGCCTTGAACTGAATGATTGACTGACTAATGTGATCCCCTAGTAAAGTGGAGATCATCCTTCCTGTGGAAGTCAGTCAGTGCACTATGACACAACTCGGTGGTGTTGCTATGGCTGCATGCATGACCTTTGGGCAAAGAAAACACTGATTTTTGTTACCAAGTGGATCTATTCCTTCTCGGGACAGCTGAACTACTGTCTGTTGGTTGAGAGCTCTCTCTCTCTCTCTCTCTCTCTCTCTCTCTCTCTCTCTCTCTCTCTCACTCTCTCTCTCTGTCTCAGAAACACATGAACACATGAATAAATCCCATATCTTAGAAGTTCAGTGACTTACTCCAGATTTCAGGAACTGTTATAAAATAATATTGACTTTGTATGTTATAGATGCAAAGTGTGCCATCTGACCAATGGAACAAATTATGCAGTCAATAATAAGATGTAAGACCTGCGTTATAGCTTGATGGTAAAGAATTTGCCTAGTTTAGAGCCTGGTATAAGAGAGAAAGAAATATGAGATATGTAAGGATATGGCCATACAGTTTATCACAAAAGTACAGTCAGCATAGTGGAAAGAAGGAAAGAACCATCTTTTTCTTTAAGAACACACATTAAGCTTTAATATGTAAGAATTTAGAGCAATATTTATACTCAAGTAATAGCAAACATTTATTTTAATCTCATAATTTCTCTTCAGGTATGGTCCTTCTCCTCTGTGGTTGGTGAATGGCCATGCTATTTTTCTATCCTGGAATAGGAAACAGATTTCATATGAGAACAATTACTTGAAGCAAAGGGAGAAAATATTTGGTGTGCAGATTCCATAAGATCAATGCAGAAATGTATTATGTATGCTAATGACCAAGAAGATCCATTATAGTAGTGCTTCATGTAGTTTCCATACACGTGATTGCAGCTTTTTTGAACCACATAATCATTTTAAAGATTAAGTTTTACCTTCTGGTAGAAATAAAGTATTTAAAGTATTAAGTTTACAGTATTTAAAAGGTTGTGTCTTCAGGTACCATTTGCTGCTTTTTAGAACTGTAAGAAACATAAACTTCATGAAATTTTGAGGACAGTTTTCCCCCCAATGCCTCGTTATCTGTAAGATGTATGAGCACAGATGAAAATTCTATATGCTTTCTATGAGAATTGGATGGTTTCCTTATTTACTGAAGATGTCCCTACCATTATGATTCAAATTTGAAATGTACCCTTGGGATCATGCAATCAGTGCTTGGTCCAGAGATGGTGGAGGTAGAAGATATTGTTTCAGGGGATTTGGTTTAGCTGGAGGAAGGGAATCACTGGCCATGGCTTTAAAAGTGATCTCTCCTCTTGCTGCTTCCTGTCTACCTGGTGGTAAGCAGCCTCTGCAACATGCTCCAGTTGACAAGATTATCTCTCTCTCTCTCTCTCTCTCTCTCTCTCTTTCTCTCTCTCTCCATTCCTTCTGCCTTCTCTCTCAGTCTGTATGTCTTTCCTGGGTCCAGAATCAGCAGAGATAAACACCATAGAGCGCAAGTTTTGAAATGCCAGAAATGTAAGTCCTTGTCCCTCACTTGTTTATGTCAGGTAATCTGTCACCACAGTCATGCAAAGTCTGACTTAACATGATTGCATAATGAATGATATATTTTGTTCATGTTCTTTTACCATGTGTTTTCTTGGAGTCAGATTTCTTTTTTATTTTTATTGTTTTCTTGTTTTGGTTTTGCTCTTAATGACTGTTGAGAGCTCATCCTCTTTCCCGCCCCCTTCTAGACAGAGGCAGAATGTAGAAGAGCAGCATGCCTATCTTCTTTGTAGCTTCTGTCATTGCTTCACACATCAAGGGGTTTCCCTCACTTTATTTAGTCTCTCTGGGAGACCAATCTGCCATCTTGTTGGTAAAAAGGGTATATTAGTGCTTGTTCTTCAAGTTTTCAAACATATTCTCTTTCATGGTTTGAAATGTGGTCAGATTCACACAGAAAACCATCGGAGGAAGACATGATCTTTGCATAGAAAACTCACCTGTACTGTTCTCTTCTGTGGAGTCTTGGGAGGGGCTGCTGACCAGGAAAGGATGCTGACTGGGTGGGGATGGAGGGATGTTCCTCCCTAGGAAAGTATCCTTGCATATCAGGTAATAAGGCATAATTCCACACTACCTCTTTGCCTCACTTAGCCTTAATCCATTATGATTTTAGCATCAGAGGGCCCATAGACCATGCTATAAGCAGCCTTAGTTACCTAATGCACACATGCCAGACTCACCCCATTTTGTTAGGTCCCAAGGCACTTGTGGGTGGACCAGCATACTTTCTCCGACATCAGTTCCATATGGCAAATACTGAAGAAGGCATGAAGACTCAGGCTCTATTGTTCCATATGTCCTGTTCCTTTGCCACTCTAGCCAGGTCTTGTTAACTGTCCACTGGCCCCACATCTCATAGCACTCTCCCTGACCACCTTCCTGTGAGGAGCCACTAGATCACATGGCTGCCAGTTTCTCCAGGGAATGCCAATTTTGGAGGACTGTGTTGATGAGGGGACAAGAATTGTCTCTCTAATGCATGTTGTTGGGATAGCAGAGTATCTCCCAGAAGTCAAAGGCCTGGTGAGTGGCTTTTGGATGTTCTGGACCTCACCTGGAAGTAGGGAAATGTCTTTAAACTGAAAGTCACACTTGTAAGACTAGGCCCAAAAGCCAGTGGGGAGCAGTCTGGGAGCACCCCTTCTGCCACTCTGGAATTTACAACATCTCTAGAGAGGACCTGACTCCCCTTTGAAGCTTTCTCTGCAGCCTTTAGGTTCTTACATCTGCTTCAGGAAAGATTGCTTCCTATGGTCTGTGGCAATCTTTTCTTCATATTCACCATTCTAATAAGTATGTGGTAGGTCATTATGGTCTTAATCTGTAACTCTGATAATCGATGACATTGAGCATAATTTATGCCTGTGTATGAGCATCCTCTTATGAAGAATTGCTTCACAATTCTGGCCAGTTTTTATTTTTTTAATTAATTAACTTATTTTTTGTGTGTGTATCAGAGGGCACTGTATGTTCCTGTGGAGAACAAGGGTGACTTTTGGAATAATCCTGGATTGCTTCTATCTCCTTGTTTAACTCTGGGATTTCCCAGGCTCTGCCCACTAGGATTCTAAGTGCAGGCCACAGCTGTTTCACTTGGGTTCTGGGATCCAAACTCAGGACCTTCTGTTTTCGAAGCACAGTCCTAATCCCTGAGCCATCTCTCCAGCCCAATTCTAGCCACTTCTTAAGATTGCATGCACTTAGTCTCCTTTATGTTCTGAATGTTTCAGTTATGTGTAGAACATACCTACTTGCCTTTTATATTATTATTGGTGTATTATTTAAAAATCAAGGTACAACTAAAAATTATGGTCCGACTAAAGCTCACCCCCTTTTTTTGGGCAATCTTGTCTTGAACTTGCTAAACCCAAGAATGACCTTAAGCTTCCAATTCTCTGATAGGACTTAGCATAGGAAAGGTGGAAGACAGACATAAGCTACAGCATAGATTAAAAACCACCAAAACATGTCGAGTATAGGAAATCGGTGATAATGGACCACTTACATGAAATAATTTTAGTCAGAGTAGATAGGTCTCCAAAGAACCCAGAGTGATGTCACCAGGGGTTGGAAGTGTGGGGCTGTGAACAGGCAACTCTATAGGCCTGGGCTTTTACTTTGAAATGATAGAAATGTATTAAAATCAGGTAGAGGTAGAAGTGAATTTAGAGCATGATAAAGAGTGGTCTTGCCAAGCATTGTGAATGTACTAAATCTCAACTGTCTTTAAAGAAATTTCATATTATATGAATTTTCACCTCAGTGAATTATGCTAAAATGAAGGGGGAGGGACCCTTTCTGATCGTAACTCCGTGTCCCAGAGCTTTGGGATTAGAGGTTGGTGCTACCATACCATGTTTATGCAATGCTGGAGCAGAACCAAAACCCCCAGAGCTTTGTGCATGCTAAGAAAGCATTTTACCAACTTAACTACATTCCCAGCCTTTAATTTTTTGTGGTTATTGTATTGTGCTTGCTTTATTCATTTTACACATTTTTGCATAATTTTTAGGAAACCTGCAAGTCCATGGACATGGATGTTATTGTAGCATTGAAGGCAAAGTCACATCATAATATAGATTCTGGACCACTGAAGATATAGTAGAAGAGTTAGTCTAGCAAAGTTGTCCTGTCCCAAAGCTGCAGTAAGGTAGCTGCCCTGGAAAAACCTGACTGCCCCAAAGCTGCAGCTTTGAAGTACAACCCTGGCAAGGCCAATCTGCTTCAAAGCTGAAGGGAGACATGACCTGGGCAGAGCCCTGAATGCCTTGTTCTTCCAGATAAAATTGCTTATGCTTGGTTTGGACTTTTCTTCAGAGTGCATTGTATGCATAAATACACAGCATGCTCATTTTCCTGTGCCCTTGGCACTTGCTGATGCAGTGTTTACTTAGCTTGTCTGTAAGTAATAACTACTTGGGAAAATGACTGCTGCTAGTCTCCATCAGGGGCTATGCAGACCACCTGATCTGTGATTTATCTTCTTTGTCTTTTTCTTCATTTTTGTGTTGTCCCAATGGAGCAACACTACACAGGTCATGGAACCTGGAGGTATCACATTTAGGTCTGAACTCTATTCCAAAGTATATTTTTTTTATTGTTTTTCTGTTTTTTTCCAATTTCACATATGTATGGGTTTGGGGATAGTGCATGTGTGTATATATGCCTGTTTGAATGTGTGGGCACACATATACATAGGGATGCTTATGCATGTATGTCCGTGTGCCTGTAGAGGCCTGAGGTTGCTATCAGGATCATCTTTAATTGTTCTTCCATCTTATTTTTTTGAAACTCTGTCTCTAATCAAACTAGAGCTCACTGATAAGGGAATCCAAACTCCTGTCCTTTTCCTTGGATGACAAACACTTTAACCACTAAGCCATCTCCCAAACCCTGTTGTTGCTACTGTTTATGGTGAGGAGGAAGAGTTAAATTTTCCTGCCAATGCAATGTCATTGGTCTGTAGATCCAAAGTCAGCACACAGATATCAGTTTGTCCTGTTAGTATGTATTGGCAAGACCACTCTTTATCATGCTCTAAAAAGTGATGCTTGCATTATATATAAGGTGACCACATACACATTCTTGACTCCATTGGTTAGATCAGGCTTCACATCATTCATGAGATGACTGGAAAATACTTATCATGTGACAGAATTAGTATCTGAAGGAGGAGGTTGCCAAGCATTCTCTTCTTCAAGATTACTTTGCTGATCCTTGGCCATTTGAAATTTCATATGAATTTTAGAAATCATCGTCTGTTTCACACACACAGATACACACATTTTCACACTCTTTTTTGTGGGGAGTTTTTGTTAGGATTGCCTTGAATATTCAGATTAATAAAGAATGTCCTTTGTGTAGTCCTCTCTTGTGTTCCTTTAGGAAGGCCTACTGAAATCAGGAGAGCAGTTATATTTGTTTAAGCAGCCATTAATCAAGCAGCCAGCTGTACATCCGCCGGGACCATGAGCTCATTGAGAAAAACAGGCAGAAGATCAATGTGGCTTTGGGCCAACTCATGCTGCTTGTCACGTGGCTGCACTAGGCAACGCTTGCTCTTTCCTCCTCCCCTACAATTTCTCTCATTTGCTAAGCCATCAGGGATGCTCAAAGACTGTATTGTTTCTAATGTGTCCTCCAAAATTCATTTCAGATCCTCCACTTGAAATATTTAATTGGTGCTTATCGTCTATTTACAAGTACTTTATGATCAAAATAACACAAAGCAAATCCATGTGAGCATCATGGATTTCTATAAGTAAGGTGACAGAAAGAGCCTCAATCACTCTGCTGGCAGTGATGCATAAGCTATGCTGCCTGATGTGCAGGATGGCTTGTCTTCCTTATTGATCTCCTTCCTTTCACTGCTTTGTTCAATGATTGATCAGCTGCCACTGAGACAGGTGTATATGTAATGTCAAGAGAGTGGGGATGGAGGAGACAGGTGAGTCATGTGTCTTTATGTCTAGGGTTATTACCCTAAAAAGACAGGCTGAAACTGCTCCAGATTTTTCTCAGAACTAGAATGTTTTGCACAAGTGACCTCCCAAAGCCACACAGTGAGTGGCTAGGGACTCCTTAAAGTAAAATACAACTTTTCTCCACTTGAAAAATTTTAAGTGCTTGCATTTGATAAAAATGTGTGATGATAGGCTTCATACTCAATACCGATTCAACCAGTAACATTTTGTTATATCAGCTCCATATCTGGCTTCATATTTCTGTTTATCAGGTTGCCTTGTTTTTTATTTCAGGCTAAGAGAAAATAGCATAACTAGATTCTGTCCTCCTGACTGAAACAACCTAAGAGCAAACAAAACAGGTGATAAGGCACTGTGCAGAAAGGGAGACCTCTGAGAGATGAAAAGCATTTCAGTAACTGCTGCAAGGGGCCATCATACCATCTGTAGAGGGTTTCCTGCCTGCAGTGCCTTTAACACTCAAGGATTTTGGAAAACTTTTTAAGTGAGAAAACTATCATAGTGCAGATGTATCCTATTTTAGATACCTTCATTTCTTTTTGAAATATGTTCTTTCCTGAGATTTCCTTGGTGTTAATTGTCATGTAAGATTCTCAGAAATATTTTTTCTGCTTGTTTTAAATTATTATTACACTTTTTGCATGTATATGTGTGCATGTACTTTTCTGTATGTTATGGTTTGAAATGTGTCCCCCATAGTCTTATGTGTTTGGCAAGGTCATGGCACCTTGAGAGGTGGAGCCTTGCTGGAAGAAGGCAGTCACAAGGGGTGGGTCTTGAGGCGGATTAGTCCCACCCTACCTCCAGGAGAAGTCTGCCTTTGCAGCAAGCAGTCTGCAACTCTCAGCTTCCAAGATGTCTGCAGTGACTTAGCCTCTTCCAGCTTTGCCACCTCTGCTTTGAGAGACTGTACTTTCCCTCTGGACCCGTAAGCTGAATAAACCTTCCTTTCTCCCTTAAGTTGATTGACTTTGAGTGTTCTCTCACAGCAATAGTTAAGAGTAGCTATTACAGAAATTGGTACCAGATAGTGTGGTATTGCTGTGAGATTAAGAACAGCTGGCACCACAACATGAAGTTGTTTGTGAAGCTGAGAGAAGTTGGTACCCAGCAGTATGGCCAATGCTGTGATGTGGCTAGTGTGCCTTTGGAACTATTTGCTGGGAGAAATATGGAGAACTTTGGGACTTTGTGCTGGGAAAGTCTTTGCATCTTGGCAAGGGGGCCAAATGGGCCTTTCTTGTGAGAGCTCAGAGGAGAGCAATGCTGCGAAAGATGCAGGCAGTGGAAGCCCAGCTTATGATGATCCAGAGGGGAACAGAGACTGTGTTTGCAACTGGATAAGTGACACATGGAGCCATGTGTTGGCCGAGAGTTTAGTGAAGTTTTGCCCTCATCCTGAAAGCTTACTTTTTAGTTGTCTTCAGAGTTATGAAAAAGAGCAAAGAATCAGGCTGGAAGAAGCAAAAACTGTAAGATCTAATATGAAAAATAGAAAGCCAAACTTAGAGTTGAACCAGGAAGAAGCAGAGAACAAAATGGCTATTAAAGAGATTAGCTCCATTTGTGAATCAAAGCCTGCTCTCAATTTGTATAATAGAAGAGGTCTTAGCTTGAGAGCAAGATCCTCAGGGAAGGCTCCCACTCATAAGAATACAAATCCTTTCAGAAGACTGGAGCTAAAGGGTGGAGTTCCAAAGCAAGAGTTGGTTTCTTTTACAAAGCAACTGTCCAGGAGTGAAAGAGATAGTCAACTTACAGAAGCAGAATCAGCTGTGACTAAAAGGAGCCAGTCTTGGCAATGTCGTCCACGTGGTTCTGGTTTTAGAGGCATCAGTGATGCAAGAGGGAGGAGATCATGGAGTCCTCCTCCAAGATTTCAAAAATTGGCAGAATCCAGGCATCATGAGGCAGAAGCCTGAAGTTTAGAAGCCCAAAGAAGGGCAGTTTGTGCTGTGGAGTTAAAGCCTGGTGTGCCATTGAGAAGTAAAGATGTTAGAGATGCTAGAGACAACATGGGACACCTGCCAAGGATAGCTGTATACCCTGGGAGGTGTCAGCTTAAGAGAGCAACTTATTCTATGGGCAGCTACATTGGAGGGGTGGAACCAAAGCCCTTTGGAACTGAGATGATTTCAACGAGAGGCTCACCTGTCGGACTTGGAGCTACAAGATTTGAAGTTTGTCCTGCTGGTTTTCAGGCTTGTTGTGGACCAATCTTTCCAGGATATGCTCCCATTCCTTCCTTTGGGAATGGGAATGTTTATTCTGTGCCATTATATTTTGGAAGTATGTAACTTGTATTTTGATTTTACAGGAAGCTTTGAACTTTGGACTTTTGGGCTGTGTTGAGAATACTGATGTAGTCTATAAAGACTTTTAAAGTTGGACTGAGTATGGTTTGCATAATGAGATGGCAATGAGCCTGTGGGGGCCAGGGGTGGAATGTCATGGTTTGAAATGTGTCCCCCACAGTCTCATGTGTTTGGCAAGGTCATGGTACCTTAAGAGGTGGAGCCTTGCTGGAGGAAGGTAGTCACAAGGGTGGGCCTTGAGATGGATTAGTCCCACCCTACCTCCAGGAGAAGTCATGCCTTTGCAGCAAGCAGTCTGCAACTCTCAGCTTCCAAGATGTCTGTGGTGACTTAGCCTCTTCCAGTTTTGGCCAGCCAGCCATGCCACCTCTGCTTTGAGAGACCGTACCTTCCCTCTGGAACCATAAGCTGAATAAACCTTCCTTTCTCCCTTAAGTTGATTGACTTTGAGTGTTCTCTCACAGTAATAGTTAAGAGTAGCTGTCACACTGTATGTGCATGATTTGTAAGTGTATATGTATATATATGTGAGTTCAGATATGCATGAGGAGGTAGAGGACAGTCTTCCCATGTTCCTGTGTCATTTCTCACTTTTCCACATTGTTTGAAACCAGGTCTCTTCAGCACTGCTGCATAAGTCAAGCTGCATATTCTCGGGTCTCCACCTCCCATTTCTCACAAAGATGACAGATACTTGCATCCAGCATTTCATGGGATCTGAGAATCTGAACTCCAGTCATATTTGCACAGTGAGTGCTTTACCTGCAGAATCATCTCTTATCTTTAGGTCACATTCAAGAAGTCATTTACTACACAGAGAATTCCAGGTAGTTTTCCTTTTAGTTCTTTTTATATTTTAATCCATTATTTTTTTGCGTTATGGAAAGATAAAAACTTTACAGTCCTTTTTACCTTTGTAAATGATAAACTCTTGTTTCTTGAATGGTTTAAATATTTAACATTATTTTTGACAAATTTATGTTGATTATTTTATTTTGATTTTCTGCACTTGGCTTTTATCCTTGGTTCTGCTTAGATTTCTTTGATATACAATTCTGTAGTTCTTATCATATTTTAATACTTTTAAGGCTTTTTATTCGTTTTGAGTTTCATATGTGAATATAGTGAATTTATATTTTTCACAACTTAATCTCCAATCCTATCTCCCTCCCCCTTTTACCCATTACAATCTTCTTCTTTCCTGCCAGACTTCCTCCTGATTTCTTGTCTTTTTGTATGTGTGGCTCACAGAATTTCATCTGGTTTGCCTTGGATGATATGTGTCTGAGCACTTGCTGGAGCATGCATCAGTGGATATACCACTGAAGAAAACATCTTCCCATCCTCCCCCATCAGCATTGACCCCCATCAGTCTTGTAGGGATGCATGGAGACTCTTGAAATCTTTCCCTTCCATGATGAAATGTTGATAAAGCAAAAACCATGCATATCGTGGGAAATATACATAAATGTAGTGAAGTCATGGATGCCACAGTCTTGTCATGCCCAGAAGATAATGTCTATATGCCTTGGGGATCTTATAGTCATACTGTTCCCTTTTCCACTATCTTCCCTGAGCACTGGGATGGGATGGGTGGTTTAGATGTCCTGTTTAGGCCAGAGAAGTCAGAAATCACTTATTTTCTTCACTTTTTTGTAAAAATACCTTCCATTGCAAAAGGAAGCTTTTAGTTAGGTTGCGGAGTAGTCTTTCAACTTATGGATATGACAAATGTTTAAGAGGCAATTTTATACAGTTTCCTTTTAGCTAAACCTTGATGGTTTTTTACCCTCTAAGGCTTATGCCCTTCCCTTTCCTAGGTTTTTGTCCTGCTTTCCAGTACCAGGAATGTGATCCCTGTTGAAAAGTGGGCCTTAAATCCAATTAGAAAGCTTTTGGTTGTCCCCTTGACCTTCATGCCACTGTTAAGCTGTTGGTTGCCTTTTGTCAGTGTGGTGGTTGTTGTTGCTTACAAGTTTAACGGGATGATGAGTGTTTTGATTGATTTTCTCCTCCAGCAGCTTGCATGACATCTTCTGGTACTGGAAAGCTGGCCAGCAAGGAGGAAGCTTACAGATCAGTTCCAGGTGGTGCTTTTTATCCATGTCCTGTGATCAAGCTATGTTGTGTCTCTAGCAATAGGATCTTACTGTCAGTTTCTGGAGGGCAACCAAGGACAATAGCAAAAACATAATCTATTTTAGGGGCCCTTGAGACCTCTCCAACCAACGATTTATTAAGAGGTATCCCATATCTAGTACTTGGAATATTGTTTAATTGTCTGTGAGATAATTTGGAGCATTGTAGGAAATTTTCCATTTTGCCCTCTCTTTCTCTCTATATATATTCCTCTCTATTTATTTTTTCTCTATAAACATTTTATCTGTTATTTTTGAATCAAAATGTTTTTTGATGTCTTAGTGATATAGGAGATTTCTATCTGGTTGTATCTTACAGCTTTAGTGTTATTGTTACTCCATCACACTTCCTTGACCACATTTTATATATTCTGTAGATGTTTCATTAAGTCTACTCTGCTTTGCTTTTCTTATTCTAGGACTCCAATTGTGTATTAATTGGACTGTTGTGGTTGTTCAGAGGATGATGTACTCTTTATTTTTTTGTCTGCTTTGTTTCTTTGTAACTTATTTTGAAGAGATTAGACTGTTATGTTTGAAGTTTTTAATTTTGTCTTGTGTACTTTCTAATCGACATTCAATCCAATTAAATTTTAGCGAGTTTATTTACCATGAAGTATTAATGTCTCTATCTACTAACTTCATAATGCTTATCTTATTTCAGGCTCATTGTTGATTGACTTTTCATTTGATTATGAGTTGCATCTTACTCTTTTCCCATCTGTGTAGTGTTTTTTGATTGGTGACCAGAGCTTTTTACAACGTTCAGGATTATATGTCATTCAGCGGCTTCAATGGGTAGTGGCCTTTGTTCTCACAGATTTCTGGCAAATCAAACGACGAATGCATATAATATACATTCATTGTCCTCCTTTATTTGTGATTTTATTTTATGCGGTTTCAGATACTTGTGACAAATTGTCGGCTAAAGTTAATAGTAGATTATTTGACTTTGTCTACCTAGACAGACTGTATCCACTCAACTTTGTTACAGTATGCCCCTACAATTGTTCTATTTCACTGTTAATTATTGCTTTTGTACCTTATTTACAAGGCAAATACTATAATACATGTACAAATGTACATATATTAAAAACATAAAATACATAAAATTTGGTATAATATGAAATTTTACCCATCTTTGGACCTTTTGGAACAATGCTGCTCCATATGTTTCCACCTGTTTTTAGATGACTAGGAAAAAGCTCAGATGGATTTTGCTCCAGTGGGTGTCTCATGTTTTTAATGTGGTCTCTTCAATGCACCAGATACATGGGAATTTTTAGCTAATAGCTTATATTTTTCCAGAATTTGTTCTGTGCCTGGATTCTTCATGGTTCTCATTACCTGTGCACATAGGTTTGTGGTTAGTACTCAAGTGACCAAGTATTTTAGTGAGCTCAGAACTTCCAGAGTTGTTTCTGCAAAGAATTTCTTTCACCTTGCTCTGTTATTCTACTTACCTTAATTTCTTTCAAATCTAATCTTGATTTCTCTCTCTCTCTCATCAGCTTTGTGAGGAAGACTTGTTTTCATCTTCTTATTCTTCACTCTTGAAATTCTCTTAAGATAGAAAATGAGGGTGTTTCTTATCTAAAGCTTTAAGCCTTTGTTGCTTGTGGGCCACCTGTCTCTCTTAATGCCACATCCTTGGCCAGCGTTCTGTGCAGAACTTTGTAGGAATCTGACTGCTGAAGTTCAGGGTCTGATTCAGCTACCCTCTGAGCATGTGTGCCTTTTACCTTTAGTTACATAGCCTCATGGAGGACAGTTTCATTCTCTTCTTGAAGTCAGACTGTATCCTAACCACCAGTTTGGATGGAGAAGCTGAAACTCTAAAACTGAGTGAGTTGACTAAGCCTGACAGTTATTACACAGCCTTCTGTGAAATTTTACATGGACTCTGTCAGAGTTAGATGCAGGTGTCAACTTGATGGTTGAGGATTTGAGTTCTGCACACATTTGTAGAGATTTAGTAGTTGAGTAGAGTTCAGAGCAAACCTGCAAGAGATTGTCTACCTGATGGGAAAGGCCCAGCCCATGGTAGGTGGGAATAGACCCTGGACAGGTGAGTAAAAAAACAGAGCTGGTTGAAAAAGTTGACATTCTCCTGTATACTTGGCCAGACATATTGGTCTAGCAAATGAGAATTGTCCCTCTCTCAACTGCTTGTGGATATGGTATGGTCTACTCCTTCAACTCCTAATGTTGGCATGTGTTTTCTTGGACAAGAATTGTAACCAGATTATCATAAAAGAGAATAATCCCCTTATTTCCTTAATCTGTTTTGTCATGATTTTGTTAAAAACACGCAGGCAAAACAGACTCACATACCAAATGATTATATTCCTTCTTTAGAAGTAATAAGACTCTTCATAACCATCTTTCCATGATCAAAAGGATGATGAATGAGTGTCAGAGAGTTGAGTGGTGTTTGATTGGTGGGATTATGTGTGTGTGTGTGTGTGTGTGTGTGTGTGTATGTGTGTGCTATAAACAAGGAAATGACAGTGTAGCCAGCTGCACGGTGTTTGAAAGAAGTATAAGTATCAATTAATCCTCAGGAATTCATTTTCTCATTGATAATGACTACATGTCTTTGTGTCTTTAACTTATCACTGGGTTCACTCCTCCTTTTTCCTCTCTTTATGTCTGAATGCAAACTAGGTTTCTACAGTAAAAGCTCTGCTTATGTATGCAATGTCATCAATGTCCTGGTTTCCCAATCATTCCTGAGGAAAAACTGTAAGGAAAAAGTCAACAATAGGATGTACATACATATGTTCATGTACACATACGTGAATGTGTGTGTTTCTGAACATGTATACCAGTACCCATCCATATTCTTTGGTCAATTTTTCCAAGAATATGATTAACAAAATCTTACTGCAGCATTGGTGAGATGATTCCCAGCTGACGAAGTCGTTTCCATGGAAATGCATTAGCAAGTTTGGCAAAAGCATCTAATTCTGTAGAGATATTCTGTATGAGAAAGCTGTGAAATATAGCTTAAATCCCAACTGATCTCACCCCACTGCAAATTTTGCCTATGAGCATTTGGGTCAGGAACTAGAACTAAGGAAACAGGGTCTTTTCCACACATGGTTTGTGATTAAGCCAAGGAATCTGCGTGCTTGGTACATTTTCTGCTACTGTTCATTTGTTCATTGTCCCTGGAAACATCAGAAACTGTGAGTTTTCTAAGGCTTGGCATTGCCTCTTGAGAGTCATGACTGTATTTAGCATTTTTATTACTTATTAGTCATGTATAACTACTTTGCATGCGCATATTATTTAAGTCCTTTCTGTAGGTAAGGTTGCAGAGCCTCAGTTTGGTTAATAAGTCAAGCATCTTCAGATGATAAATTCAGTAGTTTTTGTAAGTTGAGCTTAAGTTTTCAAGACTTCTCAAACATACTTACTGCCTTTTGGTCTGGGCCCTCCCATGAATCTTTGTAGATGACTAGATGAATGAAAGGAATTTGATGTGGATGAGATGTTGGAGAAAGGTAACCCAGGGAAGAACTTATGGGACTTGGCACAAAAGGGTATGTGGAATCTTGCTTATTGAACTGTGTGATGATTTGAAAGTGAGTTGTACCCCACAAGTTCATGTGTTTGAATCTTTAGTTGGTGTTAATTTTTGGTAGATCATGGTGCTTTGGGGAAATGGAACTTTGCATGAGGAAGACACATCACAGGAAGCAGGTCTTAATCTTTATTAGCTGGGACCTTTCTCTTCACAATTTGCTCTTTCTCTCTCTGTGTCTCATAATTTTATCCTCCTGCTTCTTCTACCAGCCATGCATTCTGCTGTGAAATTCCCATCATAATAGACTATATCCCTCTGGAATGGTAAGGCTAATAAATACTCATTTCTCCCCTTGAATCTGAATACTGTCTCACAGTAAAAGCATAACTGTTAATAAACTGTATATATAGCCAAATTGTTCCACTATCTTCTCAGGATGTTGGCTGATAGCCTATTGAAAGCAATTCACATAGGTCAGCTGAAGCTGAACTGCTCAATTTAAATGTAGAGTCTATAGATTTCTTTATTCTTCTTTTAAAACTTCGTGATGGATCTCGGGTTGTTGGCACTGACCTATTTTTATCCATACTCCTCTTTAGCTCCAGTTCTACCCTCACTAGATGGCAGAATTTTCTGAACATATCAGGACGTATAGGAGCTGTAACTTCTAGTAGGCAGAAGTTATGAGAAGGCTTTCAAATATTAGAATAGTGGTGCTAGAGCAGAAAGGAATTGCCAGCAGCTATGACTCTTCTTTGAAAATGAGGAATAAAAGGGGAAGAAGAAAAGCATTTTCTCTTTCTCATTGCTGATAATCAGTGATTGTTTCCTCCATCGCCTTTTAGAGAAATGATTGTGCCCTAGGATAGCAAAAAGACTACCACTCAGAAACTACAATGGTATTGCCTAGATTCCCAGGCCTGCTCGTTGACTACATCTCTTCATCAAATTCAGAATGGATGGTTCTGTGAGGTTACCAAAAATAATATCTCAATCACTGAAGATGCCAAACAGAGGAAATATTGGTGTCACCAATCAGAGCATTTAAAGGATTACTTAGCTCACATCTGGATGGAGAAGTGTCATCATAAAGGGATCACAGATTATTCCAACGTAGGTCTCACTCTTTCACCTTTAGGTTGTGTCTGGTCTCAAAAACAAAATTCCCCCCCAAGTATAAATAAATAAAATCTCTTTGCAGGTGAGAGGTAGGTAGCTCAACTGGTTGAGTGTTTATCTCAATAACCTGGATTTCATTTTCATGCTTCACTGTGAGTTCAATATCAACCCCAGTTACATTAAAAAGTATATCTTATTGACAATTTTGAAATATGCAATGAATTATAATTTGCTATATTCATTACACTGTGCACTAGAACACTCAAAACATGAAACTATTTAAGGCAATTTATGCTCTAGTCTTACAAGCTATATGCTAAAATTATATGTAAGTATATCTTCAGGCAATAGTCTTCAATCAGAATCCTACTGAATACTAATCTCAGTTTTCAAGGACCTCAGGGAAGCCTGTCTATGGCACCTGAAGACGTGCTCCAGTTTGATGCACTAATAATTTATTCTACATCCTGCTTCTCCCCCCCCCATAGCCTGGAAATAACATCTTCCTATCACCTTTCCTTCTGGCCCCAGCTTTGCAACTCCAAGGAATGGCTGGATTTTCCCACTAACCATCATCCCTCTGCTTCTAAGACAGAGACAGAGGACCACTTAGTCTAAGAGAAATGTGAACATTAGACTGCTTCAGAGTCATAAGCTTTATGTCTATGTCCTTGGATGAGGCTTCTCCTAGGTCTCCAGATATATGAAGAATGTGGGGCAGAGACACACTGGTTCCCTGGATCCCCACAAGAAAAGGCTCAAAAGCAGATTGGAGAGGATTTTTAATTTCCAAAAGATACAGTCCAATTTCTTATATAATAACATTCATGAGAAAAATATGCCTTTGTGATGAGAATTTTATATGTTTAGGACATCTTTAGATTTCTAAAGAGCCAAGTCAGACCTGAGAAGTTTAGAATCTCTAGGAAATAGCAAGTATAGCAATATAAAACAGAGTGTTGAAGTTCCCAGACATAAAAATGCACCCTAGGGACTAGTGGCCAAAGTAAAGCCAATATCATTTCAGAAACTCTGTGGCTAACATTTGCAGGTGAAGACGTACCATCTCCTGTTCCAGCTTTGTCCCAGCCTCACACAAAAACTCACACTGAGGGTCAAATTACAGAATCTTTGTTTCCAGGTTGGATGGCAGCCCAGTCATGAGTGCATCATGCCTTTTTCACTTGCTGGATGTAAGAGAGTGCTGAGATGAGAGTCCCTTCCATGGAGGGTTGCTGGCTCCAACATGTGATTTAGTAGAACACCTGCAATAGACCTGCCTTTTTCTATCCAGGGGCTCCCTTAATTTCCCATGTATGGCCAAGAGTTTACCCAAATAGGAAGGCCTTACTGCACTGTTTTCACAGTCAGGATTGTGGGAAGTACAGGGATTCTAAGAAAGGGCTGAGAAGGGTTAAGAGGGGAGATGATATGCTTAGAGCATCTGTGCGGCAGAAGGTCATGGTTCATATAAATCTGACATGAAGCACCAAGTACAGATGAAACGCTCCTGAAAGGTGAGAAAACAGTCCTCACTGCCTGGCTGTTAACTACAGAGTGTTTCAGGGTCCCTGTTCAGGGGCCAACTGTTACGGGAACAACTGTCCCAATGCTGCAGGGTTCTTGTGTTCCTAAGATTGAAACCAGAACATGTGTAGAGGATCAAGATAGAGTTTATTAGCTGAGAGAAAGTCTGGAACCCCCGGGGGGTGGGGGAGAAGGAAGGAGGGAGGGAACCGGTGTACCTATTAAGTTTGTATGAGCGGAGATAATAAAAAATGTTAAAAAAAAAAAAAAAGAAAGTCTGGAACTCATGGACTCCAGATGTGGAGTGCCATGAGGGGCTGGGGAGTCTGGGAGAACTTATGAGAAGTGGGCAAAGAATCCATAAGAGGCATGGA
This sequence comes from Typhlomys cinereus, assembly GCA_023101885.1. Taxonomy (NCBI): domain Eukaryota; kingdom Metazoa; phylum Chordata; class Mammalia; order Rodentia; family Platacanthomyidae; genus Typhlomys; species Typhlomys cinereus. The sequence continues at coordinate 1,680,993 of JALPQD010000418.1, read as the reverse complement.
GCTAGAAACAGACTCATGGTACCCCAAGTGCCGTGAAGGGCAAGCACCCTGGAGAACTCATGGAATCCAGGCATGGAATCCATGAGAAGCAGACAAGGAATAGACTCATGGTACTAAAATGCCATGAGGGGCAAGCTCTCCAGAGAACTCATTGCATCCATGAGAAGCAAGGAGCTGAAAATGAGTTCAAGCACCAAAGATGGCTACCAGGGTTGGGCACATTTGTACACCTAGGCTGGCCCTGGAAACTGGCTTTTTCTCATTGGTTAGCTCCCATTGGGGCCCAACCCAGTTGCTCCTGGGCCCACGTGGGGTTAGATATGGAGAGCTCATCTCCATAATTTTCTCATAGGGAAATTGGCCATCTTATCTCTGGGAGGATTGGAGTCAGTTCCTTAGCAGGGGTGTTTCTTCAGGGAGATTCCAGCAGTGGGTGATGGACTTCCGGAATTTCAAAGACCTTCAAAGACCTTAGAGACCCATCCCGGCATAGCTGTTCTAATCCTGCTTTAAGAACTGAGGGAAGTACAGGGATTCTAAGAAAGGGCTTACTTAGAAGGGTTAAGAGGGGAGATGATGTGCTTTGAGCATCTATGCAGCAGAAGATCATGTTCATATAAATCTGACATGAAGCACCAGATAAAGGCTTCTGATGAAAGGCTCCTGAAGGGTGAGAAAACAGTCTTCACTGCCTGGCTGTCACCTGCAGAGAGGAAGATAGAAGGAGCTTGCTGTCTATCTGTCCATCACTGTGCTTTCTCAGAGGAGAGTAGTCTGCCATGCAAAATCACAGAGATTGGTTTCTATGTGACAGAGGATCTTCAGGCTGCTCAGAAACACATGACTCTGTAGACCATCAGATCTGCTCTAGCGTGCCAACTGACTCCACAGCTTGGGTTAGGGAAGGTGGGAAAGCACTGCTCAGGGAGATCATGTGTGTCTCATTACTATGACAAAACTCCTGACAAGAGGCAGTCTTAGAGGAGAATGGGCTTGTGGACTCACAATTCCAGGCAACGGTCCATCACTATGGAAAAATCACAAGGTCAGGAACCTACAGCAGCTGGTCATGTTCCATTCAAAGTCAAGAGCAGCAAGCAAGGGATGAATGCAAGTACGCTTGTTTGCTCCCTCTATCTTACATAGTCCCAGACCTGTCAGGGGAATCTTCTACCCCACAATGGACTGAATATTCTCACATCAATTAATGCAATCAAAACAATTCCTCACAGGCATGCCAAAAGGCCAACCTCAATCTAGAAAATACCTGTCAGGTGTGCCTGTAACAGGTGTTAGGGTGGCAAATAATACTGACCACCACAAGGTGGGAAATCTGAAGCTACAGGAGAAGCCATAGGGGAAAAATATCTCTATCACATCTTCACCAGGCCATTACATCCCCATAAAGTAACAACCCTGGCTACAACTACTGAAACCTGAATGTAAGAGAATTTCTGAGTTAGTTTTCTCCTATTTTGTAATTAGAAAACCCATGTCTGTGTCCAAACTCTGACTTTTAGCAGTGGGATAAATTTTATTGCTGCTCAATCATTCTGAGCTCTTTCACTGAAAAAAAATTGTGATTATGGTGCACATGCTGTGATCTCTCTGTGGATAAGAATGATGGAGAACCAAAGTCAGCAAACCCCAGGGTGCATAACGCGTGAAGAAGCATAAAACCCCTGAATCATTTAGCTCTATGAAGAACCTAAATATATGACAGTCATTTGCAGAAACCACATTTAAATCAACTTAGATAACAAAGAGCAAACAAGTTTTCCATCTGTAAATATTAATTGTAGGTTATGCATAATTCATATGTACCTCACCCACTATGTGCTGTGTGCTGAGTCTGCATCCAAACGTAGAGTAGACTAGACCTAGGGAACCTCTGTGAAGGAGCCAGGGCTGTTCCTCCTGTGATGGCAGCAGGGCTCATTCTCCCACTCTCCCCCGACTGGAGTGACTGAAATTGAATTGGCAGAACTCAGCAGATTAAGAAAATTGGTGTCATCCTACAGCTTCATTACCTTGTAAGAGATAATGGCACCTCCGGATCCCAGAGGGCAATTACCACACTATAACAAATCGTTCATGAGCAAACCCCACACATTGCCCCTCCCTGAGCTGATTCCCTGCCACCAACCTTAGTCTCTGCAACCCAGCCAGCAGTGAACTGTCCCAATCACTGGTAGGCACAGCTGTTTTCTCAATCATAGAAAAGGAAAACGTAGTTCTTAAGTGTCGGTCAATTTCCTGAACCCAAAATGAGATCATGTCTTTTTAAAAGGGCATTTATTGCCTTGAAGAAGTAAAGTGTTTTAAGAACTAGAGTGGGATTGTGTCCCATAAATGATGTCATTCAGCAAATTTCAGGACTCCAGAACAATGTCCACTTTTCATTTCTGTTGTGATACTTAAGCCTTGGTGTCAACTTGACACACCTGGCGTTAACTAAGATCACCCCTAGATCCCATCATCCCATGGAACCTCCCAGTAGCAGACCACATAAAAGGAGCCACAGAATAGAAGACAGGATTGAAGAAGAGAGAATGCTCCAACTATGTGGATGTCTGCTGTGACTTAGCCTGCCTGCCAGCTTCAGCCAGCCATGCCACTTCTGTCACCTTGAAAGACTGTATTTATTTCCCCTCTGGAAATGTAAGTTGAATAAATCTTCATTTCTCCCTTAAGTTATTCGACTTTGAGTGTTATCTCACAGCAATAGTAAAGAGTAACCATTATATCTGGTTTCTGTGGAGTGCTTTCTGTTTCTTAGAGAATCTTCTTCATGGCTGAAATCTGTATGACCCATGGATGTGAATATTGGGATGTGGCACATGACATAAGTTTTGAGACTTTCATTGTCCACTCCCTTTTAGCAACTGGTTATCACACCTGCTTTTTGCTCTAGCTGGAGACAACCTGTCTATCCCACAAGTAAGTGTCACTTCTGCTTTAACTTGCTAGTCCAGATGCATATGCTTAACATAAACCTATAAAGATTTGCCCGTGCCATTCTCTGGTTTTTCTCTTTAAATACTTGTGCATGCTACAAATAAGATCAGCTTGGATGATTTGGATGAAAGACATCCTCACTTTTTCTGACCCCAAAAATGCCCAATTAATTCCTACCTCTCCCACTTCTGTTTTCCATGTGCAGTCCAGGTTTATCCTGATTTGTGGATCAGGACAACAGTCATTTGCTTAAACCATATTTAAATCAAATTAGATAACAAAAACTAAAATTTTTTCATTGGTAAATAAACCTATCAGTCACCCTTGGCTTCCTCTCCTTTACCCCCTATATCCAACTAATTACCAAGTTCTTAGCTAATTAAGCACTTATGGGCAGTATCCTCCTGTTTCTGCATGAACCATAATTTTATTTTGGTTAATTATCCTTTACCTGAAATGTTGAAAAAACCATAGTTTGGTCTGATGTCCCAACATCCTCACTCACCAAAAACAATAACTAAATGATACTGCTACATTGATAAGAATATTTAATGGCTCCATTATACTGAGGAAGAAGTTAAACAATTTTTAAATTATGAGACAGGTAGCAGAAAAGGTAAAACTCAGTGGGTCCTATATAACTCCACATGTCATTTCCACCACCAAGATCAAAGGAAATGATCTGGGGCATTGAACTTTCTTTCTTCAATTTTAGTGTTTTTGTTCAGTGATACTGGTGGTCTTTAGTCTTTGGGCACCTGGGAAATCCAATCAGTGGTACATAGATAGTGAAAGCATTGTTCCCGGCTGGTAGCAAGAACAAAAGATCCTTAAAAACTGACATCAATGAAAAGCTTCATTCCTAAAAGTTGACAGGATTATAAAGGGATAAAGCAGACAAAACCATTAATCTTAAGGTAAATGGGGTCATCATGTGTGTTTCTTTTTGTATGTGAGGATGCAACATAACACACATACACATATATATATACATAATACGTGTATATATATATAGAGAGAGAGAGAGAGAAAGAGAGAGAGAGAGAGAGACTCAATTTGAAGAATTTTCAAGGATAATGCAAAATTCATTTGAATTTCACCTTCCCTGAAAATAATGCTGCTGAGTCTCAGTGTAGCAGATGTCAATCATTTAACAAGGCACTTAGCATAGTGACTAAGAATGTAATTGTAGGGTCTGAGACCCAGTGGAGAGCCTGAATGCACTAGCAACTTCTCCGGCACTCTTGGAAAGTTACTGACGACACATGTGCTAGTTTCCTCAGCTATGAAGGAATGACAGTAAGTGTGACTGCCTTGTTGGAACGACTGAGAAGATTCACTAAAGTATGAGCAATGTCCAGGACTGGGGCTCAGCAGATGAGTACTTATATGGTGGGCATGAACTTCAGGATTTGAGTCACAAGCAACTCTAGAAAATTGTGCATCAAGGGCTTTTAAAATATTACTAAAATAAGCAGCACTGAATAAAAATATTTATTGCCTACATTCTTCCACTGGGTATGGTACTGAGAAAAATGTTTCCTCAAAGCAATTCCTTGTCCTAATCTTTGCATTCCATGAGCATGTATGTGTCTTATGACAAAAGATTTTGCTGATGTCCTTGGAGTTAAGGATCTGAGATGGGGTGCTATAAGATTTTTATTTGATATAGACCTTGATGGCAAAATATTTTATATCTGGAATGGCAAAAATTTATGCAAACCCTTCTGTGTCTCCTCCAACAGCAGATTATGGTTCATTTTTACCATCCCCCATCTTCCTCCAAGACAGATAACTATTTCTCAGCTAATTCCTCTAGGCTGCCATTTCTCACAGACTGAAGTGGAACACAAAAATGAACTGAATTTCCTTCTCTATGTTTGAAGATGCACCTCAGCGAAAGAAAGGGTCAAACCATAAAAGAGCAGTTTTGGGGTGACTGCAGAAGGAGGACAGAGTGGAATAGAGGTAGGTTAAAACTAAGATGGAAGATATTCAGGAGAAGTAGTTACAATGATATGTGTGCTTGGTTTTGACCACCACTGGTAATGTCACTGCATTCTTAAGCCCCAGAAAGGTAGTTACCATAATTATTTCCATAACAAAAATGGCGAAACAAAGTATGGAGCAGCAATGCATGTACATACCCAGTAAGGAGATGTTGCAGGTCTGCGACTCAATCTGAGCAGCCTGATTCGAGAGTGTGAGCTCTTATCCCTGCCCTTCACTGAGAACAGGAGCAGTTTAGATCATGGGGTGTACTACATGGCAGAACTACCCTAAAGGCAATGAGCAACTGCCTAGGATTTTTGAGTAGAACATGATAGCGTAGCATAAGGGCTTCAGGAAACAGGACCTGCCATCCGTACATGGGTTGATTCAGAGGACCACAGGGAAAATTTGCTGGGAAAAGGAAAGGGATAAGCACGCAAACACAGAAGTGTGGGAGAAGGGAGTGATATTTGAGCTGGAAAAGATGCCTGAACTGCTGAGCTGGGAGTCATTGTAGAAAATTGCTGGGCCAAGTTTAGAGTTAAGCACGAAAGAATCAATTTATGTAGCTATAAAAACTCAGTGTGGGTGGCTGAGTTGGTTGCTTTCATCATCTCTAAATTGAGTAATGCCATGTCAGAAAAGGAAAGGTAAAGAAGCTTCAGCAGTGGAATATATCTTCAGTTCCTTCTTTGGGATATAAACTTATTTTTATTACCTTTATAAACATAAACATAAGAAATTAAACAATCAGGGAGAAAGAACCATAAAAAAATTGGCAATGGTTTTGCCGCATAACGGATCAGTACATAAGGATATCAGGCTAGTTTTTGATGGTTTACCAGAGCATCACTTTGCTCTCTCATGATTACCACATGCTGCTGCTGACCGCTCTGCAGAATGCCAGTAGATCTGCTAAAGTTTCCATTACAACTACAAGAGTTGTACCATAACAGAAGACTAATCAGAAATCCTTCTTTCTCTTTTCTTTTTTCCAAAACCTAAACCAAATCCCAGAGCACCAATCTCTCTCTTACAGAGTTTAACTGTGGGGCAAACCAATACCTCTGTATATAGGAACCATCTAGTACCTTTTAGCATGAAGATCAATCACCACATACCTCCAGGAACATTCTGTTGGGGAATTGATTAGATTTTGATGTTAGGTGGTTTTGATTTTTGTCCTTAGAAACAGCTACCGAAAACATTTGTCAATGTTCTACTTCGTGCCCAGGGATCTGGTCAGCAATTCTTTTCCTTGCTCACAACTTTAAATTTTGAGAGAGTCACGGAATACAAATCCTGAGACCTTGTCCTAGGTGCTGTTTGACACCAGAAAATTCAGACTGAAGTTCCAGTGTTAAGATTGTTCAAAGACCACCTGGTACAAACAAGTTCTATTTAGAGCTCAGATATATCATGCTTTTTTTTTTAAAAAAAAAGGATATGAACTTTATAAGCCAAGCTTTTCATTGCTCAAAAAGATTTCTATTCAATTGAAAGTTGCAGAATTTGTTCACCTAAGGGTTATTTGCCATATGTGGCAGCCAATAACAAAAAGTGAATGCCGTCATCAAGCACAACCAATGAGAAGACAAACTAAATATGAGGTGATATAAGAAGGGTCGATAGATTAGGAGAGATATGGATTGGATCAGTACTTAAGCAAATGGATGGGAACTGACATGAGCAGATGCACAGTGCTTGGTCTTTAAGGTTTAAGTCACTGGACTGAACCTCCAGCCATCTAGTGCAGAAAAAAGAAAATGTTTCTATGTCTGGAAAGCATTTTTCCCCTTCTGATGAAGATCAAAAGAAATGAGCCATTCTCATTTCCTGTGAGTAACTGGAAGTTACTCCCAGCCTCTCCTCTGAAATAGATGATGGTAGGGAAAAGATGGAGGGATAAAGCTAGAGCTTAGCCACTGAACGAGGCTCTCAGCAAGGCTGTAAGATATAACTAGAGCACAGCTGAGAAAATGTTGAGCTCTAGTGTGTATAGCCAGGTCAGCTTGGAGCCTCTTGTATTTTCTCTATTGGAGTGATTCTCAAACTGAAGAACAATTAAAGGAACTCTGAATTCCACCTCAGGAGTTCTACTGTGGTAGGTTTCCAGGAAATCTTGGACATTTCGAGATTTTCTAAATTTTCAATTATGTTTGCCAGCTTTTGGTCACTCATAAATTTACCAGTGACAATCAGCTTATAAAGAAAGAGGGGTTTGGCCTCCCAAAGTCTAGCACAGATCACAGTAGAGAAGGCTTCAGGCAGTAGGATCCTTAGAGGCAAGGAATTAAACAGACATAATAGAGTTCCCATACTAGTGGGCAGTCCAAGAAGGAGCCCTTAGCTATGCCACTGAGTCCTGAACCCTCACTAGTGTAGAAGACTGAGAGGGAAATTCAGCAACCACATAAACAGATGCTCTGGAGGATGGGAGGGAGAAAGCAGGAAGCGATAAGAGAGGAAGAGGGAAGGAAAAGGGGTGAGAGGGAGTGCGGGGGGAGGGAAGAGTGGGAAGGGGGAGTGGAATGGAGGACAACAAGGAGGAAGGGAGGGGGAGAGAGAAGAAGAGGGTACCTATTGAGCTTGTATAACTAGGCAAAAAAGTAATAAAAATAAATAAGTAAATAAATAAAGGTGATCTGTAGAAAAAAAAAAGACAAAACTTTTTGAATTATCACATTAAAAAAAATAAAGAAGAGTTTGGGAAAATAGCTCAATTGGTAAAGTGCTAAGGACCTAAATTTAAATCTCTGAACACATGTAACAAAAAATGTCAGGCATGATTGTATAACCCCAGTGCTGAAGAGATAAGGAAGTAAAACCCTGGGCAGGCCAGCCTACCCTACCTGGAGAGTTCTGGGCGAGTGAGAGATTGTCAAGAAAATGTCGCAAAAAAGAAAAAGTAGCACCCAAAGAATGACACCCAAGGTTGTCCTCTGCCTCCCCCTAACCCCTACATGTTTGGGCATGTGCATGTACATATATTTACACAAAAGTGCACCTACACACATGAAAACACACACACACACACACACACACACACACACACACACATATACAAGCATATACATACACAGAAAAGAAAGAAAATCATATTCTTTGGGTTACAACTTTGGAAGTTTAAGTTCAGAATCAAATGCCCTTGTTGCTTTAGGAATTGGGTAAAGCAGCACATCATGGTGGAAATCTATGCCAAAACAAAAGTGTTCATCTGATGTTGAGTCCTGGAACAAAAGACAGGAAGAAGGGTCAGAGAGACCATTGCACTCTTCAAAGAATGAATCTAGTTGTGACCTGAACATTTCCCACTAGTGCCATTACTCCCAATAGTACCATGGTTTAGGACCAAGACTTTGGGAGACATTCTATAGCCAAACTATAACACTAAATGACAGTGATTTTTTTAAGAAGTGATAGTCTAGCATTTAATCTTTGATATCATGTTCAGCATTAGTATTTGGTAAAGATCTCTGACAGGCTTCATTCGGCTGGACTAAAGGGATAGAAACACAGAGGATTTACACACAGCTCCATGCTTCAGACCTGAAAATGTGACAGTGTATCTCAGACGTTGGTATAGTGGTAGTTATAAAAATTCACATAGGAGAAATCTGGGGTAAAGATATGTGAATCATACAGTGCTCAGTTACCAAGATCCTTGGAGGCAAGGGATTGACAGTCACAGTAGTGTTCCTATGCTTAAGGGGAACACAGGAAAGGGTTCAGGGAAATGCCACTGGGTCCTTGTACGTCATAGGAGAGGAGGGCCCAGAGGAGATTCAGGCATGCACAAGAAAGGACTCTGGGAATTGGGGCGGGAGGCACGGGGGGGGGGGATGGGGCGGGAGGGGGAGGGAGGGAGAGCAGGGGGTTCAGGGGGAGAAGGAGGGAGGGAGGGAACTGGTGTACCTATTAAGTTTGTATGAGCTGAAATAATAATAAAAAATGTGTTAAAATAAAAAAAAGAAAGTTGCTGAGGTCTCACCCCACTTCATGTGGTCATGCAAATTCAGTACTCTCAGGTACCACGCATCTTCTTTGGAAATATGCTTTCCCGATTTACTGGGGATAGAGTCTCTGATTCTGTGCAGCTCAGTACAGGGAAATGCTGGAAGGAAAACATTCTTCCCAGAAAGCCTCCTATAGCCTTATCAAGAAGAAGAATGTGAAAAAATAAGCACATTTATTAAATTTCTATCTCATACCAAGTTGGACCAATGCTTATTTCATCTAATAAGTATACAACTCTCTAAATCAGAATTATTGTTCCCATCTTTAACTGAGGAAACTAGGTTTCAGAGATGCTATGTAACTTGCCAAACCATCAACTGAATATGATTTGCAGGTAAAACAGAACACACATGGATATAATGGATGGCTCAGAGATTAAGTCTCTGCCTTGCAAGAAGAAGGACCTGAGTTCAGTTCCCAGATCCCACATAAAAATGCCAGGCAGAAATGCAGAAGCCTGTCATGGAAGGTGGAGCCTGGGAACATCAGATTAAAAGAGACAAAGTATATTTCAGTTCACAGTTCAAGAGTACTCAGCAGGGAAGTCAAGGCAGCAGGAGCTTGACGGTCCTGGGTGCATCTCATTGACAATCAAGAAGTAAAGACCAAGGAATGTAAGTTCTCAGCTTACATTATGTATTTATACAGTACAATCCAGGATATTATCCCAAGGAATGATGCTGCTCACATTTAAGGTAGATGTTCTACTCAGTTAATCTAATCAAGAAATATGTTACATTAGATTAACTATCACAGGGGGTGTAATGGGAAAGAAAATGCATGATACTTGTGGAAAATAAGGAAACGATGATTCACAGTGCAGCACATCTACTTCCTACTTTCGTAGTAGTTAAAATTTTATGTATATCTCTGACTACAGTAATCTCTGTACTGTAAACAGAGAAATATTGGAGCACTTGGCCATGAGCCCAACCAGAGTAAATGTTTGGTAACTGCTGCTGTTCTGGTTTTAACTAAGAATGCATATCAGTCCATGAGTCCTCCTTAGTTAATGGCTCTCAAATAATTTCTTTGCCTATAAGAAATTCATCATTTACAGCCTCTGTCCCCTAAACAGTTCTTCAAGTGCCAAGTTTTTCACCCCAGTTGTGACCTTTGTGGTAGCTTTGTACAACCAGATGGTACATCCTCCCAAAAAAATATCAACCTCAGAAAAATGATCAAGGAATATTCCCTGAGAAAGAATGCCATTTTATTTATTAGAAAGCAGAACATTTTTGTGTCAAAACAATCACAATAAATTACAGAACTATGCAAAGAGGTTGAATCAAGGACAAGATTTTGAGGGCAAAAGTAACAAGCATCATATCAGATATTTGGAAACAAATTTCTTTTGCCCCAATAATGAATGATAATAATGTATCAGTATGTTGACCTGTGACTGGGTAAATGTCTTGCAGAAGTATATTCTTTTTTTTTTTTTTTTTTGGTATCCTTTCCAAATTGTTTTTTTTTAAACATTTTTATTATTATTTCTGCTCATACAAACTTAATAGGTACACCACTTCCCTCCCTCCCTTCTCCTCCCCCCGAACCCACTGCTCTCCCTCCCCTCACTCCTCCCTCCCCATCCTCCAGTGCCTCCCCCCCCAATCCCCAGAGAGTCCTTTAATGTGCATGCCAGACCCTCCTCTGGGCCCTCCTCTCAGATGACGTACAAGGACCCAGTTGTATTTCCCTGAACCCTTTCCTGTGCTCCCCTTAAGCATAGGAACACTACTGTGGCCGTCAATCCCTTGCCTCCAAGGATCCTGGTGCCTTTAGCAGATGCTAGACATTGTGAGGTCAATAGTGTGTTGGACATTGCGCAGGGCATGCAAAGTCCAATTATGGTTGCCTCGGCCCTAACTTGTGTGGAGTATCTTGCAAATCATTGCTTCTCCTATCCTTTTTCTCTTACAATCTTTTTTTTATTATATACATCCTTTATTATTTCCGCTCATGCAAACTTAATAGGTACACCAGTTCCCTCCCTCCCTCCTCCTTCCCCCGAACCCCCTGCTACCCCTCCCCTCATCCCTCCCTCCCCATCCCCCAGTGCCTCCCCCCAATTCCCAGAGAGTCCTTTATTGTGCATGCCTGACTCTCCTCTGGGTAGGTCAATAGTGTGTTGGAAATTGTGCAGAGCATGCAAAGTCCTATTATGATTGCTTCGGCCCTAACTAGTGTGGAGAATCTTGCATATCATTGCTCCTCCCATCCTTTTGCTCCCCGCCCCCTCTTCCACAAATGTCCCTGAGCTTCAGGATAGGGAGAGATTAGGCTGGCCTAGTTGTAGGTGGTTGATATAGAGTCTCTGAAGTTCGGGATTGTGGTTTGTTGATTTTCTTTTGCAGTTTTGCTGCTCCTGCAATACCCTTCACTCCATCCTGATGGGCACTGTATGTCACCACCTGGCCAGAGACAAAAAGCTATTAAACTGGAATCTTGTTATAATAGCACATTCAAGGATAGATGTAATGAAAGTAGGAAACCCCGGTGAGGGAGGGGTCCATCATCCATTTGCAAAATGGTTACTTTTTATCTGCCAGACTATATGCCCTCCCCTTCTGTTGAGATCATACCCCTTAGTTGTAAATGATCAGGAACGAACGTCTGTGAACTTAACCAGGTGTCACATTACTTACTTGCATTCCTTGATGGAGGACTATTTTCTCTACTGTAACATGGTCACTTCTCTCCTTGTTTCTGGTGTGGCCCTCCAATCCCATCCCTCCTGTTCATAATCGTTGCAATTACTGTAGGTAATACATAGATTTACCTATGAGTGTCTCAAGGTGGGCTGCGATGGTTTTGGTACTAGGAGTCACATATTAGGGAGTACATACGGTGCTTAATTTTCAGGGTTTGGGATACTTCACTTAATATAATTGTTTCTAATGACATCCATTTCTGGCAAATTCCAGTAATTCATCCTTTTTGATAGCCGAGTAGTACTCCATTGTATAGATGTACCACTGTTTCCTTATCCACTCATCAACTGTTGGACATTTGGTTTGATTCCATGACTTTGCTATTGTAAACAGTGTTGCTATGAACATGGTCGTGCTTGTGCTATCGAGGTGAACCTCTGCTGCATGGGGGGTTATTCCCAAAAGTGGAATTGCAGGGTCATATGGCATTTCAATCTTTAATTTCTTTAAGAATCTCCAGACGGCTCGCCAGAGTGGCTGTATGAGCCTGCATTCCCACCAGCGATGTAGGAGAGTTCCCCTCTCTCCACATCCTCCCCAGCATTTGTTGTTGTTTGTATTGTGGATTTTTACCATCCTGACCGGAGTGAGATGATATCTCAGGGAAGTTTTGATTTGCATTTCCCTGATGGCTAAGGAAGTGGAGCAGTTTTTAAGATATTTGTTAGACATTTTAATTTCATCCCTGGTAAAGTTTCTTTTAAGTTCCAGGGCCCATTTTTTAATTGGGCCATTGGTTTCCTTGGTGTTTAGTTTTCTAAATTCTATGTGCACTCTGGACAGCAGAGCTCTATCAGATGTGTGGATAGTGAAGATTTTCTGCCATTCTGTGGGTTGCCTTTGAGCTTGGGTTACAATCTCTGTATCTGAACAGAAGCTCTTTAATTTCACAAGATCCCAACTGTTGAGAGTTGGTAGCAGTGACTGTGCCATTGGATGTCTGTTTAGGAACTGTTGACCTATCCTAATCAGCTCGAGGGAGTTCCCTATCCTTTCAACTGTGGTTTTTATAGTCTCTGGCCTTATATCAAGGTCCTTGATCCATTTGGAATTAAGTCTTGTACATGGTGACAAGTACGGGTCCAGCTTTAATCTTCTGCATGTGGAGATCCAGTTTTGCCAGCACCATTTGTTGAAGATGCTGTTCTTTTTCCATTGGATTCTTTGGGCCCCTTTGTCAAAGACTAAATGGCTGTAATTTTGTGGGCTTATATCTGGGTCTTCAATCTTTATTCTTTGATCTGTGTGTCTATTTTGGAGCCAGTACCAGGTTGTCTTTATAACTATGGATTTGTAGTATAGACTTAGGTTTGGTATGGTAATACCTACAGCAGTGTTTTTGTTACTCAGGATTGTCTTTGCTATCTTGGGTCTTTTGTGCCTCCATATGAACTTTGAGATTTTTTCGTCAACTTCTTTGAAGAATTGCTTTGGGATTTTAATTGGTATAGCATTGAATTTTTATATTGCCTTTGGTAGGATGGTCATTTTTAGGATGTTGATTCTGCCAATCCAGGAACAAGGGAGGTCTTTCCACCTTCTGGTGTCTTCTGCTATTTCTTTCTTTAGAGTTTTAAAGTTTTCATTGTAAAGGACTTTGACCTCCTTGGTTAGGTTTATACCAAGGTATTTCATTTTTTTAGGGGCTATAGTAAATGGGATTGTTTCTCTCAGGGCTTTTTCATTTCTTTCATTCTGGGCATATAGGAAAGCCATTGATTTTTGTACATTTATTTTGTATCCTGTTACCCTGCTGAACTTCTTAATTAGTTCCAGGAGCTTCCTGGTATATTTTTTGGGATCACTCAGGTATAAGGTCATGTTATCTGCAAATAGGGATAGCTTGACTTCTTCCTTGCCAATTTGAATCCCTCTTATGTCCCTTTCTTTTCTTATGGCTTCAGCTAAGACTTCAAGTACCATATTGAATAGAAGTGGTGAGAGTGGACAGCCTTGTCTAGTTCCTGATTGAAGTGGGAATGCTTCCAATTGTTCCCCATTGAGCATAATCCTTGCTGTGGGCTTGTTGTATACAGCTTTTATTATATTGATAAAGGTTCCTTCCATTCCTACTGTCTCTAGCGTTTTGATCATGAAAGGCTCTTGGATCTTGTCAAAAGCTTTTTCTGCATCTATCGAGAGTATCATGTGGTCTTGGACTTTGGACTGGTTTACATGATGAATTACATTTATTGATTTGCATATGATGAACCAACCTTGTGTGCCGGGGATGAAGCCTACTTGGTCCCCGTGAATGATCTTTTTAATGTATTTTTGAATCCAATTTGCTAAGACTTTGTTGAGAATCTTTGCGTCTGTGTTCATCAGAGAGATCGGCCTATAGTTTTCTTTTTTAAGTCAATCTTTATTAGGTTTTGGGATTAAAACGATATTAGCTTCATAGAAGGAATTTGGTAGTGTTCCTTCCTTTGCTATTTGATGGAACAGTTTAAGGAGTATTGGTGTTATTAATTCCTTAAATGTCTGGTAGAACACTGTGCTGAATCCATCTGGTCCAGGACATTTTTAATGGGAAGATTTGAGATTACTTTCTCAATTTCCTCATATGTTATAGGACTATTTAAATAATTCACCACTTCCTGATTCAATTTAGGTAAGTTGTGTTTACTTAGAAATTCATCCATCTCTTTTGTGTTGTCAAACTTCACAGAGTATAATTTTTTGAAATATGATGTTATAATTCTCTGGATTTCTTGAGTATCAGTAGTGATAACTATATGTTCATTTCTATTTTGCTTTTGGTTAATTTAGCTAGGGGTGTATCAATCTTATTGATTTTTTCAAAGAACCAGCTTTTTGAATGGTTGATTTTTTCTATCGTTTTCTTAGTCTTGATTTCAGATATTTCTCCCCTTATTTTGCTAATCTCCTCTCTTTGACTACTTTTGGGATCAGATTGCTCTAGTTTCTCTAAAGCTTTAAGCTGCATTGTTAAGTTGTTTATTTCTGATGTTTCCATTTTTTTAATGTATGCATTAAGAGCTATGAACTTACCTCATAGAACAGCTTTCATTGTGTCCCAGAGATTTTGGTAAGTTGTATTTTCATTATCGTTCGCTTTCAGGAAATCTTGAATTTCCTTTTTAATTTCTTCCTGAATCCAGTTCTCATTCAGCATCATATTGTTAAGTTTCCAGGAGTTAGTGTATTTTCTCTTGTTTGTTGTGTTGTGGATGTCCAGCTTTAGGCCATGGTGGTCTGACAGGACACAGGTTAGAATTTCAACTTTTTTGTATATGTGTAGATTCGTTTTGTGGCCCAGTATGTGATCTATTTTGGAAAAAGTTCCGTGTGCTGCTG
Source organism: Typhlomys cinereus (assembly GCA_023101885.1). Taxonomy (NCBI): domain Eukaryota; kingdom Metazoa; phylum Chordata; class Mammalia; order Rodentia; family Platacanthomyidae; genus Typhlomys; species Typhlomys cinereus. The sequence continues at coordinate 1,665,991 of JALPQD010000418.1, read as the reverse complement.
AGAAAAATGTGTATTCTTTGGTACGTGAGTGAAAAGTTCGATAGAGATCTGTAAGGTCTATTTCTTTAAGGGTTTGATTAAGTTCCAAAGTGTCTCTGTTAAGCTTTTGACCTGTTGATCTATCCCATGTTGAGAGGGCGGTGTTGAAGTCCCCAAGAATTATCGTTTGGAGGTTGATTTCTTGCTTTAGATGCTTTAGGGTTTTCTTAATGAATGTGGAGGGGCCCGTATTGGGTGCATATATGTTCAGTATTGTGAAGTCTTCCTGGTGAATTGTACCTGTGACTAAAATGTAGTATCCATCCGTGTCTCTTATGATTTTCTTTGGTTTGAAGTCTACTTTGTCTGATATCATAATGGCTACCTCTGCCTGTTTTCTGCTTCCATTAGCTTGTAGAATTGTTGACCAGCCTTTTATTTTTAGGGCATGCCTATCTTTTGTGGTGAGATGGGTTTCCTGCAGGCAGCAGATTGATGGATTGCGATTTTTAATCCAAATTTGTAATCTGTGTCTCTTGATCGGTGAGTTAATTCCATTAACATTTAGTGTTATAATGGAGAAATTATTTTTAGTTCCAGACATTTATTATGTTTAGTAGTTTTTATAAGTATATTGCTTCCCTTTTAATGGTGTTATACTTACCTTCTGTTCTCCTGGATATGCCTGTTTTTTTCTTCACGCTTGAGTATCATTTCTAGCATTTTTTGAAGGCCTGGTTTGGTGGACAAGTATCCCTTCAAGTTGTCTTTGTGCTGGAAGATTTTTCTTTCTCCCTCGATCAGTTTTGCAGGGTAAATCAGCCTGGGTTGACATTTTTGCTCATTCAATTCTTGAAGTATGTCTCTTCAAGCTCTTCTTGCTTTTACTGTTTTGACTGAGAAGTCATTTGCTATTTTAATAGGTTTACCTTTAAAAGTGACTTTTTTTTGTCCCTTGAAGCTCTCAGCACCATTTCTTTATCTTGAATGTGGAATGTTTTGACTATTATTTGCCATGGGGAGCTTCTGTTTTGGTCATATCTGTTTGGGGTGCGGAATGCCTCTTGTATATGGATGGGCCTCTACTTTTTTTAGATGAGGAAAGTTTTCCTTGATAATTGCTTGAAAAATTTCCTCAGGAGTGGTATTTTGAGATTCTTGCTCTGGTATTCCATGAATACGCATGTTAGGCTTCTTCAGGGTGTCCCATATCTCCTGAATATTTCTCTCAAGTATCTTTTTGGCTTTAATAACCTCTTCTATTGAGCTGGTTAATACTCCCACTTTATCTTCAAGATATGAAATTCTGTTTTCGCTTCATTAGTTCTGCTGATAAGACTCTCTGTGGAGTTCTGGATTGAAGATAACTTGTCTTTTACCTCAGTTTTTAACTCTGCTTGAGTCTGCTTTAACTGCTCTATGCCAGTTTTTGTTTCTTGCACTGTTTTTCTCAACTCCTCCAAGCGTCTGTTGTGTTCCTCTTCAAAGCGATTGATTTGATTATTTAATGCCTTCCGGATTTCCTCTTTCGTAGTATTGAACATGGTAATGATCATATTTTGAATGTTGTTATCCTGGGTCAGGCTTTCTTGGCCATTTTCCATGGGTTTGTTTCTGGTTGGAGTGTAACATTATGGGATTAATTCCTTCAGTGGGAGATTTGTTTACTTGAGTGTTGTTTCTCATGGATTTGCACTTTGACTTTGGCATTGTCGTTTTAACTCTTAAGATCTTCTTTCAATTTCTGTGCGTTTTTCACTAAACTGAATTATTTGGCCTGGGGTTCTGGGGGTGGAGCTTACCTAGGTTGCGGTGCGTCCTGGCTGGATCGCGTGTGTCTTGGCTGGACCGCCCAGGTCCCAGGCTAGAGGAGTGGGAAAGGGAGGACAGGGCGTCAGGCGGGGCATCGACGGGGCGCTATTTAACCTAGGGGAGGTGGGGCGGGGCCCGGGCGCAGGGGGTCCTCCTCCCCGGCCCTGCGCGGCTCCAGCTCCAGTTGGCTGGTGGGAGGAACTGGGTCCCTTGGGCTGCCTGGGTTTCTGGGGGTGGGCGGGTGCGGAGCTTACCTAGGTCATGGTGAGTCCGGGCTGGACCGCGCCTGCTTCCTGGGTGGCTGAGTGGGGAAAGGGGCAGAAGTATTTTCTATGCAGGGTCATGATAGTCACTCTTCAAGATTGTGGTTGTGGCAATCATAGTCATGAAGACTTAAACTGTCACTTTGCATCACTGTCACTTATTGATTTGTTTAATAGATCCAACTTACAGGTTCAGAGTTATATCCCATCTCTGGTTCTGGTCTAGTTCTCTGCTTCCTATTTACTCTCACTGTCTTGCCTTCCCCATCACGATAGACTAAAGTACCTAAAATGAGCTAAAATAAATTCATTCTCCCTTAAATTGCTGTCAGGTATTTTGTTACAATGAGAAAACTACCAATCCTACATACCAATTAGACCATCCATCTGAACAAGGGGAAATATCTCTTCTTTCATCAATATTTCCTGATCCCTGCTTGTCCTAATCCCATGAAGAATTTTAATTGCTCTCTCACTGACTCTAGGCTTTTGGCTTCTGCTGCCTCTATAGCACTCATGACCTTGGAGCATTGCTGTTGGCTTGTTTCTGCCCCTCTACTATACTGCAAATTTGTGAAGATCAAAAGCTATGTTGTTTGCCCTTTTTTACTCAATATGAAGCTCAACAAGGAGTTGAATTATGGTGAATATCTACTGACTAAATGGTCGTTTGGGTGGGAGGTGGGATTGATAGAAATGGGGGGGAGACTGTGCTAGGAATCATTAGAATGTGTTATATGCACGTATGAATTATCAAAGAACAAAATTAATTTAAAATTAAAAGTGTTTTTACTTGTATCCAAAGTTCATTTCACTGTGAGACTAGGAAGAAGATCAGTTTCAGTTTATCTTCACTCACCTTTGTGAAATGTTCAACTTTCACAATGGCATATACAAAAATATTTCTAGAAATTTTTCTTTTTGCCTCCATCAGCTGAGATCTCCTGGCACTAATGGGAATGAATATACGTTGTCCAGATTTGTGCTCTTGCTAAAGATTCCCAAAAAGGAAAGAAGAATTGCCTCCAATTCCCAGGATGATATGTCCTGATGATTTTCCAAGATGGTAACTCTGTCAGTGTTATCCTCCGCAGACCTGAACTCTGTTCATTATAGGTGGAAGAAAAAGTTTCCATTCCTTCAAAATATTAACATTTATACAGATAAAGTTTTCTTACTCAGTTTTAATTTTGCAGGATATAACAACAAAAAGAAAAGCAAGATGACCTCACAAAAATTATCGTTTCATATAGGTGTCAAGCCTAGTTTCTATTCTATATCTAGTATAGCTCTTTTAAGGAAAACTCTGAATGGAAGACAATTCAATGAAGCAAAACAAAGTATACTGTGAGGCCTTGAGCTATCAGATTTTTCTTCTGTACTTTTGTCCTTGAGGTTAAAAGAAGTGTCTGACCTCTGGGAATGTTGGCAGTTTTATTAATAGTTCACCACTGTTGTTGACTTTTATTTTTATTCCTTTAATGACCTCTAAATTCCTCCAACTACTTTTTTGCTCAAAAGAATTTGAATTGGGAAAGACAAGAAATGAGATTCAATCCCTGCCCAGGCTTCTAGGACAGCTTTGACCTGAGACTCAGTAGAAACAGGTGTGGTTTGAAGGTTTTAACAAGGACGAGGCTGCACATAGTGAGAATTATTCTACCTCTCTATGTATAATAATCAAATTCAAATCTTTTCTTTGTGTAATGTATGCCTTGAGAGATCCTGGAAGACCTGTGAGCAAAGCAGCCATGGTTGCTTTTGTGAAATACAGTGAAATGAAGTACTTCTTTCTCACCTGCCTTCCTTCCACTCTCTAGGATCATGGGGGACTCTGTGTGTCTTCTGGGTGGACCATGCATTTCAGTCTTGGTTTTCTGCTTTTCCACACTGCAGTTGGATTTGGTCGTTCTTAGCACCTCCATCTCTGTTATCTTATGACAAAATAAAGGCACTAGAGGAGAAATAGTTCTATTTTCTAGAGTTACTGAATGTAGGGGGACTTTTCTACAGTATTTTGAGTTGGACAGTTTGGGAATACATATTGAAATTGAAGGAAGCCTACCCTCCATTCCCTTGACTGGAATCTACTAGGGTTTTCTCTGTCTTTGATAGTACATATGAACACAGTTGGTGTCTAGATGTCTGAGAAATGGAAAACCCAATGGTTGGTCTCAGGCAAGACAGCTCACATCTGGCATGCAGTGAACCGTGCTTTCACTAGATTGACAGGTCAAGGGGAAATCTAGGCAGAAGCTAGGTCAAGGAGTTCCAGTAAACTCCAGAGTCAGGTGACCCACATTGTGGGTCACAATGTGAGTACTGCAAAGTTTTAGACAATAAGAGAATAAAATCATGACCCAAGTAATTTGTATAAGAAAATCACTAAAGAGATGCAGGTTAAGGGTATTTCAAAATGAACTGCCCCAGACCAACTGCTTCAATTCCACTTAGTTTGTTCTTGATAATTTGTGTATCATTCTATCCTTGGGTATGTGTCATAGTTAGGCATAGGTGTCAACCTGACAGTTGAGGGTTGGGCATATTTGTGGAGAATTAGTGGTTGGATTAAGCCCACAGCAAATTTGCAGGAGATTGTATAGCTGATGGGGAAGGCTCAGCCTATGGTAGGTGGGATTAGACTCTGAACAGATGAATAAAATACTGAGAGCCAATTGAGGAAGTTGGCATCCTTCTGTATACTTGGCCAGACATGCTGGTCTGGCAAATAAGGATTGTCCCTCTCTCAGCCATTATATGGTGATGGTGTGGTCAGTTCCCTTGGCCCTGGTGTTGGTGCATGCTCTCTTATCAAGCAGGACTAAGAACTGTAATCAATAATCATAAGAGAAAATAAATCCCTTGTTCCCTTAAGCTGTTTGATGGTCATTTATCAGCAATCATGCAGGCTAACTGTAACAGTATGCTTCCCAATTGCATACTCATTTTCATCAGCACTTCATGTTCCTTCTATCTTGCCTTGCCTGGCATGATAGACCATATCCTTAAACTGTGAATCACAATGGAGCCTTCTTCCCTTAATTTACTTTTATCATTTATTTGATCAGCAACAGTATTTTGAATAGTTATAACAAAATATCCCAGAAAAAATACTTTAAGGAGAAAGGATTTATTTAGGTTGACATTTCTAAGTACAGTCCATTGGGTAGGAAAGTCAAGGCAGAAGTAGTTTGAAGCAGCTGTTTATATAATCTTTACACTCTACAGTCAGAAAGCAGAGAGAGAAAGGGGCAGATGAATGTTTGCTTCTGCTCAGTTTACTTTCTCTATTTATACAATCTTGAGATCCCGGCCAGGAAGCAGTGCAAAACAAAGAGGTCAGGTCTTCCCACTTCAGTTAAGCTGATCACACGGGCATTCCCAGAGATATCCTTTCCAGGTGATTAACCTTCATAGGTAAGTGATTAAAATGATATCCTGAAGATTTAATAGGTAATAGAGAAAAGCAATTACATGTACACTGTGGATTCAGATAAACAGAAAGCTGCAGGGCTGAGGAGAGGAGGTATTGAAAGCAGCAGGAATCTGCAGAGTTTCTTTTGAAAGCGGTCTGTAGGAACTCATTTTGGAATAGGGAATTATTGTTGGTATTGACAAGCCTTGACTAAGATCCCAGAAATGAGTGAAACCAACCGTCTAGTAGAGGAAAAGGAAGTTAGCAATGGGGAAGTTGACTCACTGTAGATCCAGATATTCAGATATCTCCTGCATGCTCAGCCACCAAAAATGGCTTCAGGAAACAAGGGCAGAGAAGGTCAGCAGCTCCTGAGTGAACTGTAGCAATCAGAAGTGGGGAAAAGAACCTCATGAAAAAGGTTTCTATGAAAGAGATTCTATTGATGTTAATGAATAAATCTCATGCATGCACATGGACACACACACACACACACACACACACACACACACACACACGGAGAATTAATCGTATCGAGCGAGGTAAAATTATTTTTATCTACTTTATTTGGTCATTTTTCACATTGACTCACCTAACTGAAATCCAGAATTTTTAATTAGAAAGAGCACATTCATTCCATTAAAGGCAAGTACAACCACCTCTCCCTCAGTCACTGTCTTTCTCACACAGCTGTTGTTTTGACTAAATGATTATCACATTTAATATTCAAGTTTCATGGCAATTTCAGGAAGCAATGTCCATTAATAAAATGCAAATGTATTCAAGTTGGTGTCTCATTTACTAATCCATTTCCCATTGATTTTTAGTTTGTTTTCATATTCGTACAAGGTTAAAAAGACACTGTCTCTTGAATATTCCTTGTTAATTGTTATAGGCAACATCATCTTATTTGTTGAATATATTTAAACTTGATTTTCTTTTTATGGTTCTAAAGCAAACTTCCAATTAGCTGAAAATTCTTTTTGAGAAAAAATGATGTCTGTCTTGAAAATATCCTGGTGTCCTTTGTAACACCTAAGCATAAACAAATGATTTGGAGAATCAAACAGAAACCAAATTTTCCACTGGAAAAGTAGTTAGAAACTCATAATACAACCTGCATATTTATAAGTTTGCTGTCAACTTATACAGCAGCATGCCACCTGCTTGAACTCTGGGGTCAGCAGCTTAACCAGCCCGTTAGGTTGTTTCTGAAATGTCAGTAAGATGAGCCTCACATAACTGCCATATCCTGCTTTTTCACAAGATACTAAACTTCAGATTCCAGATGGGACAGTAGCCACTTTTCATCTTTGTGATTCAGGTGTGTATGACATGACCATTTGAAGAGTAGATGCAGCTAATTGATTGTGTGATAAGCATTATTATGGTATTTCTATGCATTCATATTCAACTTAAGCATATTAACTTAAAAATATAGATCTCACTTCAAAAGGAATACAAAACAGTTTATTCTGGACATGGTCCTAGAATAGATTCAGATTAATTCCCAAATACTATGGTCCAAAATTCTTATGACTGTCTTATAAAATCACCGCCATCTTCCAGTAATTTGCCAAAATGACAAACACAAAGGGAAATAGGAGAGGAACCAGATACATGTTCTCTCGCCCTTTCAGGAAACATGGAGTTGTTCCTTTAGCTACATATATGCGCATCTATAAGAAGGGTGATATTGTGGACATCAAGGGAATGGGTACTGTTCAAAAAGGAATGCCTCATAAATGCTACCATGGCAAAACTGGAAGAGTCTACAATGTTACACAGCATGCTGTTGGCATTGTGGTGAACAAGCAAGTTAAGGGCAAGATTCTTGCCAAGAGAATTAATGTGCGTAGTGAACATATTAAACTCTCTAAAAGCCGAGATAGTTTCCCAAAACAGGTGAAGGAGAATGATCAGAAAAAGAAGGAAGCCAAAGAGAAAGGAACTTGGGTTCAGCTCCAGTGCCAGCCTGTTCCACCCAGAGAAGCACATTGTATGAGAAATGGAAAGGAGCCTGAGCTGCTGGAACCCATTCCCTATGAATTCACGGCTTCATAGATGTGAAAGTTAACTAAATAAAAGACCCAGACTGTAAAAATGTTTTTTTTAATTAAAAAAAAGAATTTTAGAACAAACACTGAAGTGGGCAATAAATACTAATTAAGGGGACTAAAGATAATGCAAAGCAATCTGGATCCTGATTGTAACATTCCACTCTGTTCACAATCACAAAAGTTGTAATCCATCAGTCTTGTAAAATCTTTAATATAGATGTGCCTTGGAACCTTCAGTTCACAAGCACAATATTCTAAAGTATTAGCTAGCATGAGCTGCATTTTGTTTTTTAAATTAAAAACATTAGGTGGGAAGGGTAGAGAAATAACTCAGGTAGAAAATAATATGAGGTCAATCTCCAGATCCCACAATTTATAAAAAAGAAAAGTCAGGCAGGGCCATAAAGATGGTCATCAGTAAGTAAAGGGAAATTTCATCTTCTAAGAGTTTTCCTCTGACCTCCACAAATGTACAGTAGCATGTACACACCTCTGACCTCTAGACACATGCAATAGCATGTGCACACCTGATCAGTCTCTTTCTCTTTCTCTCTCATAAATAAATATATAAATAAATAATATTTTTAAAAATTATGGTGGTGAATGTTTGTAATCTCAGAACTGGGAAGGTGGAGAGACAAAAATGTCTGGCCAATCAGCTTTGTTTATTTGAAGAGTTTCAGGGTAAGGAAAACCTTGATTCCAAGATCAGGTGGACAATATCTAAGGAATGATATCTAAGACTGTCCCCGGCCTCCGTAAACAAACACTCACACATACATGTGTACCTGCACATAAATGTGCACACACACACATACACGTACACACACAATTTTATTGACATTTATTTCCTATTGCTAAATTTCACATAGGATATTTAATTCACGTTTGTCATGGATACTGATCATTTTCAGCCCCTTCCCATTCGGTCACTTTAGTGAACCCTCTCTCTTCTTTCCCTCACACCAGTCTCTTCCCTTATCCCTGACTTCCTGCTTCTTTTATATCATAGATAGATGATGTGTGTGTGTGTGTGTGTGTGTGTGTGTGTGTGTGTGTGTGTGTGTGTGATTTTAGTGGCCACAAATGAGAGAAAAAGTAGTATTTGTCATTCTTCATCTGGTACATGTTGCTTAATCCTTTTTTATCCAAATGGCATAATTTAATCTTTTTGATTGAATAAAACTCATATATATATGTGTGTGTATATATGTATATATATATGTATCTCACATTTTCTTTATCTGCTATTCTGCCAACTGACACTTAGGTTGATTATATATATGAATTGATTATTGTGAATAGTGCTGAAATTAACTTCAGTGTGTAAATGTCTGTACAGTATTCTGTTTTACAGTCCTTGAAGTTTCCAAAAGTGGTAGAGCAGTTTCATTTGGTTTCTGCAGATTCTCCATGATGATCTCCATGGAGAGCGAGCCAATTTGCATTCTCAGTAGAAATATATAAGGGTTTCCTTTTCCATGCTTCTTTGCTGGTATTTGTTTTTGTTTGTTTTCTTATGATAGCTGTTCTGAAGGGATGAGATGGGGTCTCAATGTAGTCTTAATTTTCAGTACCTGATCCATTGCCCATATTTTTTAGCAATATGGCAAATAAAATATGCAGTCTAAGCTGGGATTTCAATAAGACAATCTCAAATAGTGCTCAGTGAAATAAGTCAGTCATAGAAGAAAAAACACTGCAGGATTCCAAAGAAGTGTGATGTCCAAACTGAGAAAATTTGGAACCATCTAGAAGGCAAATCTGTAGATGTGCTTGAGAAGTCTTTCCAAAGATGTCTGACTAGTAGTTGAAGACCCAACCTGAATGTAGGTAGTAGCATTCCATGGTTTGTAGATCCTGACTTTATAAATGGAGAAAGAGATTTGGATGATCAGAATTCATCTCGTTCTGTTTCTTGACTGTAAATGCAATGTAGCCTGCTTCCTTAAGCTCTTTGTGCCAGCCCTTCCCCATCATGATGAATTGTATCCTCCAGCTATGAGCCAAAATAAGCTTTTTCTCCCTTAAATGGTTTCTTGTCAGGCATTTTGCTATAAGGAGAACAGATATTAAAATAGTGGTTATAATGGTTATCAGGGTATAGAATGAAGGAGAAGAGGGAATTTTTTTGCAGTATGTACAAAGTATCATTGACATAACATGAATAAGTTCTAGATATGGCTACATAGCATTGTGCCTGTAGATTACCACACTGAATATACACTTAAAGATCTAAGAAGGTTTAACATATATCACATGCTCTTTCTATGACAAAACTTATTAAAAGAAAATGACACTTTGAGTACCTATTCTCTCGATATTCTGTTAACCATTAAAGAAGTTCATTTTAAAAGCTTTCTTGTAAATGAAATAAGAAAAAATATTATTAAAAACATCTGGCTGCAGAAATGGAGAAGTTATACCTAACCCAAACCCTTGAGGCCTGAAACCTGACCTTCTTTTTTAGTCTCTCTTTAAAGATGATGATAAAGCAATGGAATTTAAGATACTAAGAAAAGTGAGGACATGAGCTCTCTGACCCAATGCAAGCTTAAGGCAAACTTTTGCTATCTGGAATGAGCCTTCTGACTTAGAGAGGGTCAGTTTATGTCTCCAGGCAATGAGCCCCTTCATTCTAGCCAGCTGGTTATTTCTGACATTTTATACCCACTTTTCCCCAGAACAAACTCACCTCTCTCCATTGTCTTCAGTGTTGGACTTGATCAATGTCAGCATGCAGGCCCTAATCTCTGCCGGAGGCAACAGAAGCAGACTGTACCTGGCAAAAAACATTGTACCACACTGCAATGAGATCTACAGTCACCGTATCTGCACGATGATTGACACATCAACATTGTTCCATGAACCAGTGCAGATATCTCAGAAGAAACAACTACACTTAATGGGATCCCAGCAAGGAGAAACAACTAGTAGGAATCCTAGGGACAAGTGCCGAACAAGTAAAGGGGAGCTTCCCCATCTGTGGGCTTACCCACTGAAGGGCCACTTATATTACCATAAAGTCTTGGTGCCTTATTAGTACAGGTGTCCCAAAGGGAGCCTTGTGGTACATATATGTATATAGACATGAGGGCAGAGGGACAGGAATGGATGAGTGAAGGATGGAGAGGGTGATAGAGGAAAGGGTGCAAAGGATGCATGGACAGAAATTCATTTTGTTTATATATAAAAAATTCTTAATAAAAATGTTTCACTTTGAAAATGCTTATCTATAAGAAGGATAAAGTATAAATCTGAAGGAATAGAAGAAAAGGAATGAAGGAAATAAAGCATCAAGACGTATTTGTGTTCTTCTGGAAAATGTTTTCCTAGATATAAAAGTACTTTCAATGATCATAATTTTAAATGAGTGATTTATTGAAACTTAAAATCAAAATTTTTAAGCATTTATTTTAAAACTTGAAGTTTAAATTAAAAACTTTTGAATGTGCCAACTTGACAAGATATATGTAAGAGTCTTCTGAATAACAATTCAGCACTCAATACTTGCAAATCTTATTTGTATATTCAATAGTTGATTTCCTGCTTATAGGTGCTTTGTCTGACTTGATAAGTAATATTTGTGACAATGAAAAAAATTCTTAAATTGTAACAAATTAAGGGTATTGCTATGATAATCTAGTTTCCTTAGACTTTCTGACTTGATATTGAAACAAACATAGCAAGATTTCACACCATAAAACTGAAAATCATGTGACTGAATCAATATTCTAATTGTAATCTAAGCAGAAATCACAAAAACACTATTCCATATTTTCTTTGATGTGTGTGTGTGTGTGTGTGTGTGTGTGTGTGTGTGTGTGTGTGTGTGTTAGAGGGCAGTGTGTATTCCTGTGGAGGACAAAGGGTGACTTTGGGAATCATCCTGGATTGTTTCTACTTCCTCTTGTTTCGCTCTGGGATTTCCCAGGCTCTGCCCACCAGGGCCGAACTGGAGTTTTTACATGGGGCCTGGGATCCAAACTCAGGACCTTCTGCTTGCGAGACAGAGTCTTAACCCCTGAGCCATCTATCCAGCCCTATTCCATATTTTCAAGAGACTTCAGGACTCCTCTCATCTATGAAGCACTTTGGCCTCAAACATGGAGCCAAACCTTTTTCTCCCCATCACTGTTTTCAGACTCCTTCCTCACCCTCAGAATACTTTCATGCTTCTGAAGGAACTTACAATAATGAGATAATAATACATAATTGATTTCTTCCCCAAAACCCTCTCACAGAGCAACTCAAATCATGGTGATTTACATATAGAGTGATAGGGTTTCTAGGTGAAATCTGAATCTTTTGTCCTTTTTTTTTTTTTGTCTTTGACTATAAAACTCCCTGAAGGCTCACACATTTGTGAACATGTTGAGGTGCCTGCAGAGAATGTGGAAGCTCCAAGTCCTTCCTTTGTGCTTTGTCCTATGGCTATGGTTTAGATCTAAGCTGTCCTCAGAATTCATGTACTTTTTATGTTATCAGATAGATCACAGCATGATTTAGGATGGACTCCTCTCTCATAATCAGCAGCTTATAAAGCCAGGACTAAAGATAGCAGGTTTCTGATTATCGGTTGTTCGATGACATTTTTTCCTGAGGAATGCCATATAAATGTCTATTCACCACACATAGGGATCTGACTATAACAAATTATATCAAAGTCCATTTTGATTAATTAATGAGTTTTTTGGGGGTTACTTACCAGGGTATGGGTGAAGGTTACCTACAGGAACAGGGATAACTGAAATGCACATCCTTGTAGGAAGCCACATCCTTGTAGTTATTTGCACAATCTGCTGCTAGGTTGGCTTTTCAGTTTCTTCCTGACTTCTAGACTGCTCAGAGTCTCCTCCAGAGTGCTTGACTGTCCAGAAAGCCTTCTTTCCCAGCAGTTATTCATTTTCATTTCATCAGGAAGTCCCCCAGGTCTTGTTAGTTTTAGGAACTTCTTAGGACCTATAGAGTCTCCCTGCAAAATAGAATATCTCACTTTAGAGCCTGAGTCTTCCTCCACAGTGAAATGTTTCCAATTATTATACCATGGAAGCAGAACTCACCCCACCTTAGGTCAAACTGGGGGCAAAATCCAAAAGGGCATCATGTTATACCTAGAGGGAATAGACTACACAACACCAACAGCATGGGATGAAAGATTTTTTTGTATTATTATGTGGACCTAAAGCCTCCTGAATGACTCAGATCACGCATGAGTATCTAGTAGGAAGCTTTCTGGTAAAGAATAAAAATATACGATTTTTCCTTTTCTTGAGAATTAATCCAAATGGACCTGTCAATCACCTGGAAATTGAAAACTATGTAAAATACATGTGGAAATTTAAATCACATGAAACAAGCAAAGAAAAACCCTACCATTCTCTTCATGCGGGTTCAGAATTAATTTGACATCACCTCTATTAACAAAAGTAAAGCAAAGCATGAATGTTGTGAGACACGGGGTCCCTCACAAAGAAACAAAGACCTAAAAGTCAAGTTTGAAAAAGTGTAATGAGATGGTTTGAATGTGAGTTGTCCCTCGCAGAATCTTGTGTCTGCAGTCTTAACTGTTAATGTTTGGGAAGGTCACGGCACCTTTTGGAGGTGGAGACTTGCTAGAGGAAAGCACAGCACAAAGGGCAGGTCTTGACTAGCCCCATTCTGCTAGCAGTCTGCAGTTAGCTCTCCCAGCCTCCATGGCCGGTGACTTAAGCCTCCTCCATCTCCTGCTGCCCTCCATACCTCTTCTGCCATAAAGAACTGTATCTCCTCTCTGGAACTGTGAGTCAAATAAATCCCCCCAAATTGATTGAATATGAGTGTTGTCTCACAGCAGCAGAGAAAGTAACTGAAAATAAATTATATAGGGAAGTATAAAAGTAAAGAGGAATAATAGGGGGAATGTTCATATAAGGGAGATAAGAGGATAACGTACAAGAAGAGCAGGGGGTGCAGCAAACCACACTAAGGTTGTAAGATACAATCAGATAGAAACCTCCTATATTATTACTATAGCAAAAAAAACATTTTGGAAGTTGGAGAAATGACTCAGTGGTAAAGACTGTCTCATAAGCAGACATTAAAAACATCAGGCAGAAATGGCAGCAGAGGCCTGTACTTCTGGCTCTGAAAGGCAGAACCTGTAAAATTACAGAACAAAACAAAAAGGAGATAAAAGTAACCTAAGATAATTCCCAAAGTAACCCTAAGGTCTTCATAGGTGCACACAGTAGCCTTCGATATACACAGATACAGACACAGACATGTACACACAAAATAACTTTAAAAAATGTTTTAAAAACAGTGAGAACAGACATACACTATATGGGAAACCCAGAGAGTGAAAGATAAGGTAAAATGAAAGAGACAATTAAACACATAAGCAGTTAAACAATATGCAAAGAACCCTGTATGTAATACATCCTAATAAATTGTTAATCAAAGAGATCTCAAAGGTCACCAAAACAGTATGGACTTTTGCTACTGCTTTTGGTTGTCCTCCGGAAACCGACAGTAGGACCTATTGCTGAAAACACAACACATATTTGATCAGCATCCTGAGAGCAGCCTGGTGACCTATGCGGAGTCTCCTCATTGAGTTCCCAGAGAACCTGCTGACACAGCTGGTTTCAGACAATCCACAGCTGAGGAAGGTTTTCCCTACTCCAGGAAAAGAGGCCTCAGACAGCTCCTGACATACGCACTCAGTCCAACACACTCATGAACACTCAAATATGCCTAAGAAGTACAGAGACCCAAGGTTCCCCCTCCAGAAGAGGAGAACCCCAGGTGGAAGTGCAGACACTGTGGAGATTTTGGCCATGCTGCAAGAAGCAAGAGGTGTACCATCAAGTACTGGCATAAAATTGTAAATCTATCCCCAAAAAAGACAAGGAGAACCAGGACCCTGACAAGACTCAGACTCTTCCAAATCCTGGGCTCTTACCCCAGACTGAGAGGGACAAGGAGACGAGCCCAAGGCGGAAGGAGCTGCAGAGGAGACTCCACAGGCCAGACCAGCTCAGCCTCAAGAGAGAGGCTCAGGCTTCTGATGTTGTGTCTCATCCGAAGGGGTCAGTGTACACTCACAATAATAAAATATTTGCCCTGGATCATATAGAAACAGGTGAGCCACCTATCCAGAAAGCGAATGTGAGGCCCATGTGCTCTGCCATGCCAGCCATCGAAAACCTTGACCCCCCCTGTTCTTCACATCTAACAGGCAAGGCAAATTCAAGCCATTGCTTCCAGTAGCTGCTACAAGCCCGTATTGAGGTTCTATGGTCAAGACCCAACTCCTGATATTCCCATGGGTGCAAATGCCAGAATCCTCCCGAGTTATCAAGAGCAGGGTGGGCCATAAGAGCCAGGCAAAGTTAGTAGCACATTCCAACCCAGATTCCTAGCCTGGAGCCACAGCCCACATGCGGAGGAGCTCAGCAACAAACTTTGCCTATTTGAATCCTGCAAACATGAATCTCATTTGAAATTGAACTTATCTAAGATGCACTTAAGGGTTTTGCAGTGGGTGACAAGAATTTGAGAGGACATGTATATTAATTACAGTGTCCATTGATCACTACATGAACAGTGTCTTTCATCCACATGACTGTGTTAGTGGGAACAACTGAATATCTCTGTGACTCTGCAGCACAATGCTTGAACTAGTTGAAAGCTCCTTGGAGCAAGCTCTCTGTTATCCATCTTCAACACTCAATGACCTGTGACTTAATAATTAAATTGAAGTTCTACCAATGGAAAAAAATAAACACAACACATATTTGATCACAGGACATTGATTAAGAAAAAAAAACCAGATAGGACTAGTCTGGAAATTTCTCTTTGCTGGACAGATTTCATGGTACCTCATAGTAGCATGCAGTTTGCCAGAGGATGACAGCAAATCCATAAAACTGCAAGCTACAATAGTAACCTCCATAGCAAGAGGCAACCTTCAATGCAATAGTGGCATGAATGTCAAGGTACAACGAACAGTTTTCTGAATGATTTTAAGACCTACTCTTCAACAGGGATCACATTCCTGGTAATGAAAAGGAGGACAACAACCTATGAAAGAGGAGGACATAGATCCTTGGAAGAGGGAGGGAGATATTAAGATTTGCCCAGAAAGAAACTATGTCAAGCTTCCTTTTAAACATATGTTATTATACGCATAGATTGATGGTGCATCCAACGCTCAACATACAAGCTTCCCTTTGGAACAGAAAGTATTTACTACAGAAAATGAAAACTGGCAAAAGTATAGAAAATTAGTGAACATGTACTGCTTGGTCCTAAACATGGCATCTAAGCCACCCTCCGCCCCAAGACTCGGTGAACACAAAGATGGAAGAGGGAGCAGTAAAAGTGTAAAACCCTGAAGGAAGGCAGGGTTGTGGCCAAACCATGAATTTACCACAGCTATGCATATTTCCACAGGTCCTGCATGGGATTCGTCCTATCAGCTTTCACCATGGAAGGGGAACGATATTAAGAGGTCCCACACTTTCCTGGAAGACTGATAAAGGTTAATGATGATGGGGGAATGCTTTCCTCAGAGGTATACTCACTAATATATGATTCAAGATTCAGGGAGTACTCAGCCACATGCCATCAAAGGCCACCCAGATAAAACTCAGTGGGGCACACATGTGAAAAAGATACTAGAGGGAAGAAGGGTTGTAATGTGAAAGGAAAAGAAGATGAAAGTGGAGATTATAAATTCTGTATATCCATGTCTAAAACACTAAAAAACTAACAATAAGGACATGAAAGTAAAAGTTATTTTTAACAAAGTTTGTGTAGGATTTTCTAGTTTCGATTTCTGGTGCTGAGTATAATTCAACTGCACATATTTTAATATGTGTTTGTTTGAGAAGAGGGGGAGAAAGAGAAGTATGCATATAAGTGGAGGTCAGAAAACAACTTCCTGAAATCAGCTCTCTCCTTCCATTGGTAAGTTTCCAGAGATTGAACTCTGGTAGCCAGGCTTTGCGAGCAGATGCCTCACCCACTGAGCTATCTTTCCTGCCCCTAAATTTCATCTTTAACCAGAGACTTTTCTATCCTGCTTTTAAGAACACAGAATGAAGCAAAGTGAATTTACATCTTTTTTATATAAAAATATTGGCACTTTAAATAGTTAATATGCCAAAGTGACATTTTGTAATGCCTCAAGAGGGCTTAGCCTACATAATTTCTTATATAACAGATTTAAATTTAAAATATAACTCCCTAAATTCAAAATAAAAATGAATTGTTAGATGGCAAAATGACACATGCTTGTATTTCCAACATTTGCTAGGTGGAATCAGAAGGATTGACAGTTTGAGGCCAACTGGGGCTACCTCGCAAGATTCTTCCTCAAAAAATTGACTAGCTGAATAAATAAATGAAAAATTGTAAACCTAAATCAGCATCTAATTGATAGACTGTCCTTAATGGTATGAAGTTTTAAATTGCTTTTAAAGCAGAGTATTTTGCTTCTGCAGTCCTAAGTAGAAATACGGTGAGGAGAAATGTAACTAGAGACATACTTGAAATTCATTTAGTTCTATTACGCTTGTCATGGCACTATTCATCCATAATTGTTTTATTGCATTTTAGAAAAAGCAAATGACTATTGATACTGTTGAGAATTGGGAATGTCGGTCACAAGAGAAAGAAGATACAAATTTACAGCCATTGAAGTTGAGTGAAATTTAATGAATTCCGATACATTTGATCTTTAAAATGTGCATGTCCCACAATTCTAAACACTAGAAAGAACTAAAGATAGGAAGCAATAAACATCATTAAAACAACTGTGCTCAGATAAATGTTTAATTCCAGGTCTACACATATTCAAGATGCTCTGAACATCTTGTCAGGATAAATAGTGAAGAAGATGTAGTGACTTAAATTCTTTGTCAGAAAGATCCTGGGATCAACTTGAAGACGCTTGCCTGGACAAGGTTAAGGCAATTTTGGCACAAATAATCAGAATACTAATAATACATACCACACAAACTATGTTTAAATTCAGTAGTACTGTGAGATGGATTGATGAAAGGAAGTGAGGGGAATGGAGGGAGAGGGAGGGAAGAAAGCAGAGATAAGTACTCAACATGCTTGTAAAACTAGAAAAATAAAATAACATAAAAATGTTTAATAGAATCGCAAAAAAGTAAATTCAGTAGTATTAAAATCGGCAAGGAAGAAGTCAAGCTATCCCTATTTGCAGATGACATGATTTCATACCTAAGTGATCCCAAAAACTCCACCAGGAAGCTCCTGGAACTAATTGAGAAGTTCAGCAGGGTGGCAGGATAAAAAATAAATGTGCAAAAAGCAGAGGCCTTCCTACATGCCCAGAATGAAAGAAGTGAAAACACCTTGAGAGAAACAATCCCATTTACTATAGCCCCTAAAAAAATGAAATACCTTGGTATAAACCTAACCAAGGAGGTTAAAGACCTTTACAATGAAAACTTTAAAACCCTAAAGAAAGAAATAGCAGAAGACACCAGAAGGTGAAAAGACCTCCCTTGTTCCTGGATTGGCAGACTCAACATCATAAAAATGACCATCCTACCAAAGGCAATATACAAATTCAATGCTATACCAATTAAAATCCCAAGCAATTCTTCAAAGAAGTTGACCAAACAATCTCAAAATTCATATGGAGGCACAAAAGACCCAGGATAGCAAAGACAATCCTGAGTAACAAAAACACTGCTGTAGGTATTACCATACCAAACCTAAGTCTATACTACAAATCCATAGTTATAAAGACAGCCTGGTACTGGCTCCAAAATAGACACACAGATCAATGGATAAGGATTGAAGACCCAGATATAAGCCCACAAAGTTACAGCCATTTGGTCTTTGACAAAGGGGCCCAAAGAATCCAATGGAAGAAGAACAGCATCTTCAACAAATGGTGCTGGCAAAACTGGATCTCCACATGCAGAAGATTAAAGCTGGACCCGTACTTGTCACCATGTAGAAGACTAATTCCAAATGGATCAAGGACCTTGATATCAGTCCAGAGACTATAAAAACCATAGTTGAAAGGATAGGGAACTCCCTCGAGCTGATTGGGCTAGGCCAACATTTCCTAAACAGGCATCCAATGGCACAGTCACTGCTACCAACTCTCAACAGTTGGGATCTTGTGAAATTAAAGAGCTTCTGTTCAGATAAAGAGATTGTAACACGAGCTCAAAGGCAACCCACAGAATGGCAGAAAATCTTCACTAACCACATATCTGATAGAGCTCTACTATCCAGAGTGCACAAAGAACTTAGAAAATTAAACTCCAAGGAAACTAATGGCCCAATTAAAAAATAGGCCCTGGAACTTAAAAGAAATTTTACCAGGGATGAAATTAAAAATGTCTAACAAATATCTTTAAACATGCTCCACTTCCTTGGCCATCAGGAAATGCAAATCAAAACTTCCCTGAGATATCATCTCACCCTGGTCAGGATGGCAAAAATCCACAATACAAACAATAACAAATGCTGGAGAGGATGTGGAGAGAGGGGAACTCTCCTACGTTGCTGTTGGGAATGCAGGCTCATACAGCCACTCTGGCGAGCCGTCTGGAGATTCTTAAAGAAATTAAAGATTGAAATGCCATATGATCCTGCTATCCCACTTTTGGGAATAACCCCCCATGCAGCAGAGGTTCACCTCGATAGCACAAGCACAACCATGTTCATAGCAGCACTGTTTACAATACAAAGTCATGGAATCAGCCCAAATGTCCAACAGTTGATGAGTGGATAAGGAAACAGTGGTACATCTATACAATGGAGTACTACTCAGCCATCAAAAAGGATGAATTACTGGAATTTGCCAGAAAATGGATGTCATTAGAAACAATTATATTAAGTGAAGTATCCCAGACCCAGAAAATTAAGCACCATATGTACTCCCTAATAGGTGGCTCCTAGTACCAAACCCACCCAGCCCACCTAGAGACAGTAATTCCAAGGATTATGAACAGGAGGGATGGGGTAGGAGGGCCACACCAGAAACAAGGAGAGAAGGGACCATGTTACAGCAGGGAAAATAGACCTCCACCAAGGACCCAAATAAGTAATGAGACATCTGATTAAGTTCGCAGACTTTTGTTCCTGATCATTTACTACTGGGGGGGTTTGATCTCACCAGAAGAGGAGGGCATATAGTCTGGCAGATAAAAAGTAACCATTTTGCAAATGGGTGATAGACCCCTCCCTCACTGTGGTTTCCCACTTTTATTACATCTACCTTTGAATGTGCTCTTATCACAAGACTCTAGTTTAACATCTTTTTGTCTCTGGCCAGGGGGTGACATACAATGCCCACCAGGATGGAGTGAAAGGCATTGCAGGAGCAGCAAAACTGCAAAAGAAAATCAACAAACCACAATCCAGAACTTCAGAGACTCTATATCAACCACCTAGAACTAGGCCAGCCTAATCTCTCCCCATCCTGAAGCTCAGGGAAATTTGCGGAAGAGGGGGCGGTGAGATTGTAAGATCAAAAGGATGGGAGGAGCAATGATATGCAAGATACTCCATACAAGTTAGGGCTGAAGCAATCGTAATTGGACTTTACATGCCCTATGCGATGTCCAACACATTATTGACCTCACAAAGTCTAGCATCTGATAAAGGCACCAAGATGTTTGGAGGCAACGGATTGGCAGCCACAGCAGTGTTCCTATACTTAAGGGGAACACGGGAAAGGGTTCAGGGAAAGGCCACTAGGTCCTTGTACGTCATTGGAGAGGAGGGCCCGGAGGAAAATCAGACATGCACAAGAAAGGACTCTCTGGGAATTGGGGTGGGAGGCACTGGGGGATGGGGAGGAAGGGGGAGGGGAGGGGGAGCAGGGGGTATGGGGGAGGAGGAGGGAGGGAGGGAACTGGTGTACCTATTAAGTTTGTATGAGCTGAAATAATAATAAAAATGTATTAATAGAAAAAAACAAACGTATCTCTGCAAAGTATATAATAACCATTTAAGTATGTTATTGGCCACTTAAATTTTGAAATCATTTATTCTTTCTTACATTGTACTTGATTAAGCAGGTAAATGATGAAATTTTGAGATGTAACCAGCACCAGGCAGCCCACTTGTCTCAGGTGATACTGGGCCATCTGGTCAGCACCCAGCATGCTGACATCACAGATCAGTTGAGATGGAAAAGTCAGTGCTGCAAACCATTAAAACCAGGTGGGTTTCTCTACTTGGGAAACAGTGTATTTCCATGTTTAGGGACTAGGCTGGCTGCTCAGAGCAGTGAGGGGTGATAGAGAATAGAATAAATGAAGCCTTATCTGAGCTTATAGGTGCAGAGACAGTGACTTTCTTTTTAAATTTTTTTTTATTCAATCGTGCGTGTATGCGTGTGTACGTGTGTGTGTGTATATGTATGTGTAGAACCACAGACGAATTCGGGAACCACCATGGACGCCTCCACCTCCTCCTTGTTTACTCTGCCCCAGGATTCACAGGCTCCGCCCTACCAGGAGCAGAAACGCAGGCCGCCCCCGCTTCTGCCCGGCGTCTATACATGGGATCTAGGATCCAAACTCAGGACCTTCTGCCTGCAAGGCAGAGGCTTAACCCCTGAACCACCTCTCTAGCCCCAGAGACAGTGACTTTCTAAGAAAACCTTGAGTAATGAATCTGTTCAACCACACATCCCAGCATTACTAGATAGGACTTTTGTCTAAGATGGCTTGGAATTACTAATAGCTTCTAGTTTCTCTCCAGTGGTTCTTCTGGCAAGATATTGAGAGTATTCTTTCTGCTTTTCTTTCCCTAACTCTTTCACCTTGGGGCTGAAGAACAACAATGACCTTCTTTTCCATCCATGGCCAACTTCCTGAGACACCTCATTAAAGCAGAAAGTTCCGAGAGATGCACCCATTTATGCTGATAAACTCTCTGTTTCTAAAAAGATCTCTCAAGACAGCAACAATAGCAACAGAAACATGCTTCCTGCACTTCTTGGTTGGCTGCCTGACTATAAAAAGGGGAAAGGTCATACAGGAGAGTCAGCCCTCTCTCAACTAGATTTTCTTTGGTATTAACATTTTCCAGAGGAATTGATGATATTCCTTCATACATGCAATCATATACTTAAACATCTATTCCAAGAATATGTATTAGGTAATATTTGTTAAGCATCATTCAAGACATGATGATTGTGGAATAAAAGTGAAAAATAGAAAAATTAACAGATATCACTTATTTAATATAATGGAACATGAGAAATTCACCAATCATTCCTTGTTCAAAGAAGTATTACAGTAAGTATCTTTATTTTCTTTCCCTTTGCAAGCCCAGAAAACTCGGGTCTAAATTTGGACAAGATGCACTCTGAATTGGAGAGGTATGGCTCTGTAATCATGCTGTTGAACTGATAATATACAGTTACTCCTGGACACTTGTGTTCCTATAGGCATAATTTCAAGCTGTTGAAAGGTGGCATGTTCTTTTATATAATTACTGTATTGACAGTAAATTTAGGCACCTCATTCTAGAGTTTTTAGGCTCCCTTTTTCCTATTTTTGATTCCACATCTGGAGCACAACTTTCCTTATCTCCTAATATAACACTGGAGCCTGCCTGAGCTATATGTTCAGGGCTACAAGTCAAGCAGAGGAATACATGAGATCTCTCACAGTCAGGCAGATGCACCTTGATGATCCCTGGTCTCACTCCATGCTAGTTTTCATTGTACAGGCTGTATGTCAAGTCCTGTTTATGTCCTTACACCAATTGGAAAAGCTACTTGGTTGACACTGATGGAAGTGCAAATTAAGAAATTCTTCTGGCAGGAGAGGGCTGAGAACCTAGGAACTTAGTTGGAGCAAGATAAGCCTTGAGCTTTGTGTCCATGCTGAGTACCATGAGATAGAGGTAAAAGGGAGGGTCCTGGAGTTCAGAACTTCTTCAACTGGGAAAATAGGATACTCCATAAGATATCAAGCAACAGGAAAGTGCTGGCTAACTCTTGACTCTGAACTAGAGAATGATGTATATTTGACATGAAGCCACTACAAACATTCCGTACAGGGATGATATACTGCCTTTTCTTGTTGAAGACCTATAAAAGGCTCACACTAAGCCCCTGTCTCCTTCTCTACTCTGTCAACCAAAGTCAGTTTATTTCCCAGGTGGCCAACTGTCTTGGTCCCAGTGCTGATTCTTTACTGTGCTTGGGAACAAATACCTTACCCAAGTCACTCACTCTGCCCATTCTTACCTGCATCCTGGTCCTACCAGTACAAATCAGGTCACTCTGAATGTTCTGGGTCATGATATCATTGTCCTCACCATGAATGAATTGAAATTTTCCTTTTGTTCATTAGGTGAGTTTTTGGGGTATTCTTAAGGATTTCAGGCATGGAGGAAAAATGTTGCCGAATTGTCACCAGGCCAGCAGGGGGGGGGGGGATGGGCAAGCCAGCAACAGGGTCACCATCCAGACCGCAAGAGTCAGGCAAGAAGCAGCAGGCAGAGGATGAGTTGACTGCAGGCTCAGCTTTATTCAGGAAGTGTTTGGGCTTATATAGGGTCTGGGGGTTCAGTCAGTATGGCCACCTCTCTGCTGGGAGGGGGAAGAGCAGCCACCAAACATTTAGCTGTTTACTAGGTGTCCAGGTTAGATGGCCACTCCCCATTGGTTGTTCATCCCTCCTTCCCATTGGTTGTTCATCCCTCCTCCCATTGATTGTCCATCCCTCCGCCTATATGGTTCCTCTATTGGGACATGCCTGGGGCCTGTCCAAACTTGTTCAGGCTTCTCTGTAGCCAGACCTCTTGTATGCGGGAGGCCCGAGCTAGGGCCTCCCTGAATCTGTAGTGCCACAGAAAAGGCCTGCATGTCATTCACACTTATTCCTGTGAAAAATCAACCATCCAAGAGTAGATCTACTTGAGTAGATTGATGAGCTCTGCTGAACTGAGTCCTTCATTACCTTGGATACTGGGTGTTTTGTACCAAAGAAAGATTTAGGTTTCATAGGGAATATTGGTACAATTTGACACTAATGAGAGGAAAGATGGTCTCGGTAAGGAGCTGATTTGGACCATACAAATCTACAAACTGATCTTTTTCAAGGGGTTGTGGTGGAAGAATCCAATACACAGTTTGAACAGTCCTCTAGTTTGGGATGTTTGTATGGAGAGCATTTAAGTAGTATAGCAGACATCCACAGAACATTCCATCTAAGCACTTAAAAATACACATTCTTTCAGTAGCCCATGGAACTTTCTCTAAATTATATCATATATTGGGACATAGAGAAAATTTCAAATACTACAGAAAAACTGAAATAAATTTTTATACTCTATATGTTACAATGGAATAAAGATAGAAATCAATAACAAGAGAAACTACATGTATACAGACTCATGGAGATTAAAAAACACTGTTGAGTAATCAATGGAAGAAAATCATTGAAGAAATCAAAAGGAAAATTTGAAAAATGTAGACTTGAAGGGAAATAATAGCATCAAAACCTATTTCATACAATGAATGTAGTCCTAAAAGATTTCATAGCTATAAATGCCTACATGAAAAAATCAGAAAGCTCTTAAATAAATAATTCCATGATGTACCTTAAATTCTGAAATAAAACAGAACAAGTACAAGGCAAATCCAAAATCAGTAGATGAAATCATTGCAATCAGGCAGAAATTGATGAAAGTAAAACAAATAAATGCAAACAATCAATGAAATAGAGTTGGCTCCTTGAAAAGATAATGCAAATATCAACTATGCCTTAGACAAACCAAAGGAAGAGGAATACATAAATTAATAAAATTAGAGATGAAGAATAGAAACATTATGATAGATACAAATAAAATTCAGAAAATCATAAGAACATACTTTAAAAACTTAGTTATACTAAACTGGAAAATGAAAACCTAAAAGAAATAGTAAATTCTAGACTCATATGACCAAGAAAGTAAAATAGGCATGATATAGGAAATTTATTTATTTTTTTTATTTGAGAAATTTTTTTATTATTATTTATTCAACTATGCGTATGTGCGTGTGCGTGTGCGTACGTGTGTGTGTGTGTGTGTGTGTGTAGAACCACGGACGAATTCGGGAACCACCATGGACGCCTCCACCACCTTCTGCCCCGGGATTCACAGCCTCCGCCCTACCAGGACCAGAAACGCAGGCCGCCCCCGCTTCCGCCTGGCGTCTATACGTGGGATCTGGGATCCAAACTCAGGACCTTCTGCCTGCAAGGCAGAGGCTTAACCTCTGAGCCACCTCTCCAGCCCCGATATAGGAAATTTAAACAAATATATAAGCAACAAGTAGACTTAAAGTAGACTTAAAGAATAATGCAAACATTCCAATTATAAAAGTCCGGGCTTGGATGGATTTACTGCAGAATTTTAGCAGATCTTTAAAGAAAAACTGGCACCAATCCTTCTCTGAGAATTCCACAAAACAGAAAACAGCAATTTTTCCAAACTTTTATGAACCCAATATTATACTGATACCAAAATCTGATATAGACATGACAAAAAGAAAATAAGAAAATCTCACTGATAAACATAAACACAAAAATTCTCAATAAAATACATGTGAAAATTCAACAGCACTTTAATAAGACTATTCACTGTTGTCAAGTTACCTTCATTTCAGAGATGCGAGGGTTGTTCAACATATGCTAGTCAATAAATGTTAGTCACACAAATGGAGTCAAGGATAGAAATAACATTATGATCCCAAAAGATAAAGAAAAGATCTTTGACAAAACCCAACATCTATTTGGATGAAAACCCTGAAAAAACTTGGAATGACAAGAACAAATCTCAGCACGATAAAAGGTTATGTGTAAGAAACATATAGCTAATATCATGTTAAACAGAGAAAAATCTCAAAGCATTCTCATAAAGATCAGGAACATGACAAAGGTGCTTACTCTTCTGTCACTCATCTAGTTCTTGAAGTCTGATCCAGAGCACTAAGAGAGTGAATAAAATTATATAAACAGGAAAGAAAGAAGTCACGGTATCCTTATTTGCAGGTATGATTCTATTTATAAGAGACCATAAAGGCTCCACCTGAAAATTTCAGAGCCGACAAACATTCCAGCAGTGTCAAGATACAAAACTGACACACAAAAATCAGTAGTCTTTCTATATATTAATGACATCACATTGAGAAATAAATCAGAAAAACAATCAATTCACAATAGACTTAAAAAGCTCTTTAAACTTAATAAACAAAGTTAAAGAACTCTAATTCAAACTTCAAAAGATTGAAGAAATAAGTTGAGGAAGATATTAAGAAATTATAAGGTCTCCCATGTTCATGAAGTGGAATATAAAATAAAATAATGTAAAAACAATACTACCAAGAGTAAATGATATAGTCAATAGAATTCCCATTCAAGATTCCAATGCCACTTAAACCAACATAGGGGAAAAATCTCCAAATTAATTTTTTTAAATCCCATATAGCCAAAGTAACTCAAAGCAAAATGCATATTTCTTTGAATATTGTATCTACCTGATTGCAAGTTGTACTACAGAGTCACAGTAATAAAAACAATATGGTACTGACCCAATTAAACAGACTCAGACTAATGGAATGTAATGAAATAGAAAAGAATAGAATACAATAACCCAAACACAACCCATGTAACTCGTGCTGATGGATATTTGATAATGATTCCAAAAATACCCACTGAAGAACAGATAGTATCTTCAGAGAATGGAAAACTGGACATCTACATACAGTTCCAAATGGTTCAATGACCTTTACATAAGACATAACAATCTGAAAATATTAGAGGAAAAAGTATGAGAAACTGCAAAATGCAGGTATAAGTAAGGACTTTCTCAATAGGATTTTAGTTGCTCAGAAAATAATTTCAACAGTGAGCAAATGGGACTTCATGAAATGGAAAAAATTTCTGTAAAGTAAAGGGCAATGTTAGTTGAGTGAAGAGGCAGCCTGTAGATTTGGAAAAACTCTATGCTGGCTATATATCTGATGGAGAATTAATATCCAGTATACACAAAGACTTCAAAAAACTAAACTACAAATAAACTAACTCCTCAATGGGAAAAAATAGATGAAGCAACTAAACGAAGAGTTCTAAAAAGCAGAAATACAATTTGGTAATAAATATTTTCAAAGCAATTGTCATCCTCAGCTATCAAGGAAATGTAAATCAAAACAATTTTGAGATGTCATCTCCTCATAGTTAAAGTGGCTTTCATCAAGAAGATAAGTTCTGGTGAGAATATGGACAAGGGAAACCCTTATTGATTACTCTTAGATACAGGGAAACCTTTATTCATTACTGATGGGTCCAAAATGAGTGTGGAAATTTCTCAAAAAAACTAAGATTAGCACTGCCATATGATCTAGCCATACAACTTCTTAGAACACACCCAAAGGAGTCTACATTTCTACCATGGAGAAACTTGTGTATTCATGTTTACTGATGCTCTTTTCACACCAGCAGTGGAAACAGCTTAGATGTCTGTAACTGACGAATATGAAGAACATTTTTGTGGTCTAATTTTACTGAGCCTCAAAAAAGGAAATTAATAGTTTCACAGTGAGGTAACTCGAACTCAGAAATAAACACCTTATGGTCTCTCTCATATGCATATCTGAACTTCTAACATGTGCATTTATTTTGGAATGAGTGTGTGTAGAACATAAGAAACTATAAGGAGCAGAGAATTAAAACTGGACAATGTTTAGAGAATAAGTGATTGTGGAGTGCTCAATTCTAAACAGGACATTAAAATCAGCTCCCCATTACAAGGCTCAAAGAATCTTGATATAAAGGGGGCAGTAAGAATGTTTAGGAGTCAGAATGTAGGGAGCAGTGATGAGTATCCTCTAGTCATGACAGGGCCCCTGCACCCAAAAAACCCTCATCAGAGATGTTTACTTCTAAAACACCTGCACACTAGTTGGCCTATCAACATTTGATATGGATGTATGAATGATAATCTTAAGAAATACTATACCTTCTTGAGAGACAGTTTAAGGTTAATAACAGAGAAAGAGATTTACCTGCTTACAAGTCATCTATCCCCAGCAAATACTCAAATACTGTCTTGTATAGACATCCTAGATGAAACCCAATGGGCCACATATGGAAAAAAAAAGGTGTAGAGTAGGAGATAGACTGCCTGGAAAGGAGATTTTTATGAAGTGGAGGAGGACAGACACTGGGGATAGTAATAAAGAATGAAACACAAATTCATTGCATTTATATATGAAAGGGTCAAAGAACACAAAATAAAATAATAAAAATTAGCATAAAGAAATAAATGACTAAGTACAAAAGACAAAAAAGGAACCCATGAGCGGAGGGAAGGAGATTCTAAAGGCTAGTGGAACTCATTAGATTGTAAAAATGGGCTGTAGAGATGGATCAGTGGTTAAGCCTCTGCCTTACAAGCAGAAGGTCCTGAGTTAAGATCTCAGGTCCCAAGTAAAATCCCAGAAATGGCAGTCAGTGGCTTACACTTTCAGCCTTGGTGGGCAGAACCTGGGAAATCCCAGAGCGAAGCAAGAAGGAGGTAGAAGCAATCCCGGATGATTCCCGGATTGGTCCTTCACAGGGACACACAGTGCCCTCTCTCTCTCCCTCTCTTTCTCTCTCTCTCTCACACACACACACACACATACACACACACACACAGAGTAAAATAAATAAGTAAATATTTAAAAT
Source organism: Typhlomys cinereus (assembly GCA_023101885.1). Lineage (NCBI taxonomy): Eukaryota > Metazoa > Chordata > Mammalia > Rodentia > Platacanthomyidae > Typhlomys > Typhlomys cinereus. The sequence goes on along the minus strand of JALPQD010000418.1, from coordinate 1,637,745 downwards.
ATAAACAAAACAAAACAAAAAAGATTGTGAAAATGGCAGGAAGCATATCTGGGAGTGGAAAGTTTAAGCAGGGAGGTTGGATGAGTGAGAGGGAAGAGGAGGGCATAGGATGAGGGTCAGCTAAAGCTAACAAAATATGAAAAGCCTTAAAAGAAATCCTGCATGTCAAACTCTTTAAAAGAGAGAGGTGTTTGAATGTAGGTACCCTGCGTATATGGATAAAACTTCTCCTAGAATATGAAAGCTAGAGGAAGGAAGCAGGTTGTAGAATACCAACCTGTGAGAATTGTTTGATGGCCTCGCACTCTTGATCCCATGGCAACTCCCTGCACAGCAGCAGGCCTTACAATGCTGTCCTGAGGGGAAGCTCACAAAGCTTCTCCCCTCGCCGAAGACTGATATGCAAGTTGATGGTGTGAGGGAAGGAGAACATTGACTGCAGTGATATCACATTCACAGATAAAGTGTCAGTTCCCTGTGAGCCACACATCACCCATGGCCCTATAAGAAACACCAGCATAACTCACTGGGTCATGCAAAACGGGAGGGAGGGAGAATAGCAGGGAGGAAGGAATAAAGGAAAGTAAGAAAATAGAAAGGAAAGAAGGAAGGAAGGAGGGAGGAAGGAAAAAAGGGAAAAAGGAAGAAAGGAAAAGACGGAGGGAGCGGGGGAGTGAGGGAGCAAGGAAGAAAAATGGGAGGAAGGGGAAGGAAGAGAGAGATAAACCTGAAAATGTTTCTGGACTAATTGGGAAGAAGAAAGGGATAAGCAACAGAGGAAGGGAGATAAGAGAGGGTAAGGGAAATATTATGATCAGAATATATCGCATACATATAAAAATGTCATAATGAAGCCCATAGTAAAAAATTACACATCCTAGTAAAAAAGATTTAGAATTACACTTCAATAAAGACACTGAGTAGACAAGGAATGAGAAAGAGGCAAGGGCTGAGGAAAAGTGGGAGAAAAAGAGACAAAGAGAATGGAAGCAGAGGAGGGGAAGGTGTGGAGTTTGCAGGAATCGTCCATGGAAGCAGAAAAACATCTAATCTTTAAAACAGTAATTTATAGAGATTTCTGCATAATTAAGACAAAACACATCTGAAAGTGTTTTATTAGCTCAGAATGCGTAGTCGTTATGCCAAGAGCAGCTCAAGCAACACCTGCATTTCTTGAACAGGAAGATGCTGGCCAGCGTATCACATCTGGGCCATCTCTTGTCCTCTTGTCAGACTCAGGCCTGGGTTTTGCTGGCTCATGTTCACAAAAGGCTCCTCAGGAATGAAAGCCTTCACTTCACAAAAAAACAAAGAACAGTCCTTTATCCAGGTCACTGAGCACGGATCTCTCATAGCATCCAGCTCACCCAAACCTCATACCTCCCTACTGCCAAGGGCAGCCTTTCTGTTTCTATTGTCATTTAGGGAGGCAAAAAAATGTAGCATCTTATCTTATAAAACACATTTCAGCCCAAGAGCACAGAGCACTTTGAAACCTCATTTGCATAATAAACTGCCCAGAACCCTGAGAATCCATAAAAGAGAACTGTAAGCAGACCTTCAGAAGACGGCTTAAATAAGTGAGTGACACTAGTAGGAGGATTATTATGACCACCAACAATGTCCCTTATGAATGCAGCTTCTGAAAGAGTTAGCTGGAGGTGGAGGCCGAGGCTGCAAGAAGCATCCTAGCCAACCAATTGGTGGCTGGCTGGCTTACTGAGCTCACACAGGGGAGGGTCGCAGAGATGCTCAGCCTGGGCCAGACATGCCGGGACCTGAGCATTGGCTTCCATCTACCAGGTGTGTGATCACGTAGAACTTTCATTTTCTCATTTGAAAAATAGAATCAATTTCAAGACCAGAGGGTTTTCTGTTCAACAATCATAATGAATTGATTGGAACAGCAGAATGAATTGATTGCAGCAGACGTTTTTATGATGCGACCAACTGGTGAGATCAAGGACAGCCTCAAATTTCCTCTCTCAGCACTCGCAGGCTGGTTCTGAGCATGCGCCCTGCCTTCTCTCTCAAGCAATGATTGTTCCACACCTGTGGAAGGTTACTAAGGGAACTTCTCATCAGTGACTTTGAAACCATCTTTGAGTCCCTCTCAGAGAAGACAAAACACACCTGGAAGTATTTTACAGGCTTATAATACAGATATGTTCTTGGGTGGCACCCTACATTCTGACTTCCTGTCTAGGGACTCCCAAACCTAGCAGTAGGTTTCTTGGTCATCAATCAGAGTGGGCCACATGCTCTATGCACTACCATGAATAGCAAGGTCTAGACAGTTGAGGTGAACTGAGATGGGTCAAAGGACTATTTAGATAAAGGGAAATATTGGACTGCTTCTCAGAAGAGAAACCTAAATAAAAGACAAGTGAGGAGATCCCAGGTTTTACCAGTCATTAAACATGCAAACGATTGTTGAAAGTTACCTGATTTATACTTGCCTAAAGTTCACATCTGGAATCTCTTCCTTATTTTCTTCCCTGAGGCCACCTCAGTCACTCTAATGGGGAGCATTCACTTGGGGTATTTTATTTCTCTTCTCAAGAAAAGTGACCATCAGGAACTATCATTGGCAAACCCCCAAAATAACCCAATGAAAAACTGACAGAATGAAGAAATTCGATGAGACTGGAAGACAGGAGGTTAAGAATAATCGCAGGTCATTAACAACTTCTATTGTGACAGGACTCAGGTGGTCCCTGGGTCAGAGGCCACAGGAGCTGTGGTGGTGACAGTCGACTAGCAAGTCTAGCAACAGAGCCTTTGCCACGATGACTGCCAGTCACTGTGCACAGGCCACGGACAAGCAAAGGCTCTGTTTGGACGATTGAGGAGGAAGATAAGGGAGAACAGGGTGAAGATGTCACATTTCAGGGACGCGTAGGCGAGATCCAGCCGGGCCTCAACGCGCGCTCTAGGACCCCAGGTCAGCCCACGGGGACCCGGCTCCGACTCCCGCCATCCAGCCGGAGCCGCGCGGGGGCCCAGGGAACGAGGAGCACCTCCCCCTGCGCCCGGGCCCCGCCCCAGCTGCCCTCGGGTTAAATAGCTCCACGCCGACCCGCGCAGCCTCCCTCTTTCGCCCCACCCCCGCTCCGCCGGTCGGGACGCGTAGGCGAGATCCAGCCGGGCCTCAACGCGCGCTCTAGGACCCCAGGTCAGCCCACGGGGACCCGGCTCCGACTCCCGCCATCCAGCCGGAGCCGCGCAGGGGCCCAGGGAACGAGGAGCACCTCCCCCTGCGCCCATCCTCCCTTTTCGCCCCACCCCGCTCCGCCAGTCGGGACACGCACGCGGTCCACCCGGGCCTCACCCCGCTCCCTAGGTAAGTCCCCGTTCAGGCCCCGCCCACCAGTACCCCAGGCCAAATAATTCAGTTTAGTGAAATTGAGAGATCTTAAGAGTTAAAATGACAATGCCAAAGTCAAAGTGCAAATCCATGAGAAGCAACACTCAAGTAAACAAATCTCCCACTGAAGAAATTAATCCCATAATGTTAGACTCCAAAAAGAACAAACCCGCGGAAAAAGGCCAAGAACGCCTGACCCAGGATAACGACTTTCAAAATATGATCATTACCATGTTCAATACTATGAAAGAGGAAATCCGGGAGGAATTACATAATCGAATCAATGGCTTTGAAGAGGAACACAACAGACATCTGGAGGAGTTGAGAAAAACAGTGCAAGAAACAAAAAGTGGCATAGAACAGTTAAAACAAACTCAAGCAGAGTTTAAAACTGAGCTAAAAGACAAGTTATCTTCAACCCAGAACGCCACAGAGAGTCTTATCAACAGAACTAATGAAGCAGAAAACAGAATTTCAGACCTTGAAGATAAAGTGGGAGTACTAGCCAGCTCAATGGAAGAGGTTGTTAAAGCCAAAAAGATACTTGAGAGAAATATCCAAGAGATATGGGACACCCTGAAGAAGCCTAACATGCGTATTCATGGAATACCGGAGCAAGAATCTCAAAATACCACCCCTGAGGAAATTTTTCAAACGATCATCAAGGAAAACTTTCCTCATCTAAAGAAAGAGAGGCCCATTCATATACAAGAGGCATTCCGCACCCCAAACAGATACGACCAAACTAGAAGCACACCGCGGCAAATAATAGTTAAAACACTCCACATTCAAGATAAAGAACTGGTGCTGAGAGCTTCAAGGGAGAAAAAACAAGTCACTTTTAAAGGCAAACCTATTAAAATAACAAATGACTTCTCAGTCGAAACAGTAAAAGCAAGAAGAGCTTGGAGAGACATACTTCAAGTATTGAATGAGCAAAAATGTCAACCCAGGCTGATTTACCCTGCAAAACTATCAGTCATGATCGAGGGAGAAAGAAAAATTTTCCAGCACAAAGACAACTTTAAGGGATACATGGCCACCAAACCAGGCCTTCAAAAACTGCTAGAAATGATACTCAAGCGTGAAGAAAAAAACAGGCATATCCAGGAGAACAGAAGGCAAATATAACACCATTAAAAGCGAAGCAATATACTTATAAAAGCTACTAAACATAATAAATGTCTGGAATTAACAATAGTTTCTCCATTATAACACTAAATGTTAATGGACTTAATTCACCGATCAAGAGACACAGATTACAAACTTGGATTAAAAATCACAATCCATCAATCTGCTGCCTGCAGGAAACCCATCTCACCACAAAAGATAGGCACGCTCTAAAAATAAAAGGCTGGTCAACAATTCTACAAGCAAATGGAAGCAGAAAACAGGCAGGGGTAGCCATTATGCTATCAGACAAAGTGGATTTCAAACCAAAAAAAATTATAAGAGACACGGATGGATACTACATTTTAGTCAGAGGTACAATTCACCAGGAAGACTTCACAATACTGAACATATATGCACCCAATACGGGCCCCTCCACATTCATTAAGAAAACCCTACAGCGTCTAAAGCAAGAAATCAACCCCCAAACGATAATTCTTGGGGACTTCAACACCGCCCTCTCTACATGGGATAGATCAACAGGTCAAAAGCTTAACAGAGACACTTTGGAACTTAATCAAACCCTGAAAGAAATGGACCTCACAGATCTCTATCGAACTTTTCACCCACGCACCAAAGAATACACATTTTTCTCAGCAGCACACGGAACTTTCTCCAAAATAGATCACATATTGGGCCACAAAATGAATCTACACATGTACAAGAAAGTTGAAATTCTAACCTGTGCCCTATCAGACCACCACGGCCTAAAGCTGGACATCCACAACACATCAAACAAGAGAAAATACACTAACTCCTGGAAACTTAACACTATGATGCTGAATGAGAACTGGATTCAGGAAGAAATTAAAAAGGAAATTCAAGATTTCCTGAAAGTGAATGATAACGAAAATACAACTTACCAAAATCTCTGGGACACAATGAAAGCTGTTCTAAGAGGTAAGTTCATAGCTCTTAATGCCCACATCAAAAAAATGGAAACATCAGAAATAAACAACTTAACAATGCAGCTTAAAGCTTTAGAGAAACTAGAGCAATCTGATCCCAAAAGCAGTAGAAGAGAAGAGATTAGCAAAATAAGGGGAGAAATATCTGAAATCGAGACTAAGAAAACGATAGAAAAAATCAACAAATCGAAAAGCTGGTTCTTTGAAAAAATCAACAAGATTGATACACCCCTAGCTAAACTAACCAAAAGCAAGAGAGAGAAAACCCAAATTAACAAAATTAGAAATGAACATGGAGTTATCACTACGGATACCCAAGAAATCCAGAGAAATATAACATCATATTTCAAAAACTTATACTCTGTGAAGTTTGACAACACAAAAGAGATGGATGAATTTCTAAGTAAACACAACTTACCTAAATTGAATCAGGAAGTTGTGAATTACTTAAATAGTCCTATAACATATAAGGAAATTGAGGAAGTAATCTCGAATCTTCCCACCAAAAAATGTCCTGGACCAGATGGATTCAGCACAGAGTTCTACAAGACATTTAAGGAGTTAATAACACCAATACTCCTTAAACTGTTCCACCAAATAGCAAAGGAAGGAACACTACCAAATTCCTTCTATGAAGCTAATATCGTTTTAATCCCAAAACCTAATAAAGATTCACTTAAAAAAGAAAACTATAGGCCGATCTCCCTGATGAACACAGATGCAAAGATTCTCAACAAAGTCTTAGCAAATCGGATTCAAAAACATATTAAAAAGATCATTCATGGGGACCAAGTAGGCTTCATCCCCGGCACACAAGGTTGGTTCAACATACGCAAATCAATAAATGTAATTCATCATGTAAACCAGTCCAAAGTCCAAGACCACATGATACTCTCGATAGATGCAGAAAAAGCTTTTGACAAGATCCAACAGCCTTTTATGATCAAAACGCTAGAGACAGTAGGAATGGAAGGAACTTTTATCAATATAATAAAAGCTGTATACAACAAGCCCACAGCAAGGATTATGCTCAATGGGGAACAATTGGAAGCATTCCCACTTCGATCAGGAACAAGACAAGGCTGTCCACTCTCACCACTTCTATTCAATATTGTACTTGAAGTCTTAGCCGAAGCCATAAGACAAGAAAGGGACATAAGAGGGATTCAAATTGGCAAGGAAGAAGTCAAGCTATCTCTATTTGCAGATGACATGATCTTATACCTGAGTGATCCCAAAAACTCCACCAGGAAGCTCCTGGAACTAATTGAGAAGTTCAGCAGGGTGGCAGGATACAAAATAAATGTGCAAAAATCAGAGGCCTTCCTATATGCCCAGAATGAAAGAAGTGAAAAAGCCTTGAGAGAAACCATGCCATTTACTATAACCCCTAAAAAAATGAAATACCTTGGTATAAACCTAACTAAGGAGGTAAAAGACCTTTACAATGAAAACTTTAAAACCCTAAAGAAAGAAATTGCAGAAGACACCAGAAGGTGGAAAGACCTCCCTTGTTCCTGGATTGGCAGAATCAACATTGTAAAAATGACCATCCTACCAAAGGCAATATACAGATTCAATGCTATACCAATCAAAATCCCAAAGCAATTCTTCAAAGAAGTTGACCAAACAATCTCAAAGTTCATATGGAGGCACAAAAGACCCAGGATAGCAAAAACAATCCTGAGTAACAAAAACACAGCTGGAGGTATTACCATACCAAACCTAAGTCTATACTACAAATCCACAGTTATAAAGACAGCCTGGTACTGGCTCCAAAATAGACACACAGATCAATGGATAAGGATTGAAGACCCAGATATAAGCCCACAAAGTTACAGCCACTTGGTCTTTGACAAAGGGGCCCAAAGAATCCAATGGAAAAAGAACAGCATCTTCAACAAATGGTGTTGGCAAAACTGGATCTCCACATGTAGAAGATTAAAGCTGGACCCGTACTTGTCACCATGTACAAGACTTAATTCCAAATGGATCAAGGACCTTGATATCAGGCCAGAGACTTTAAAAGCCATAGTTGAAAGGATAGGGAACTCCCTCGAGCTGATTGGGCTAGGCCAACACTTCCTAAACAGACATCCAATGGCACAGTCACTGCTCCCAACTCTCAACAGTTGGGATCTTGTGAAATTAAAGAGCTTCTGTTCAGATAAAGAGATTGTCGCACGAGCTCAAAGGCAACCCACAGAATGGGAGAAAATCTTCACTAACCACATATCTGACAGAGCTCTACTGTCCAGAGTGCACAAAGAACTTAGAAAACTAAACACCAAGGAAAACACTGGCCCAATTAAAAAATGGGCCCTGGAACTTCAAAGAAACTTTACCAGGGATGAAATTAAAATGTCTAACAATTATCTTAAAAAATGCTCCACTTCCTTCGCCATCAGGGAAATGCAAATCAAAACTTCCCTGAGATATCATCTCACCCCGGTCAGGATGGCAAAAATCCACAGTACAAACAACGACAAATGCTGGAGAGGATGTGGGGAGAGGGGAACTCTCCTACATTGTTGGTGGGAATGCAGGCTCATACAGCCACTCTGGCGAGCCGTCTGGAGATTCTTAAAGAAATTAAAGATTGAAATGCCGTATGACCCTGCTATCCCACTTTTGGGAATAACCCCCCAAGCAGCAGAGGTTCGCCTCGATAGCACAAGCTCGACCATGTTCATAGCAGCACTGTTTACAATAGCAAAGTCATGGAATCAACCTAAATGTCCAACAGTTGACGAGTGGATAAGGAAACTGTGGTACATCTATACAATGGAGTACTACTCAGCCATCAAAAATGATGAATTACTGGAATTTGCTGGGAAATGGATGTCATTAGAAAGAATTATATTAAGTGAAGTATCCCAAACCCAGAAATTAAGCGCCGTATGTACTCCCTAATAGGTGGCTCCTAGTACCAAACTCGCCCAGCCCACATTGGGACACTCAAAAGTAAACCTATGTAACACAGTAATTGCAAGGATTATGAACAAGAGAGATGGGTTAGGAGGGCCACACCAGAAACAAGGAGAGAGGAGACCATGTTACAGCAGAGAAAATAGGCCTCCATCAAGGTCTGCAAGTAAGTAATGAGAAACCTGGTTAAGTTCACAGACGTTCTTTCCTGATCTCACCAGAAGGGGAGGGCATATAGTCTAGCAGATAAAAAGTAATCATTGTGCAAATGGGTAATGGACCCCGCCCTCAGTGAGGTTTCCTACTCTTATTACATCTACCCTTGAATGTGCTATTACAACAAGACTCCAGTTTAACAGCTTTTTGTCTCTGGCCAGGGGGTGACATACAGTGCCCAGCAGAATGGAGTGAAGGGAATTGCAGGAGCAGAAAAACTGCAAAAGAAAATCAACAAACCACAATCCAGAACTTCAGAGACTCTATATCAATCACATAGAACTAGGACAGCCTAATCTCTCCCCATCCTGGAGCTCAGGGACATTTGCGGAAGAGGGGGCGGTAAGATTGTAAGAGCAAAAGGATGGGAGGAGCAACGATTTGCAAGATTCTCAACAATAGTTGGGGCCAAAGCAATCATAATGGAACTTTGCATGCCCTGCGCAATGTCCAGCGCACTGTTGCCCTCATAAAGTCTAGCATCTGTTAAGGGCACCGAGACCCCTGGAGGCAAGGGATTGACAGCCATAGTAGTAGTCTTATGATTAAGGGGAACAAGAGAAAGGGCTTATGGAAATGCCACTGGGTCCTTATATGTCATCGGAGAGGAGGACCCAGTGGAGAGTTAGGCGCACACAATAAAGGACTCTCTGGGAATTGGGGGGGAGACACTGGGGGAAGGGGAGGGGGGAGGGAGGGAACTGGTAAAAAATTTTAAAATGTATAATTAAATTTTTAATTAAAAAAAAAAAAAAAAAGATGTCACATTTCAGAGGCCTGCGGTGCAGGAACATATAAGTCCTGGGAGTTATCCCAGCAGATCTGGTAGCTGCAAATTTAAAAAGGAAACAATGAAATAACTTGCCCAAAGTGTCCCCAACAACTTAGATGCTGAAACTAGAGATCCCTCTGCAAAGTTTGTCTACCAGGCCTCAGGCACCCTTCTCTCCCAGTATCCTTGTCCCTTCTCTGTTTTCCTCTTCCCTTTGTGGTGTGCAGGACATGACTTGGGGTTTCCTTCCACATCATTGTGTTGCAGATGACTTCCTTTTATTTGTCTCCCACTCAAAATCTAACTAGTCTTTAAATCCAGTATCAAATGGGATTAGGTGGATTTAGAGTTACCATGGCTGTAGGCTGGGCTTAAAGTATCTTGAGGACGGTGACATATGCATGTTTTTGAGAAAAAAACTCTGTCACTTGCCAGCTTTCTTGGTTCTACAAGGGGCATCTTCCAGCTGGTCTTGAGGACTGACATGAAGAAAGACTTGGGGCAGCACATCTCTGGCTCTAGGCTTTTTAAGAATTGCTGAGATAGAGAATCAGAAGCTGGCTTGGTCTTCTGTTGTCTGTGAGAATAGCACAGTTGCTCATATCCATGATCATGGCCGTTTCTACAGCTCAGGCCTGATCCTTGAGAGACCCTAAGGCAGAAAGAGGTGGGTGGGGGCAGAATTGTATGAGAGAACCAAGCAGCTGGGAGGAAGAGAAAGAGAACTACTGCCCATTCCAGGAGTGGGGAGAATCAGTTATGAATTGAGCAGAGTGCCCCCAACCTCAGGGATCGAGGATTAGGAGGAATTTACACATCACCAGTAATTCAAGACTAGACTTAGAGCTGAAAAAAATAAAGATGCCAAGGAACTCAGGGACGAGCAGGGACCTAAATGAGAGAGAGAGTACGCTGTGCTGATCAACCTAAGAGCACATCAGTCTGGCCAGAATTGGGGAGACAGGTGTGCTAAAGCATAAGTGGAAATGGAAGTAAGAGAGGGATAATTCCGAGGATATTTGGGGATGACTTACCTCTCTGTGGGAAAAGACAGCAAAGAAACTCCAAGCAACTAAGCTAAATAGACTTCTAACAATTTAGAAATCCAGTGGTGATATCTATTGTCTAGTGTGTGGGGTGGGGCTTATACTCCCTCGCCCTCCTGTGGGGCTTTCAAGTAGGTGGAGCTATACATTTAGGAAGAAGATTCTGTGTGGTCTCCTAGGCTGGGTCTTTCTCAGAGGAACATGTATAATGGAGTGTTCCTGCCCCATCTCCCTCCTATATACTAAAGCTACAACCTCTTGTCCATTGCTGGGTAAGGACTGTTGTTCTCCAGCAATCTACATATCTGTTTGTCCTCAACTGAATACACACTCCACTCCACCGCTCGCTGAACATTGCTTTCTCTAGTTCTTGATTCATAAACTTTTGTTCAGACAACCCTGGTCTCAGGTCAAAGTCCTTAGATATTGATGCTGATTTTTGTTGTAACACCCATGAGCTTACAGCAAAGCAAGTGTCACCTTCGTTTTACTTTGCTAATCATTTCCCTAATCTTTTAAGGACTCATCCCTTTTATATGGTGTCCTAACTCATATAAAAGTCTTTAGAATGCCTCTTCACCCCAGTTCATAGGTTTTATTCTGGCCTGCAGAAACTTATGTGCTTGAAAAGCAAAAGATGAGATCTGGATCCAAAGTTGATAATGGAAAGAGAGGGATAGTAGAGCAAGAAGGAAAGACCCATCTAACAGGGATTTCCTACTTATTGTCTGGCCATGGCCCCTTTGGGTGCCATAAAAGTCTTTCTTTCTCTGGCTACTCCCATGGTTAGAGATATAAGACAAAGTCTCCTGTCTTTTTCTTATGTCTGCTTCTGAGTAGGTCTATTTCTTACCGTGAATTTCCATCTCCTAGGTTTTTGTTAACATGGCCAGGAGAGCAGCTCTAGATTCCAGTAGCAGTTTGACTTTCAAAAAGATCCCCACAGGAGGTGGGAACTCAGGAGAAGCTGTGAATATTAGACACTGATCATGTGTTCTGTTTTTTTCTGTGGATTGATCAAATACCTCTCTTTACTTGTCTGAGAGTGCTGTTTTTAAAATTCAGTATTGATTTGTACATGGAAAAGTGTTTTAGTTAAAAAAAATTCTCTCTGCTTGGGTGAGATTTGGCTGCTGAAATCATGTGGCACATCGTTTTTCTGTTCACCGACGAAAATGCCAAGATACAGGGACAAGTGACATTCCAGGCCAAGAGACATCAAAAGTAGGATCAGGATATACACCCGAGATTTTCATTTCCAAACTCGGCTGCTTCTACAGAGAAACATTACATAAATGCATAAACAACATATTTGAAAGGGTGGCTGATTATACTTCCCTTTCTTTAGCAAATGACACAGAGGGATTCTTTCCAGAGGGCTTTCTAGAACTGTTGTTGTACTTCAAGATTAAAACTGCTCTGGAAGAAAAAAGACTAAAAGGGTAGAGAGTCTAACGCAGGGACCACGGGAACCTGTACCGGCTTCATGGAAGCAAGAGAGACTTGAGAAGACGTGTGGACGGTGTGGGAAATTGAGGTGTGAACTTGCTGAGCTGAGGGAGGTCCAGTGAGTGGCCCTTGGAGAAGGATGCTTGAGCTAGCCGGAGAGTGCCAGGATTCTGACAAGCTCAGAGGGGGCTATGCTTTCCTAGGGGCAGCCCAAGTCCCGCCCCCCAACTAAGTGGGTCACAGGGAAGCAGGAGTTTCAGTCCAAGAGTCAGTGGACCTTACTACTGCTAACCCATAGGTAATGTTAGAGTAGACTTCATGTAAACTTGAGGAAATCTCAAAACCTGTCTTGAGCAAGTACTGTTTGGGCAATATATTTAGAAGAGTTATTAAAGAAACACCACAATCTCATGATGATATATAGAAGATGTTGAAAAACACAGTGTGGTTTAAACACATTAGATACCAAAATAGTAGTATAGGTTATGAGACTCCTAGTAATATTTATTTCATTTGTGCTATTAAAATTTGTCATGACAAAGAAATGAATTTCTATTTTGAAAAACTTTAATGTTTCTAAGCAATATTTAAAACCTCTATTGAAGTTAATCTTATGCAGATCCTCCCTCTAAGGCTAAGTACAGTTTGGTAGAAACAAATACAATTCTGTTAAAGCTGCTTGACTTCTCAATTCTTAACAGGATGCAATATATGTAATTAATTCAATTATTTGCATAATAAATGTCCCTGTGAATTATCTTTGTTGTATAATCCCAAGTGTTTCATAATTAATTATGTATTTCAAAATTAGGGAGGAAAAAAAAAGACAAATGTGGGTAAGTTTGAAAAACAAAGTGATTATTATCCCTGTTTGTCTAAATTCGGTTTGGGATTGGTTGCCCTTAGCAATGGATTAAAAATTCACAGTGTACTCGGCAGCAGGGATGAGCTGAAGAAGCTTGGCTTGCTGAGCTCAGAAAATCCTCTTGAATAAGAAGGATTGTGGAGGCATCTTGAGCTCCTTGCCCTAAAAGCTGGACAGTGCCAGGTGATTCCAACACTGTACTGTGCTCCTGCCCTGACCTCCAAATTTTCCCTAGCACTCCAGGACCTGCCTTAGAGAGTCTTAGACTCTGCTTCTCCACAGGGACAGTCACATTTTTCTCACCTTCATGGTGAGAACTGTCCATGGTTCTCAGGATCTGCCTAACCAAAGGCAGTAGTTTTTTTTTTTTTTTTTCTGAACCTCCCCCCTCAATACCAAAGCCATCTAAAGTTATATGAAATAGGTAATGAACAATCAGCAAATAGAAGGAAAGGCAAACCAACCATAATCTCAACATTAGATGAAACATTCATGTGTGTGTGTGTGTGTGTCTGTGTGTCTGTGTGTCTATGTATTTATGTGTATGCGTGTGTCTGTGACTGCATATGTGCACATGTATGCAAGTGGATGAATGTGGAACACAGAGGTCAATGTCAGATCTCTTCTGCTGCTCCGTGTCTTATTTCTGGGATAAGGATTCTCATTGAATCTGAAGCTTGCTAATGGACTACACTGGCCAGAAAATCCCTGAATTCTGCCTGTCTCAGCCCATGCCCAGCCTTAAGATGCCAGGTTTGTGTCACTGTACCCAACTGCCCAGCCCTAAGATGCCAGGTTTGTCCCACTGTACCTAACTTTTCCATGGTGCTGGGGGTTCCTAACTCACACGTGCACAAGTGCTTTACTTACAGAGCCATTTTCACAATCCCAAAGAAAATTATTCTTAGGTCATTGGCACCTCTTGGTTTCCCTTGGTTTTTCTGTGGTCCCTGAAATTGGGGAATCTGTGTGATAAGCTCAATCCCATACTCACTCAACTTCAGAATTTACCTTGTTGCAGGTTTTATTCCAAGAAACACTTTGAAATTACAAAGCAAGTCCAGCTTGCTCTTGGCAGTGCCCCCAGAAGTGTCCCTGGGCACCTGACTGTACTTGCAGAAAAGGAAGCATATTGAGAACTGTCTTGTTCTCCTTAGCTGTAGAAGGTAAGTTATACCTTCAGGACAAACCAATCTGTTCTCTAGTTCAGCTTCATGATTTTCACCCTGGTACTCCACAGCTGCCCCCTGCCTTCATCATTAATGTCCTTTTCAGTGATGAGCCCAGCTTCATTAGATGAGAATTACCACTTTCGAAATGCTGTCTGGAACTTTTCTGAAACCTGGGAGAAAAACTTAATGTTGTTTCAATTATCTTGCAAATTGGAGGTACTCACCTGAAAGATACCTCCTCTTGGTAGTTTGACTAACTTATCAAGTTACCACAGTGGAAACCTGGAAGCAACCCAACCACTGGGAATCCTCTAAGGGCGCAGCTCATTCTCATAGTAGTCCATACTTGCTATATCTGAAACAACAGCTGGACCAGTCACTATAGTAACCATACATGCCTTCTGCATGCAGTAGCTTAAGCATCTTCAGACTATGGCACTGAACTTCAAGAATGGCTGTCCCAAGATGCAAGCCATATCACATTTTATGTGCTGGCTATGGACATCAGATCTTGTCCCTTTCATATTTATTGCATTCAAGACAGAGATAAAGACTCAGTTGGATTTAAGAGAAAGTGGGGTGGGAGTTATTCTGTAGTTAAGGTGTCAAGGTTTCATTGAAAGAAGATTTAAAGTGGAATACATTACTGCTTTAATGATTCATTTATGAAATTAATAACAAGAATACAATACGGGGGGGGATCTTGACCAAAATTATCTCTCTGTATTTTATAAAGTAGACAGAAGGACTGAGGATCAATATGGATAAATTGTTCTTTGGTGCAGAGCTCCAGAAAGCCCTTGATCTATACATTGTTGCAGAACAAATACCAAAGAGGGCTAGAAAAGAAACAAGAGGAAGAAAGGAGGTCCTGATACAAACCAACCATTCTAGCCTCATAAGAACTGTGTCTGCCTGGTAGGAATTTTGATCCACAAGGTCAAACCCAAATCTCAGGGAAGGTAAGCAATTCACATGTTCTCTGTCCTTGAAACTTCAGGCTGGGGTGCATATGTGGGACAAGAGAGATGGGCAATGCAACATGATCACTCTAAGAGAAACAATATTGACAAGTAAGTTCAGTATAAATAAGAGATATTATAGATGCATTCAGAAATGTTAATTAAGGTTCTTTAATTGTTCCTGGCAAGCTACATTTTTTTCAACAAATGAAATCCAGGGTCAATTTGAAGTAATAGCATGTGCAATGTGAAAGGGAAACTGGAAATGAAGTTCATAAACCACAGTGTCTATAGCAACTGGAGTCTCAGCAGCTGAACAATCTCATCGATACCATTGTTATCATTGGATTCTGAACTCCTACAATTTTTGGATTACTGAACCCTAGGATCAAATATCTCAAAAACATTATCTGAATAACCATCCAGTGTAGGTCATGTTCTTGCAGCCTGGTAAGGAAAGGGACCCTTGGTAGATTAGCTTTACAAAATTTATGTAACATAGTTGAACTTGAAGACTCTGATGGCAGTTGAAAATCATAAGCCAAGAGTGATGGTCTCACAGGGGCTTCCATGTGCTGGAGGCCCTGGTACTTTTTGGAGGTAGATAGATAGCAATACAAAATTTAAGAATCTATGTTAGAAATGTCCAAGTAATATCTGAAGATTGGCATTTGAGAAATACCAGGCATGACCCACACTTGTCAATTCGAGTAGAGCTTTAACTATAGAGCTGTCGAGACTCACCCCAGACCTACCGAGTCAGAAGTTCCAGTGGGGTCCAAAGTCTTCATATTTTTCATATGACCTTACAGTCCATAGCTAATGAGGTCAGATTCGGTGAGTTACAAGGATACACTATATTGTGCACCTCCAGCTCTACGTGAGGGAGACAGAGGTGTTTAAGTTTCCCTATTTTATATAAGTTTGGTCTGTATCTCAGGTCTCCTGAGTGCAAATGAAAGATCAGATATCCTGGACAATCCCTAAGAAGATGGGTGGAAGAGACAGTCGATTTAGTCAGATAAGCCTGGTAGTGACTGTGCTAAGCCAGACACTCTTTTGTTTGTTGAGTTGAATGAATATTTACTGTAATTAAGTTTTAATGCCTGCTTCTTTTGCAGTGGAGGATCTATAATAGTGGATATGGAAACAAATACCATTTAAATGGTAGACACAGACATGTTGGTCTATAACAAAAGCTTCCAAATTAAAAGTCACAGGTCTGAATTACCACCCTAAAGAAGAGGAAATGTTGAATTTTCAGTTTATGCTTTGATTGTAGAATTAGTGTTGCAGTGGTGGGCACTGCATCAACCAGCAGAGCTGCTAGTGGTCGTGGTGGCACAGCCGCGGGGCTATTCACAGGACATGACAGGGTGAGGACGACAGTGCCACTAAGAGACAGAGAGACAGGCACCGGAGACACCATGCAGGGGAAAGACAGTGTCCACATTATTGTGCAGGAACAAAGACTTATATAGGGGGAGCTGGACAATCCGGCCGTTGGCTTGTACACAGGGGACCCTTTCAGGGGCCAACCACACCACAAGTTCTGACTACCATTCTAAAGCACCTAGTCTAGGCAGGGAATTCCGTGGAAGCACTGGGAGTCTGGCTGGGAGTGGGCCAAGTCACCAGTAAGTGTGCTTAACTGGCAACAGAGTGGCTTTTGCGCACTCCACAGCTTGGCCACTGCAATCACCTAGACCTGGACCCCATGCTCACCTACATGTTCATGACATGAAAGCTTACATAGAGCATGAAACAGTATGTGAAGGAATAGAGCTGGGGGCACATTATTGCTAGTTAGAAATATACCAAAAGAAAGAGGGATTTGGATAGTTTCAGAGAAGAAAGTAGAGTTGGAGACAATGAAAAAGAAGGAGGCTCAGAAGCTATCTGTCCTGTGCTGTTTGGGTAGGAGAGATTGGATAGTGTGTTCACTGACATCATGGCCCAAGTAAGCCCAATGTAGGGATAAAGGACTCTGAAGTTAGGAAGCAGAATTGAATACCAAATCTACAGGTAAATAGCAATGAACTTACTTCCCCAATCACTGTTTAGATGCAGTCATACAAAAATGTTTTTCTGAACCAGGAAGTGGCCTTACTTATTTTGAAATGATTCATTTTTATATAATGGATATTATTTTGAGTTATCAAGTTTACAAATCTGAAATGGAACACTAGAAGAAAAAGCAAGAGAGTATGTCCAAGCTTTAAACCAAGTTAATTTTAAAGAATAGCATTGTGGCCAAGTATGCCTCATTAGCTTTAAAACTAAGCCGTTTTGATGGACACCTAGGCTGATCCTGTCACTTGCTTATTGTAAACAATGCTGCAATGAACAAGAGAATTCGTATGTTTCTCCAATATATTGATTTCATTTCCCTTACTTGTATCCAAAAGTGGGATTGCTGGATCCAGATAGAAAGCTCTTCTTTATTGTTTTCCTTAGTGGCTGTATGAATAGTAAATGAAAACAGGCTTCCTCTTCTGTATATCCTTAGTAACACTTGACTTTTGAATTTTGACAATCGTCACCCTAAGAGGTATATTTTACACATTTTACATCAAAATATTTATCAGAGTATTCACTTTAAATATATGTGTGTTTATATGTACATGTACACATACATTTGCATGTCAATTATACTTGAATAAATCCAGGAAGAAAATGGTCTCCTTTCATTAAAATGTCACCTTACTCTCTACAGCTCAAAAGTATAACTAAGGCCACCTTTCCCAACCACATAAATCCTTCAGGACCAAAACAGAGCACAGTGTGCCTGCTAGTCAAAGAGACCGCCAGGCTTGTTATGGTTTGAATGTGAAATGCCCCCCATATTTATATGTGGCCTCCAGCTGGTGATGCTGTCGTGGGAAGCTATAGGGGCTAGAATGGAGTCTAAAGGAGTAAGTCAAGGGCTAGACATTGAAGGTCATAGGGGGGCTCTGCTTTCAGCCTGAATGTTATGCTTCCTGATATATGTAGACATGCAGAAACCCCAGTGCAAGATCTGACCACTCCATACCAAAAGGCAGGTCCCAGCCACCATAGCTCCCCTGCCAAACTTGCTTTTATTGGGTACTTTTGTTTCTGTTTTTATCAGGTGCTATGTAACAGTAATGAGACAAGCAATGCAGGCTCTCTGAAGAACTAAACCTCTGAAGAATATTCTGGGAAGAGTCACAGGAGCTGTATACCACACTGCACTTGTCACTGGAGACCTCAGACCCACATGCTTATCTAACCCATCCAAACGCCAGTGATGTCCAGGTCCTCATGTGTAACCCAGATCTCGGTTGAACAGCAGATCTTCCTCCAATGCCACTCGAATAGCCACTAGTGCCCAAAAGGAAGATGTCCCAAAGTCCCTCCTTTTCTCACTAACTTGTCATTCAAATCTTCTGTATTTGGATAAATGACACCATTACCCAAGCAGTTGCTCAAATTCATACTTATAAGCTTTTCTATTTAACTCAATTTTATTGCTTACTTTCCATGTATTTTCATGTCTGTGTACTGGATTTTCAAAGCATATGTTAACCTTTTTCTTTTCCTTACATATTTGAGGCAGAATCTTTCCATGTAGCCCAGGGTAACCTTGAATTCTTGCTTTTCCTCTTCAGCAAGTGTTATTATTATAGGCGTGCAGCACCATACCAAGCATATCTCTATTTACTGCCTCCAATTGAACTTAAGGTACCTCTCACCTATATATGGCAGTAGCTAAAGTCAACTTGCTGGCAAACACTTACCCTGATCAGTCTCCTGTTTCTTTCCTGCCATCATCACACATACATACTATACACACCATGCTCATTCGTATACATGCATGTATATTCATGCCGTACACCCATGTACTGTCACCCTAAGGTAGTATACTACAGTCACTCACATGTGGCATTCTGCATTTAATCCAAACATCCTCTCCCATTATAGAAACTCTGAGGGTCACAACCCCTGCCAAATCCCTAGGATCCTGCCACTCCAACATACTTGCCTTATCTTGCCTCAGGGCCTCCCTTATTTGCCTGAGTACTTCCTAGCCAGAGTACCCCTCTATAGTTTGCACCTGCTACATCATATTTTACAGTTATCTTGTGTAAGAAGAGTGCTTTCTACCTATGTACCACCATGTCTTCTTGCTCTCTACAGCATCTCTTGCAATATATGATTAGGCGCATGTTCATTCATTCACAATTTGTATCATCTACAAAAGCTTTGTATCCAATAAGGAAGGGGCTGATTTGCTCATCAATAAAATACCAGAGTTCCTGGTATGAAAATGTCTTCAAAGATGTTGCATGATGGAATAAATTTCATTTTTACTACACATAACTCTGCCTAAAAAGCATTTACAGCATAGAGAGTTATGTGCTAGATACAATGTGGTACCTAATTTTGCTATAGTCCATATGTGACTTTGGGCAAATCTCCATACCTCTCTGAAGCCAGGGTCCTCACCTCTAGTTTGAAGGGTTTGAACAGTGGTTTTTATATCTCTGAATTCTATAAATATAAAATGCTCTACTTCCTGGGTTTTGAAAGCTGACTCTATTTACATAGACGGGATCTTGAAGTACTTGCTTGCTGTTTTCCCTCCTTTGAATTAAAATCTTCTTTAGCTCACTTTCTAATGATCCTTTATTTTATATGATTGTGTGTGTGTGTATGTGTAATTTAATGGATTTAAAAATGATTTTTGAATTGCCTGTTCATTAAAACTTGCAAATTCATAGTACTCCTCTCTATAATATGGGACCTTTTGTGGATAGAAATACCAGGTGTGTGGCCAATCCATATCTATGTATCTTTAGGCACCAAGTGTGATAAAAATAAAATCCATATCTTTAGGCACCAAGGAACATTTGAATGTGGTTCCACAACAAGCAATAAGACTAGCAGGCAGGATAAAGCAGAAAAAGGCAGAGGCCGCCCATGCTGCTGGACCCTCTGGGTGTCAAGGCTCCAGGTAGCATGTGAGCTTGAGAGAACCGGTGTCTTCCGTCTGCGCTCTCATGCTGAGGAATTTGTCATTGTGACCTTGATGCCTGATGAACAGAACACTCAATCTGAGGAAGAGAGAACCGAGTGCTGAATATCAATGCTATCTTCATTAATGTGGCCAGTGCAGGAGACATGGAAGGTCAAAGCAACTGCAGTCAGTTGATATTGGGCAAGAAGAAAAGCTGCATGATCTCAGTCCTTCTAAGGTTCCCAGATGACCATAAAATAACATGGATGGAATAGCCAATTGGAGAAATGCCAGAGACACGGTCATGTGGTTTCCTTCCCTGGCACCTGGGACACAGGTTTGTGACACTAATGGAGATGCTGCAAAGTTCTGCTCTCTTCATAGGCAGCCAACGGCCGTTTCTCAAAGAATCAGATATCCCAGCTAGGAGTAAAGGTCTTGACAAATTTGTCCCCTTCACATTCTTCTCCAGCCTCCCTCGCCTTTGCAAGCATTTTCAGATGTTGCCCTTCAAGCCCCTCCTTGCCGCAAGCACAGAGAGGAGGCATGGGAAAGTGACAAAGCAACAGGACCCCTTTACTGAGGGCTGGAGACAGGGAGATGATGCAATGCTGGCAGGAAAGCAGGACTGAGGAGAGGGCAGAGGTGGAGGGAGAGACAGAGCTACGGGGACAGGGTGCCAGAGAGGAGATAAATGAGAGAGAGAAAAGCAGGGAATGGAAAAAACTTTCCTTGAGGGTATCAGGTATGCAGGTCTCCCTCCAAAGCAGGTAGAAGCACTTCGCAAAGCCAAATATTTTGCTCTTCTGGATTGAAGCGTACCCCAGTTATAGATATAATGAATGCACAAGCAACATAGGACTACACACAAAAATGCAAAAACTATAAGGCTTCTTCTCTGTGGGTATTAACCATAACTCAGGGTTCATTTCTGCTTTCAGTCTGAGCAAGGTCACTATCTTCGAAAAACTATTAGAATTCTAACAAGAGAAATATCTCAGTCATTCTAAGTGTGACCACAGGCATAGACACTTTGTATCCCCAGTGACAGCCTTTTCTGGTCTGGCCAATGGGCTCCACTCCATGTTTCAAGGTCCATTAACAACACCCTTGTCCAAGGCACCCTCAGCATGCTACTGAGCATCTTTGCAACTGAGACACATATTTTTGCTCCTCACAAGCCAATGCCGTATTAGAGAGGGTGCTTGTATTCATTAATGTGTGCTTGGAATTCAATGTCACAAGGCCGCTGCTCAGTTCAGGATAGAAAAGACTCATCCTTTATGCCCAGGGCGGCTTCAAAAAATCAATTCATGACATTATGTGAGAATCGTTTTTACATTGCTGTGTGAATTAACTGTTGAAATCTTTAGAAATCCTGTGAGGCTGACTGAATGACAGGCTGGGGTTGCCCTTCTCACTGTAGCTAGATCCCAAGAGAGCTCCAGCTCATCTTGTTTGTACCGACCTACGTTTCCTGTAAGAACTCAGTTCTTGTCCCTGAAAAGCTGAGAAAATGTGACTTGGGTGTTTCAGCTGACCTGAACCTTGACCCCGTGTGAATTTCAGAAGCTATAGACTAAGAAGCTCTAGAAACAAACAGAAGGGCCACAGGCTCCAGGCATGAAGCCACGAAGGAGAGAAGTGGAAGTTTCTAAGAAGTGGCATCACTTGTATCTCACTACCAGAGTTGTCTCTTTGCCACCCACAAGTATGAGTTGGAAATTCTTCCTCCCACCAGGCTGCACAGAGCTGCACTGTGGCCCTGCCAGGGAGCAGGTGAAAGTTGTGGCCGTTGGAGGTGCCATCTATAAAACTGCACACGTCCTCTCCCCGTCACTGCTGAGAACCTGGAGCTTTTATGATGGTAGTTAGATGACAGTGTGTGCCCAGAGCAAGCTGATTATGACCAGGAGTGATAATAACCTTGGGGTCAGTATTGGCTGTGACAGTGGCACTAAACAGTTTAATGTAGTCTAGTAGGATACCAATGTGAAACCATGCTGCCATTTTGCTGCAACTAAAAAATTCTCAGATATTGTGCCTGAAGCCCTATGTCTGGGACTGTAGACTTGCTTCTGTTCTCTCTTCCTCTTGCCCACCCATATGTATATTGTTTTTCTAAAAAAGAAGAAAGGGACTGGCTAAAGCAGCCCCACGTGGGTGTCTGACATGGCCTCTTAAGGCAATAATGAGCTACCATCTCCCCCAAAGGCCTGATCAGCCTTGAGAGTCCAGATTCAATTCTCACCAAGTTCTCCCCTTCATTCAGCTTCTCCTGCCACCCAGGCAGGACTACAAGAAAACAGAAGCTGAACAATTATCACGCTCCCTTCTTTATGCCCTCATGCTGCACTGTGTGAAGAATTTCACTTTTTAGCTTTGAGACAGGACAGAAAGACAAGGAAGATTGTAGATCTATGAAAGGAAAAAAGCATAGATAGAAATAGATCTTTCATGGCAGATCTGGCTTGCCTATCCTGCTGACAGAACCAGGAGGCTTCGGCCACCACTGACAAAGACAAAATTTCCCACTGGGTCAGTCCATGTACTTCTACAAACACTTTAAAGATGTCGAAGGCATAAAACTGTCCACTTAGAGTCAAAATGACACAAACTGTAAGTTTCTAGCATAACTTTACTTCTGAAATCTACACTGCCTCCTGATAAACCTCTTATAATTCTTCTTACAAAAGTATATTCCTTAACTTTTAATCTCCTTGTGAAGTACATTTCTGAACAATGTTTAGAAAAAGAAGAGATGATTTCTTACTAACCATCAATACCCACTAAAGACACCTAGCATGATTGTTCTTTGGGAATTAATACTCATGCTGTTGGGTGCATATTGTTCTCTTTAGGGCATCTTTCTCTTTCTAATAAAATAAAGCTCTGTTTCATCCCAAATCTATCTGAAATTCTTGTTTTCTAAAGCCAAAAAAATCCTAGTTTTGCCTAATATTCTAGGAAAATGTTCACATATGTATGGTGTGCTTCCTCTTCAGCAGGGTGCCAAACCCACACAATAAGAAAAGAATGCCGTTTTGATTTGAAACAGGAAGTCTCTCAAGAAACTGAAAAGTCGACCCACTTGAAAAAAATGTTTGCAAATGATAAATATATTGAATATACAGCATAAAAATAAAGAAGATGTAGAGTGGAACAATAAAGGATGAATAATCTTATTTTAGAATGAAAAGAAAGCTACAATAGAGATTTTTTGCAGAAATATGTCAATGGGCAGCGAGATGCTCCATTATCTTTAGCCACAAGAGAAATGCAAGCCACCACTAGGCATACCATATTATACCAACAGGAATGACTACCAAAAACAAAAAAAAAAGCACTAGTGCTTTGCAACTGTTTCTAGGCCCGTATTGTCTAACAGTGAGGCTATTTCCCTTTGATTAAGATTCTACTGATGAAAACACCACACACCATGGTTGCAAGATGAGAGAAATCAAGTTGGAAGACTGTAAGAGCACAAGGATGGGGAGGAGCAATGATATGCAAGATACTACACACAAGTCAGGGCCGAAGTAATCATAATAGGACTTTGCATGACCTGCGCAATGACCAAGGCACTAGGATCCTTAGAAGCTAGGGATTAACAGCCACACTAGTGTTCCTATACTTAAGGGGAACACAAGAAAGAATTCTAGGAAATGCCACTGAGTCCTTACACCTCATCAGAGAGGAGGGCCCAGAGGAAAGTTTGACATACACATTAAAGGATGCTCCAGGGATGGGAGGGAGGCACTGGGAGATAGGGAGGGAGGGGGGAAAAGAAGGGGAAAAGGGACAAGGGAACTAGGAGGTCCAGGGAGGGGTGGAGGGAGGGAGGGAACCAGTGTATCTATTAACTTTGTATGAGCAGAAATTAATTAATTAATTAATTAATTAATTAAACAAAAAGAAATATGGAAACTTTCTCCTGCTGGCTAGCTCTCAAAGTACCAGAAGGTTCTCTGAAAGCTACTGGGAAGGAAAAGAAATCAATGGTCTTACGTAACTATGACCCTTAAAAACTCCTGTACCAACTTGCTGGGAAGGATGTGACCCATATACAACAGTTGCAAACTATTGTAATGTGACTAGCTACTCCCTGGCTCAATCTGAGGTTCACGTCACAGAAGGAATATACATTTGTTGCCATAAATTTGAACAAAAAAATCTGTGCCTGGGGAGATCATGGCTCAAGGATAGGGTGGAGTGACATGCTACTGTTGATAATCTAATTAACATAGCACCAAGCTACCTGATAAATGTCTATGTCTATACCTATAAACAAAAGTGACTCTCAGCCTTTACCAAAAAGTTTCTCTGTGTAGTGCATGGTACTGAATTCGGAAACTCAAGCCTGCCCAAGGTGCTGAGAGTAACAAAGTTTAATGTCTCAGCACTAAATAAGACTTCTATGTCATCCTTTTCTAAGGACTCTGAAACATTGCAGAGGAGAGGTTGGGAAGTATGTTTGAGCCAGACGATAGAGAGAAAGGCTGTGAAACGCCAGCCTCTAAGTCAGACATAACCAATGCAATGATGGACTCACGTCCTCCGAGTGACATGCTTACAGACTTCCCTAGTCAACAGTAAGTCATAGACTGGCAAGGCATTGAGTGGCCTCTGCTCCTTATTACTGAATGTGTAGCTACTGATAGGTTCTGGGAGAGTGGAAGTTGTCTTCAGTTTTCTACCCATTGCTGAGCCCACCAAGTTCCTGTGGATAGTTCTAAGCCTGTGGATACAAAGATGACCCTGATTGAGGATAGAGTGAAAGGCATTGCAGGAGCAGCAAAACTGCAAAAGAAAATCAACAAACCATAATCCAGAACTTCAGAGACTCTATATCAACCACCTAGAACTAGGCCAGCCTAATCTCTCCCCATCCTGAAGCTCAGGGACATTTGCAGAAGAGGGAGCGGTAAGAGTGTAAGAGCACAAGGATGGGAGGAGCAATGATATGCAAGATACTCCACACAAGTTAGGGCCGAAGTAATAATAATTGGACTTTGCATGCCCTGTGCAATGTCCAACATACTATTGACCCCACAAAGTCTAGCATTTGCTAAAGGCACCAAGATCCTTGGAGGCAAGGGATTGACAGCCACAGTAGTGTTCCTATGCTTAAGGGGAACACAAGAAAGGGTTCAGGGAAATGCCACTGGGTCCTTGTATGTCAGCAGAGAGGAGGGCCCAGAGGAGAGTCTGGCATGCACGTTAAAAGATTCTCTAGGGATTGGGGGGGAGGCATTGGGGGATGGGGAGGCAGGGGTGAGGGGAGGGGGAGCAGGGGGGTCGAGGGGAGGAGGAGGGAGGGAGTGAACCGGTGTACCTATTATGTTTGTATGAGCGGAAATAATAATAAAAAATGTTAAGGAAAAACAAAGATGACCCTGATTGAACTCACAGTTTCACAAAACAAAACAAAAAATATGGATAGAAATTTATAGGGAAAAATGAAACAGGGTGACTGAGAAAGTGGACAGTGTAGGGAGTGGCATCATGTACATATGCAAAATTGTCAAAGAACAAATTTAATACAAAAAGAATGCCAAAGTGCTGGCAAGCGTGTTGGAGAACAGAAATACTCATAGCCACGCAGGTGGAATGCAATACTAAAGAACTAAAGATATACAACTTAAGAAAGAACTTGCTAGAGAGTATGCTTCATCTTATGATTCTGTTAATAAGAAAGAATTAAAATTATGCTAAATATAGCCACTTCTTGGATCTTATAAAAAACTTATCAAGAACCAGACTGCCCTATGGATTGTTTCTTTCAGGTCTATGATAGTATTGAAAA
Organism: Typhlomys cinereus; assembly: GCA_023101885.1. NCBI lineage: Eukaryota > Metazoa > Chordata > Mammalia > Rodentia > Platacanthomyidae > Typhlomys > Typhlomys cinereus. The sequence goes on along the minus strand of JALPQD010000418.1, from coordinate 1,612,103 downwards.
TAACAGTAATAAACTTCACAATATTATTTTCTAAGTCCCACCAGACTCTCATGGCCATGTGGTGTAAGGAATGAATCATTAGGTGATTTCATCATTGTGCTAGCATTGCAGAGTATATTTATGCAAGCCAAGATGCTATACCTATCCTTGATAAAATATAATTGCTATTTGGTGGCTGGCTGTATATATTACCACAAATAAATTTTATAACAAGCTCTTAAAATTATACTATTTATCAAAGTTATATCATTAGTGTGTGGTACAGTTGGAACATAAACCCAAACATGTAAGCTCCAATTCACTATCTTACACAATTTATATATGTATGTATCTTAAATATTTATAAAGGAATTTCATATGCAATATTGTTATGTTTGCATTTTGGTGTCAACCTGACAGTTGCAGACTGTTTGGGGCATAGCTGTTAATGGTTAGAATGGTCCCTGAACAAGTCTTCAGGTACTTGCTAAACCCAACCCATAGTGGGTGGTACTTTCCAGTGGTGAACTAGATAATAAGAAGTGCAAGGAAGAGGGACTTGCTCTTCCCTTATCCTGTGCTGACTAGCTGTGGAGTCCACTCGGCGTGCATCGTTTGCTTTTACAGCATCATGGCCTTCTTTGCTGCTGCTGCTGTTGCCTCTGTCCTTGGCTGACACAGCTTCAACTTTTCCACCACGTTGTTGCCGTTCCTGCTGCCCGGTCTCTAGGCCTTGCTGCTGTTCGCCATTCATCGCTGACGTCAGAGCCCAGCTGTTCTTCACTTACATTGGAACCCAGCATCTTCGACCCTCCAAAGAAGTAATGGCTTGAGACCTTCTTGGGATCTTTTGACTTTGTGGAACATTCTGGTCAAGTGGGAGGCAGCTGCAGGTGGTTACTTTGAAGGACACTATTTTTTATTGTGAGTTATTTTAATAAACATATATATTATATTTTATAGATTCTGTTTCTTTGGAGAACCTTAATACAAACATCTTATTTTTATTTATAATAACCCCAAAGAGCACAAAGCAGCAGTTCTATTTTGTTGATTAAAAAGTCAAGAATTAGGGAGCTTATAAGTCATGTCTCAAAGATGATCAACTGGTAAGTGGCAAAATGATTCTGAACTAAGTTTTAACATTTGATATTAAAGTCATGCCTTTTCTCATTGGCTAAGTACTCTCTCTCTCCCGAATGCCTTTAAAAGCATGCAGGTCTTCTCAGTGGGCTTCTAGAGGAACTGTAGACTAACAAAGACGATTGTTCTTTTTTACATGAACCATAGACTCAAATTACCATCTATTCCTGTGCATAGTTTTATTTTTAGGGGTACACGTTTTATAGGGAATTCCACTTTATAACTCTGAGAAAGTATGGCGATCTCAGCTAAGGATATTTGGGAGATATGAAGAATGGGTTTGCCTCCTGTAGGAGTTCTTACATTGAGAGGAGCCCTGACAGATAAGGAAGACAAAACAGGGAGAATCAGCCTAAAATGGGCAATGGCTTTGTATCCATCCTTTAATCCTCTGACTTACAAGTCTAATCATTTGTCATCAAAAGAAAAAATTGTCATCAGAACTGCAAACAGCAAAGAGATAATGAAAAACAATTAACAGAATTATCCTAATGGCTCATAAATAAAATATAATTATGAGAAGATGTTTATCCTGCAGTTAGCTTCCTGTGCTTTTCAGAGGAGCCTCTTAATGCCCTGGTTTCCATTTGGTCATTCTCCTGAAAGGTTTCTCCCTTGAGGGAGATCAACCAGGTTGTTCAGAATGGAGGTCCTAAGTACTCCTGTGAGTATGTCTTCATTGAGAAGCTCACTTTACAGCCATAAATTTGCCGAGCATGTTAGAGAGCTTGAGACACAAGATCCATTCTGACAGTTGTGGCTTCTGTATGGCCAGCTCCATCATGGGTGAGACATTAACAAGAAGAATGCAAAGAGCTTCTTCCTTCATATTTTAGAATACTCTTGGTATGTAATACATAGACTAAAGCTATAAATGCTAATCACCTTCCCATCTGCAGCTCAGTATAAGACATGAGTTCCATACCTAAAAAATGTGCCTAAATCCATTCAGAAAGCAACTGGTTACTTCATACTTTCATGCCCCTATTGCACCAATGGGCATTTATTAATATAGTGGCTGTTATTATAGCTTGTAAAATTCACAACTGAGAAAAATTGTCTTAATCTTTCTGTTTTCTATGTTGTCGTGCCATTTTGGAGAAGTCTACAAGGTACAGATGAAGAGCACAATCACTGTGTCAGACTGAAGGATGTTATGGCATGCCCCTTTGCAGGAATAAATCCTGGGTGTGTGTGGAAACAGAATGGCCTAGATCCTGTCCATGTCACTTAAAAAGGACAGATATTATGTAGAAAGGAGTCTGGGACTTGACATTCATTGGTTCCAACTTAAGATCCAACATAACTTCCATATACTCTTTAAACTTAAGCTTTAGAATAACTAAGTATTTTCATGCTTATTTTTCATTTGAGAGTGCTGTGGAATCCATTTCCTAATGTCTGGGAAAGCCACATTTTGATTCATTGACTGATGTCAGAGTTTCTTGATCAGATCATACATCAACCTAACTTCTCATAGCCTTAATTCTCTCATTGGTAATTTAGGAAAGGCATCTTTGAGAAACACCAAATGCAGCCATCTGCTTGCATCTATCTCTTGGCAATAAAGATGAAGCCCAAGAGACAGACAGTATTTGTGATAAATTTGCCCAGCAGGTCCAGTAACTTATTGTTTAAGTTCTTCTTTATTATATTTATACCACTTCCAGAAAGTATTTAAGTCAATCGTAAAATATACAAAGCAGTGCAAGATGGAGTAATAAAAAATTAGGATCTGGAGGGGCTGGAGAGGTGGCTCAGGGGTTAAGCCTCTGCCTTGCAGGCAGAAGGTCCTGAGTTCGGATACTAGACCCTATGTATAGACGCTGGGCAGAAGCGGGGACGGCCTGCGTTTCTGATCCCGGTAGGGCGGAGCCTGCGAATCCCGGGACAGAGTAAACAAGGAGGAGGTGGAGGCGTCCATGGTGGTTCCTGAATTCGTCCGTGGTTCTACACACACATACACATATACATGCACACACACACACACACACATGCGCAATTAAATAAATAATAATAATAATAAAAATTAGGAGTTGGAGAGATGGCTCGGAGGTTAGGACTGTACCCTACAAGCATAAGATCCTTAGTTCAGATCCTAGGTCCCAAGTAAAATCGCCAGGCAGAAATAGTTGGCCTACACCTTTGACCCTGGTGGGCAGAGCCTAGGAAATCTGAGAGCAAAGCAAATAGGAGGTAGAAGCAATCTAGGATGATTCCTGAAGTCACCCTTGGTCCTCCACAAGGACACAGAGACAGTGCCTTCTGATATACACACACACACACATACATACATACACACACACACACACACACACACACACATACACATATAGTACATCTGTCATATTCATATATGAAAATGGCACAATGAACACCATTTTTGTTCAGTTGATATATTTTGATTAAAAAAGAAAAAGTCCAAACAACTCTATTGCTATTATAAAAATGTTACAGAGAGATTGGAATATATGATGTCTACATCTAAAATATCATTAAACTGGAAGAAAGGCATAACACCTGTTGGGCGAGGATGCTAACATAAAAGAGATAAATAGGACACATTAAGCTCATTGTAAGCACCCCCTGATGTGACCATGTTGCAGGAAGAGTAAAATCTAGGAGATGATACTGGAGCTGTAGCTTTAAGCTCATTCTCTGGTCCAACTGGCTTATTCACCCTCATTTACCCTTGACATAGGAGGTGGATTCCATATTCTGGAGATGAGGGAATCAGGTAGTAAGCAAACCTGCAGATTTCTTTTGGAATTCCAGTCCTCCTACTTACTTCCTGGTGATCTTTTTCTAGCTGTACTGTCTTCTGTTACACAAGGTCATGAGCATGAACGATGTACATGGATAATGATATAGATGATATAAAAGCCTTATAATGAATGCGCTGGTCTGGCTGAGAGTAAACTGTAAAATTGACAGCTGCTATTATCACCATTTTCATCACTGTGGCAAGATAAAGTCTCTTCTAGAGTCACTGCCTCTCTTGGGTCAGAGCATTTTCTATGATACGGGAACACAGTGAACTCTGTAAATGTCAGTACAGGCTGACCCGATCACAAAAACTTGGAGAAGGAAGAAGGAGTCGTCCTGACTTTACTGTGTGATCAGATTAGAAAATTTGTCGATACTGAGTATGTATCAAGCCTCTGCAGCTGGAAACTTGTAGATAAAGAACAGGGGAGTGAAACCAGTAGAGAAAGAACACGTCTAAGATCTGAGCTCAGACCTGCAGCAACGCCACTGTTCTTCAAAGCTGTCCTCTCCATCCTCTGGAATAATGCCTTCCACCCATGTCAGAATGTCACATAGAGTTTTTTTTAATCACCAATTTACCTTTGTTTGGTTATAGTTTGTAGTGAACACTTTCTCAAAGCGAAAGATTTGAGTGACATAAAAGCTTGAAATGACAGCTTCGGTGTCGAGGGCTTGCTTCAGAAAGACCCCCGCAGTAGGAAAGACTGCCAAGTGGAGGGGTCCTCAGCCCTTACTGTTTCTCATCACTAATCATCTACCAGTGGAGGGGAATAACCTTAACTTAGGGACACTTGTCTAAGGCTTTTTCTATTTCACAATAGTGAAAGAGTGACTTTTGTTTAGTGGAAACCGTACCTTGCATTTTGATTGCTTCTTCTGGGCTAAGAGTACATCATATGATGCTCTTGCAATGGCCAGGAAGATTTCTACTTTGCTGTTTCTTTGGTTTGTTAATGTTTTTTTTCATTTTCTTGTTCATTTTTTTTCTTTGTTTGAGACAGGTCTTATACGGCAACCCAGATTGACCTCCCAGAGCTCATTATATAGCCAGGCTGGCCTTAAACCCCTGTCTCAGTCTCCCACATGCTGAGATTACAGGCATGAGTCACAGCATGCAAGGTTTTGTTTTTCTGTTTTTATAGCATTTGTCATTATCTTTGATTGTTTTATTTCATCAGCTTCGTATTTCTTGTCTGTGTCTTCGCTTCTGAAATACTGTCAGGGTCAGGTCAGGTACTTCATTTGTCCCCTAGTGACTAGAATAGCACCTAATACAGAGTGAATGCTCAGCACACACTTGAACAAATGAGAAGAAAAAAAAAAACGGGATGGTATGGGAAAGTAACTGTTTTGAACTAATTTATTATTAGGCTGAGAAACCTGGAGTGCACAAGGACTGGAAGGTGGTAGACTGGGGCTCCACTCTCTCAGGACCCTGATTCCCCAACCTAATTCACAGCTGTGTGCCGCTGCTTCCTCTAGTAAGAGTCACTGTGCACCTGGTAGGTGCACCTGCTTTTGAACATATGAGCCATTTTCATTAGTTTATTCAAGTAGGATATTGAGGAGGGTTAACATTTAAGTTAAGAAGCCTTGAATCCCACTAGTTGTCATATTGTGAAGATTAATTGAAGTTAGAAATAGACCTTTATCTTTCACAGCATGGTGGTCGTGCTCACTTCTGTCTTTAGTCTTTTGGAGGTGAGTAAAGGAAGGTCTCTAAACTAGGGAGGGACTTTCATATTCACCTAGGACAGGGTAGCATCCTCAGGCTGGGCAAGGGAAAAGAAGAGTAAAAAACTTGCCCTTCAGGGTTTATAAGTCGTGGAAGCCGGAGTCACAGGAAAATTCATAGCTAGTTTCCAGAGTCACGTGTGAAGGGGCAAACCTCAGCAACTCGGTTTTCCAGTGTCTTTACTGAGAATGGCTGCTATATCCTGGTACTCAATTTCTAACCTATCTGCTCCCCTCTTCTCCACCTCTCAGGTCTGCAGTTCAAAGACGACTTTGGAGATGACTCCAGCCTTCTGATAATAAACCTACCTTGGATTCTGATGTGAAAGATGACAGCTGGGAGAAGGAAAAACTGCCCAGAACTGTGGCTCCTATTCTTGAGGATTACACCTACACACTGGACAATTTTATCAGGACCCTGCCCTCCATTCCTTCTGCAGATGGTTGATCCTGGGGTACAAAACTCTAACACTCTTTCTTTAGTACCAGTCACTGATAACCAAACACTAGGGAAAAGGGCTCATGAGTTTTGAACCTCAGAATGTAATATGTAAATGGTGGCAAGGACCACGTGGTTAACTCCTGCGCAGCTTCGCTTTCATGTCCAACTCTTCTGAAATCAAAGGTAATAAAGTACATATAATATTTTAGTTGGCCTCAAATTTGGAAATTGAAGAACTATTAAGTTGTGAAGACAGACTATTCCAGGCTTCTCTTTCATTTGAAATGTAGTGTCTACATATATGCAGTACACATTCCCAGCAAGAAAAATAAGAAGATGCTATAATTTAAAATGATAGAGTAATTAATCTCTTTACTAATAATAGGAAATGTGGTAAATAACTTAGAACAATATAAAAAATATATACTAAGCCTTGGCTCAATATGTTCTTCTCACAGAATCTTAAATTAAGCATAGTTTGTATAACAGATCATGAATTTGCCTTTACTCTTATTCTAAAACTGGGATTCCCTTGGTGACTGCTGCAGATTGCCTACATGTTGCAGAAACAAAATTGCTTATGGGAACAAGGGACTTTACTTTGGTTTAAGATTGTCCAGTTACAGTTCATAGTGCAGTTTAGCAGGACAGCTCATACCAACACTAGGGGCCAAAGGAACTGTCCACATCATATCCATATATCCACAGGACTGTGGAGAGAGAGACAATCCTTACTTGACAGACTACCAAGTCTGGCCAACTATACAGAAGGATGTCAGTATCCTTATCCAGATCTTGATATCTTCTTCACCTGTCCAGAGACTAGTCCCATCCACCATGGGCTAGGTCTTCCCCATCAATTAGACAATTTTCTGCAGGCTTGCTCAGGGGCTTAGCTCAACCACTAATTCTTCATACTGTGCCTATAGCTCAGAGTCTTTAATTTTCAAGTTGCCACCTGTATCTAACTATGACAGAAACATATAAAGAGCCTCAGAATTGAGTGACATGAAGCTTAGACAGCTAGAGTGAGGAACTTTATTGGTGACTTCCCTCAGATTCTCATGGAAGGCTTCTACTTGGGGTTGGGGCTGTCAGAATCTTCTCCAGTGGCTTCCCAGCTCTTGCAGCACCTCTGCAACTCTTACATCTCTAGCTTTCTTTCATCCCTTATGTTTTACAGCTCTTACATCTCTAGCCATGAGATTTCTACCCAGAAGAGAAGAAATTGTCAATGCTTACCCTCACTTTACACTACAGCCCATTCATAGGTCAAGCTCCTAGACGGGAAGTCACTACTGCCCAGCAGTGCAGTCAAGAGAGTCTTCTCTCCAGAAGCATCTTTTCTATATCTTCATCTTTTCTATAATATTGATAATGTATATTAGTTTTTAAATTCCACTAAATAATCAAGTTTAACTCAAGACCATGTTAAAAGAGTGTAACTCCTTTCTCCAGAAACCTTCAAAAAACAAAACGACAAATGCCTGGCTGTAAGAATGTTGTCTGCTACCCTGCTGCCCTCCCCTTCCCACACTGCTGGACATTTTGGATCTTACTAGTAATAGATAGGGGCTTTGCTTTATTTCATTTTTTTACCATTTTTTATTATCTCCGCTCATACAAACTTAATAGGTACACTGGTTCCCTCCCTCCCTCCTCCTCCCCCTCTGCTCACCCTCCCCTCACCCCTCGCTCCCGACCCCTCAGTGCCTCCCCTCCCCCAATCCCCAGAGAATCCTTTAATATGCATGCCGGATTGTCCTCTGGGTCTTCCTCTCCGATGATATACAAGGACCCAGCGGCATTTCCCTGAACCCTTTCCTGTGTTCCCCTTAAGCATAGGAACACTATTTTGGCTGTCAATCCCTTGCCTCCAAGGATCTTGGTGCTTTTAGCAAATGCTAGACTTTGTGGGGACAATAGTGTGTTGGATATTGCGCAGGGCATGTAAAGTCCAATTATGATTGCTTCAGCCCTAACTTGTGTGGAGTATCTTGCATATAATTGCTCCTCCCATCCTTGTGCTCTTTCACTCTTACTGCCCTCTCTTCCCTGAGCTTCAGGATGGGGAGAGATTAGGTTGGCCTAGTTCTAGGTGTTTGATATAGAGTCTCTGAAGTTCTGGATTATGGTTTGTTGATTTTCTTTTGCGGATTTGCTGCTCCTGCAATGTCCTTCACTCCATCCTGATGGGTATTGGATGTCACCCCCTGGCCAGAGATAAAAAGCTGTTAAACTAGAGTCTTGTTATAAGAGTATTTCAAAGGTAGATGCAATAAAAGTAGGAAACCACAGTGAGGGAGGGGTCAATTTGCAAAATGGTTACTTGTTACTTGCCAGACTATATGCTCTCCTGGTGAGATCACACCCCCTCAGTTGTAAATGATAAGGAAGGAAAAGTCTGTGAACTTAACCACATGTCTCATTGCTTACTCGCAGTCCTTGATGGAGGCCTATTTTCTCTGCTGTTACATGGTCCCTTCTCTCCTTGTTTCTCGTGTGGCCCTCCTACCTCATCCCGCCTGTTCATACTCTTTGCAATTACTGTATTACAGAGATTTATCGTCGAGTGTCTCTAGGTGGGCTGGGTGGGTTTGCTACTAGGAGCCACCTATTAGGGAGCACATACGGTGCTTAATTTACTGGGTCTGGGGTACTTCACTCAATATAATTGTCTCTAATGACATCCATTTCCCGGCAAATTTCAGTAATTCATCATTTTTGATGGCTCATTACTACTCCATTGTATAGATGTACCACATTTTCTTTTTTTATACATTTTTATTATTATTTCCACTCATACAAAATTAATAGGTACACCAGTTCCCTCCCTCCCTCCTCCTCCCCCCGAACACCCTGCTCCCCATCCCCTCACCCCTCTCTCCCCATCCCCCAGTGCCTCCAGCCCCAATTCCCAGAGAGTCCTTTGCTGTGCATGCCTGACTCTCCTCTGGGCCCTCCTCTCCAATGAAGTACAAGGACCCAGTGGCATTTCCCTGAACTCTTTCTCGTGTTCCCCTTAAGCATAGGAACACTACTGTGGCTGACAATCCCTTGCCTCCAAGGATCTTGGTGCCTCTAGCAGATGCTAGACTTTGTGAGGTCAATAGTGTGTTGGATATTGCGCCGGGCATGTAAAGTCCAATTATGATTGCTTCCACCCTAACTTGTGTGGAGTATCTTGCATATCATTGCTCCTCCCATCCTTTTGCTCTTACACTCTTACCACCCCCTCTTCCGCAAATGTCCCTGAGTTTCAGGATGGGGAGAGATTATTCTGGCCTAGTTCTAGATGGTTGATATAGAGTCTCTGAAGTTCTGGATTGTGGTTTGTTGATTTTCTTTTGCAGTTTTGCTGCTCCTGCAATGCCCTTCACTCTATCTTGCTGGGCACTGTATGTCACCCCCTGGCCAGAGACAAAAAGCTGTTAAACTGGAGTCTTATTATAAGAGCACAGTCAACGGTAGATGTAATAAAAGTAGGAAACGTCAGTGAGGAAGGAATCAATCACTCATTTGCAAAATGGTTACTTTTTATCTGCCAGACCATATGCCCTCCCCTTCTGGTGAGATCATACCCCCTCAGTTGAAAATGATCAGGAACGAACATCTGTGAATTTAACCAGGTGTCACATAACTTACTTGCAGTCCTTGATGGAGGCCTATTTTCTCTACTGTAACATGGTCACTTCTCTCCTTGTGTCTGGTGTGGTCCTCCAACCCCATCCCTCCTGTTCATAATCCTTGCAATTACTGTAGGTAATACATAGATTTAACTATGAGTGTCTCAAGGTGGGCTGGGTGGATTTGGTACTAGGAGCCACCTATTAGGGAGTACTTACGGCACTTAATTTTCTGGGTTTAGGATACTTCACTTAATATAATTATTTCTAATGATATCCATTTCCTGGCAAATTCCAGTAATTCATCATTTTTGATGGCTGAGTAGTACTCCATTGTATAGATGTACCACTGTTTCCTTATCCACTTGTCAACTTTTGGACATTTGGGTTGATTCCATGACTTTGCTATTGTAAACAGTGCTGCTATGAACATGGTCGTGCTTGTGCTATCAAGGTGAACCTCTGCTGCATGGGGGGTTATTCCCAAAAGTGGAATAGCAGGGTCATATGGCATTTCAATCTTTAATTTCTTTAAGAATCTCCAGACGGCTCGCCAGAGTGGCTGTATGAGCCTGCATTCCCACCAGCAATGTAGGAGAGTTCTCCTCTCTCCACATCCTCTCCAACATTTGTTGTTGTTTGTATCATGCATTTTTGTCATCCTGACCGGGGTGAGATGATATCTCAGGGAAGTTTTGATTTGCATTTCCCTGATGGCTAAGGAAGTGGAGCATTTTTTCAGATATTTTTTAGACATTTTAATTTCATCGCTAGTCAAGTTTCTTTTAAGTTCCAGGGCCCATTTTTTAATTGGGCCATTAGTTTTCTTGGTGTTAATTTTCTAAGTTCTTTGTGCACTCTGGACAGCAGAGTTCTATCAGATATGTGGTTAGTGAAGATTTTCTCCCATTCTGTGGGTTGCCTTTGAGCTCGTGTTAAAATCTCTTTATCTGAACAGAAGCTCTTTAATTTCACAAGATCCCAACTGTTGAGAGTTGGTAGCTGTGACTGTGCCATTGGATGTCTGTTGAGGAACTGTTGGCTTAGCCCAATCAGTTCCAGGGAATTCCCTACCCTTTCAAATATAGTTCTCATAGACTCTGGCCTTAAATCAAGGTCCTTGATCCATTTGGAATTAAGTCTTGTACATGGTGACAAGTACGGGTCCAGTTTTAATCTTCTACATGTGGAGATCCAGTTTTGCCAGCACCATTTGTTGAAGATACTGTTCTTTTTCCATTGGATTTTTTGGGCCCCTTTGTCAAAGACCAAATGGCTATAATTTTGTGGGCTTATATCTGGGTCTTCAACCATTATCCATTGATCTGTGTGTCTATTTTGGAGCCAGTACCAGCCTGTTTTTACAACTATGGATTTGTAGTATAGACTAACATTTGGTATGGTGATACCTCCAGCAGTATTTTTGTAACTCAGGATTGTCTTTGCTATCCTGGGTCTTTTGTGCCTCCTTATGAATTTTCAGATTGTTTGGTCAACTTCTTTAAAGAATTGTTTTGGGATTTTAATTGGTATAGCATTGAATTTGTATATTGCCTTTGGTAGGATGGTCATTTTTACGATGTTGATTCTACCAATCCAGGAACACAGGAGGTCTTTCCACCTTCTGGTGTCTTCTGCTATTTCTTTCTTTAGGGTTTTAAAGTTTTCATTGTAAAGGTCTTTCACCTTCTTGGTTAGGTTTATACCAAGGTATTTCATTTTTTTTAGGAGCTATAGTAAATGGGATTGTTTCTCTCAGGGATTTTTCACTTCTTTCATTCTGGGCATATAGGAAAGCCACTGATTTTTGTACATTTATTTTGTATCCTGCCACCCTGATGAACTTCTCAATTAGTTCCAGGAGTTTCATGGTGGAGTTTTTGGGATCACTCAGGTATAAGATCATGTTATCTGCAAATACGGACAGCTTGATTTCTTCCTTGCCGATTTGAATCCCTTTTATGTCCCTTTCTTGTCTTATGGCTTCAGCTAAGACTTCAAGTACAATATTGAATAGAAGCGGTGAGAGTGGACAGCCTTGTCTAGTTCCTGATCGAAGTGGGAATGCTTCCAGTTTTTCTCCATTGAGCATAATCCTTGCTCTGGGCTTGTTGTATACTGCTTTTATTATATTGATAAAGGTTCCTTCCATTCCTACTGTCTCTAGCGTTTTGATCATAAAAGGCTGTTGGATCTTGTCAAAAGCTTTTTCTGCATCTATCAAGAGTATCATGTGGTCTTGCGCTTTGGACTGGTTTATATTATGAATTACATTTATTGATTTGCATATGTTGAACCATCCTTGTGTGACGGGGATAAAGCCTACTTGGTCCGCGTGAATGATCTTTTTGATATGTTTTTGAATCCGGTTTGCTAAGACTTTTTTGGGAATCTTTGCATCTGTGTTCATCAGAGACATTGCCTATAGTTTTCTTTTTCAGTGTATCTTTATTAGGTTTTGGAATTAAAACAATATTAGCTTAATAGAAGGAATTTGGTAGTGTTCCTTCCTTTGCTATGTGGTGGAACAGTTTAAGGAGTATTGGTGTTATTAACTCCTTAAATGTCTGGTGAAACTCTATGCTGAATCCATCTGGTCCAGGATATTTTTTAGTGGGAAGATTCGAGATTACTTCCTCAATTTCCTTATATGTTATAGGACTATTTAAATAATTCACAACTTTCTGATTCAATTTAGGTAAGTTGTGTTTACTTAGGAATTCATCCATCTCTTTTGTGTTGTCATATTTCACAGAGTATAAGTTTTTGGAATATGACGTTATAATTCTCTGGATTTCTTGGGTATCAGTAGTGATAACTCCATTTTCATTTCTAATTTTATTAATTTGGGTTTTCTTTCTCTTGCTTTTGGATAATTTAGCTAGGGGTGTATCAATCTTATTGATTTTTTCAAAGAATCAGCTTTTTGACTGGTTAATTTTCTCTATTGTTTTCCTAATCTCGAACATTTCATCCTTCCTTCCTTCCTTCCTTCGTTCCTTCCTTTCTTTCTTCCTTCTTCTTTCTTCTTTCTTTCTCTTTCTTTGTTTCTTTCTTTCTTTCTCCTTCCTTCCTTCCTTCCTCTCCCACACTCTCTCCCTCTCTCCCGCACTCTCTCCCACATTCTCTCCCTCTCTTTCCCTCTCTCCTTTCTTTCTTTCTTTCTTTCTTTCTTTCTTTCTCTCTCTTTCTTTCTTTCTTTCTTTGTTTCTTTCTTTCTTTCTTTCTTTCTTTCTTTCTTCTTTTTACTCTCTTTGCTATATTGTTTCCATTCTCATATTTATACAGTTTATGCGTGTTTGAGTTTATGATTGGGCACATATGTGTGGGGGTACCGGTGTGTAAGGAAGCCTGAGGGTGATACATCTGGAATAATTCTCAATGACTCTTCCAACTTAGTGTTTTGAAGTTGGGTCTTTAAACTCAGAGTTTGTCAACTAGGCTAGTTTCACTAGGCAGTTTGTCTGGGGAGTGCCGGTTTTCACCTGTCATTATAATAGGCAAGCTGCCATACCTGCCTGGCTTTTTAAATGGTGTCTCATATTCTGAACTTTGATCTCGTATGTGTATATGGTAAGTGCTTTAAGTTTTTAAAATCACTCCCAGTCCCTTACACTTCCTTTCTAAGCCACCTACAACCTATCTGGAGTTCACTCATGGGAACTCACCTGAGCAAGCCAGGGCAGTGAAGTCACTATACTTCAGAGAGTGCAATGTGTCTAGAATTCTGGATGATCTCTGTGTTCGACTAAGGAAAGAGCAGCAATGTGTCAGAGCTCTGCAGCGGAGCAGTTGGATGAGCTACCTAGTTCTTGACCTTGGGGTTCAAAGTACTTGACAGCTTTATAATAATGTATCCACAGGCTTTACCTTGGGTGAGATGATACATAGGTCCTGATAAAAATAAACAAAAGCACCACTAACAAAAATTGTGTGTAGGATTCACATAGTTTGGATAACTGGTTAACTTGGAGTTTGCATGTCAAGGCAAGGAAGCCACATCACAGAAGAGCTGAAAGTCTTATTTCATCTGTAAGTAGGAGATGATGATGACATGCAGAGGTTTTTTTTTATTGTAGACTTTTCTCTGTCATTTATATTTGCTTTGGGATGAGAATAGCTTATAGGTAAATTAATCATGTCCCTGCATTCCTTTAAGATAAAAGCTATGCCGTAGTATCTACTAAATTTTAATGCATCCCAAATACATGGTATACAATCTCTACCACATGAAGTATCTAAATAGCAACTGCAGTATATTTGCATCTTCCACTCACCTTTCTTTAAATTTGTTGAAATGAACTAGTTGATAACTGATATTTTGATTGCTGACAGTATTGTGAAACAGATACTAGTTCTCAAGTAAAATCTGAGCTCAAGAATAGATTACCCCCCTTTCTCCCCAAATTTAGTCTAATATTTGCCCTGTATCTTTTAGAATTATAGTACAAAAAATTGCCCATAACAGGGCAGGTACCAAGCCTTTCTTATGCTGTGATGAGAAAACCACATTTGCCCTTCAACTCACTCAATAGACCCCAAACACACACACACACACACACACACACACACACACACACACACACACACCCCTGGAAGCAAGGTTTCTTATATTTAAGCTGTTGTGAGAAGGGCCCATAGTTTACAGGTCTTTGGGAAACTCTCATGAAGTCAGATTGCCCCATGGAAATTTTGGGAGTCTTTACCTGAGCCTAATGCTGCTCCTGATTTTCCCGGGGGAATTTATATCACTGAGGGAGAAAGTTGGCAGGCATGAGAGTCTCAGTCCCCTATAGGACCAGGACGAAGCTTCTCAGGATAAGACCTTTAAATGAATCCCTCTTCTATACTCTGAGAATAGACCTTGAACCGATCTGGACCAAGCAGACATGTCCTATACTTTCCCGTCTCTGCATTCTCTGAAGACTCAGCCCTCAGGATGAAATTAAAATGTCCAACAAACAGCTTAAAAAATCTTCTACCTCCCTACCCATTAGGGAAATGCAAATCAAAACCACCCTGAGATATCATCTCACTTTGGTCAGAATGGCTAAAATCCAAAATACATACAACGACAAATGTTGGTGAGGATGCGGGGAGAAGGAAACCCTCATACATTGCTGGTAGGCAGGCAAAATTGTAGATAGGTGTGGCTGATTGAAGTTCCATATGACAAAACTATACCACTACTGGAGTATTCCCAAAGACTGCTTCATCCTACTGCAGAGATGTATACATCCATGTTCATTGCAGCACTATTCACAGTAGCAAAGTCATAGAATCAACTTCAATGCCCAACAGTTAATAAATAGATAATGGAAATGTGGTACATATATACAGTGGAATACTATGCAGCTATCGAAAAAGGAATTATTGAAATGTGCTGGTAAATGGACTGAACTGAAAGAAGTTATACTGAGTGAAGTCTCCCAGACACAGAAAGACAGGGGTCACATGATTTCCTTTAAAAGTTTAACCTAGAATTAAGCCCTCATAATGGCATACTCAAGGGGAAATCGCTACAATAACAATACAGCCACAAAAAAACATAACTTATGAGATAGGGGAAACAAGACCCCAAGAGAGTGGAGACAAACAAACAGTTAAATAGATACATAAGACTGTAGTTAAGAAAAGTCTGTTAAATATCAAGACTTTATGTTAAATATAAGTGTTAAATATAATGACTGTGTGTACTATCAATTTCTTCCTTATCCATTGTTGTTTGGACTGGTTCACAGTGCTGCATATGTGTTTCCTGGCATTGAGGTGGGGGAGAGGGTTATGGGTTAGTAAGCCGGTGGATACCTGGAGGCCAACCACTTGCTCTACTGTGTCCTACTCCTGCTCTTCCCTCTCCTTTAAGCCTTCTCTTATATAAAGGCTTTTTTTAAACATTATTTTTGCCTTTCCTTCTTTCTTCCCTTCCTTCTTTCTTTCTTTTATATGTGTGTATATGTGTATGTATGGGTGTGTGTGTGTGTGTGTGTATGTATGTGTGTGTGTGTGTGTGTATCAGAAGTCCACCTGTGGAGGACCAAGAGTGACTTTGGGAATCATCCTGGATTACTTTGACCTCCTTCTTACTTTGCTCTGGGATTTCTAGACTCTGCCCACCAGAGCCACAAGTGCAGACCACCACCCTTTCTGCCTGCATTATTATGTGGGATCTGGGATCCAAACCCAGGACCTTCTGCTTGTGAGGCAGAGTCTTAACCCCTGAGCCATCTCTCCAGCCCAGGTTTTTTTGCCTTTAGCTAGGAGAAGATCTGAACAGGACCCAGCCTAGTGCAGTGGAAGAACAGTGAAACAGACAACCAGAGAGCAGAATTCCACTAACCCTACAATGTTCATCTGGGATCCAGCCAGCCAAATCCTCTCCCCATCCTAGCGCTCAGGGAGCCTTTGAGAAGAGGAGGTGGTAAAATTGTAAGAGCCTAAAGATGAAAAGGTCCATCACTGGATGTTTCACTCCAGACAGGGCTGCTGCACCCAGGAGCTCATTGCAATGAGACTTAGTCAAATCAACATGCGCCCATAAACTAGTGAGAATCCCAGGGGAAATAATTTCAAGCAATAGGTACCTTAGAGGCTGGGACTAGACAGGTAAAGAGGAGTGCCCCTATCAGTGGGTCTCCCAAGAGGACCACTTGGTCTGCCTAGAGGTCTGAAGCCCCACAAGAGCAGATGATCCAGAGAAAGCACCGGGAATCACAGAAGCAGACAGACAGGAAGGTGGGAGGGAATGGGATGGATTGACGAAGGGACAGGAAGGGAGGGAGAGGAGGAAGCCAGGAGGGAGGTTATGGAGTGAGGAAGGGAGGGGGAAAAAATAAAAATGAGATAAAATCATACTACATTTTTTGGATTACAACAGCCAAGTATATTTTCATTTTTAAATACGAAGTGGACAAAGATGTCCAAAGGAAACAAATGAACAAAAAGATATATATCCTCTAGTCTTATGGATTCATCAGTTTTTTAATCAGAACTTTGTAGAGCCCTGTGAGTTTCTTATCAGGTGATAGTTGATCATTAGCCATGTAGGTCACTTGTAGGTGTGCCAGTTACCACAAAGAGCACAATTTTTAATTATGAATTTGTTTCCTATCTCTATCACCAGGGTAAAGTCATCCTGGGCAGGCACTGACTTGTGACATTCATATGATGCCCTTGATACCCAGTCCAGAGTCAGCTTATAGGAAGGAAGGGAAGAAGGGAAGGAGGGAGTGAAGGGAGTAGGAGGGGGGAGGGAAGGAGGGAGGGAGGAAAATTCCTTTTTTTTTTTGATGGTAATTTTTTTTTTATTTCAGCTCATACAAACTTATTAGGTACACCAGTTCCCTCCCTCCCTCCTCCTCCCCCCGTACCCCTTGCTCCCCCTCCCCACCCCTCACCCTCCCTATCCCCCAGTGCCTCCCACCCCAATTCCCAGAGAAGTCCTTTCTTGTGCATGCCTGATTTTCCTCTGGGCCCTCCTCTCCGATGACATACAAGGACCCAGTGGCCTTTCCCTGAACCCTTTCCCGTGTTGCCCTTAGGTATAGGAACACTGCTGTGGCTGCCAATCCTTTGCCTCCAAGGATCTTGGTGCCTTTAGCAGATGCTAGACTTTGTGAGGTCAACAGTGTGTTGGACAATGCGCAGGGCATGCAAAGTCCAATTATGACTGCTTCAGCCCTAACTAGTATAGAGTATCTCACATATCATTGCTCCTCCCATCCTTCTGCTCTTACACTCTTACCGCCCCCTCTTCCGCAAATTTCCCTGAGCTTCAAGATGGGGAGAGACTAAGCTGGCTTAGTTCTAGGTGGTTGATATAGAGTCTCTGAAGTTCTGGATTATGGTTTGTTGATTTTCTTTTTCAGTTTTGCTGCTCCTGCAATGCCCTTCACTCCATCCTGGTGGGCACTGTATGTTACCCCCTGGCCAGAGACAGAAAGCTGTTAGAGTCTTGTGATAAAAGCACATTCAAAGGTAGATGTAATAAAAGTGGGAAACCACAGTAAGGGAGGGGTCTCTCACCCATTTGCAAAATGGTTACTTTTTATCTGCCAGACTATATGTCCTCCTCTTCTGGTGAGATCACACCCCCTCAGTAGTAAATGATCTGGAACAAAAGTCTGTGAACTTAATCAGATGTCTCATTACTTATTTGGGTCCTTGGTGGAGGCCTATTTTCCCTGCTGTAACATGGTCCCTTCTCTCCTTGTTTCTGGTGTGGCCCTCCTACCCCATCCCTCCTGTTCATAATCCTTGGAATTACTGTCTCTAGGTGGGCTGGGTGGGTTTGGTACTAGGAGCCACCTATTAGGCAGTACTTACAGCGCTTAATTTTCTGGGTCTGGGATACTTCACTTAATATAATTGTTTCTAATGACATCCATTTCCCAGCAAATTCCAGTAATTCATCATTTTTGATGGCTGAGTAGTACTCCATTGTATAGATGTACCACTGTTTCCTTATCCACTCGTCAACTGTTGGACATTTGGGCTGATTCCATGACTTTGCTATTGTAAACAGTGCTGCTATGAACATGGTCGTGCTTGTGCTATCGAGGTGAACCTCTGCTGTATGGGGGGTTATTCCCAAAAGTGGAATCGCAGGGTCATATGGCATTTCAATCTTTAATTTCTTTAAGAATCTCCAGACGGCTCGCCAGAGTGGCTGTATGAGCCTGCATTCCCACCAACAATGTAGGAGAGTTCCCCTCTCTCCACATCCTCTCCAGCATTTGTCGTTGTTAGTGTTGTGGATTTTTGCCATCCTGACCGGGGTGAGATGATATCTCAGGGAAGTTTTGATTTGCATTTCCTTGATGGCTAAGGAAGTGGAGCATTTTTTCAGATATTTGTTAGACATTTTAATTGGGAGGAAAATTCTTAAAACATTTCAGGGCCTAGCAAGAAGGCTCAATAGATAAATAGTCTGAAAAATCAAACAACCTGAATTTAATTGCAGACTCTACATAATGGGAGAAGAAACTAACTCCTAAAAGTTGTCCTCTTATCTCCACATGCATGCTGTAGCATCTACATGTCTACACACACACACACACACACACACACACACACACACACACACACGCACAGGCGCGGGTAAGAGAGAGAGAGAGAGAATAAAAACTGAAACCGTGTATGTTCTCACCTCCAAGTTGAACATTAAAATGGGAAGACCCTTCGCTCACTCACAGTCATTCAGTGGCGTTAACTTATCAGCCTGAAGGCATTTACAGTTATAAAGCTTGTACGTGTCACCTGACCTCTGGCTGTCCTGCACACAGCCTCGCTGTAAATCTGTGTGTAAGTCAGCAGCAGCTCAAGTTCTCAGCAAGCTGAAGCACTCTGAGTCCTGTCTGCAGACTGTGTAGGCGGTTTGTGCCTCCTGAGATTCTCTCCTGTGATCAACTTTCATCAAACAGAAATACCCCAAGGCAGCGCCTGCCCCAGTTCTTGGAGCCTTACATAAGCCAGAGGCAAGGTCTTAACCATTTACTCCTCCCTTTCGTCATCTTTCCTTCTTCCTACGCTTATACAACAAAGGAAGCAGAAGACTCTCAGTAAGTAAACTGCTCCTACTGAGGTGGAGCGAGGCAGGAAGGGCACGAGGGCATGGATGCATCTGCTGCTGCTCAGCAAGTATCACGGGCACATGTGTTTCCACCTGCCAGGGCAGCTGAGGGGGAAGGCAGAGGCACCTGCCACTCACTGGTCAGCACCTAACTCATGTGCATGCTGAGTACCTGCTAACTTGGAAAACACTGGCTACCTGCTTAAGCCAGCCGACCAACCTGTCCATTGAGGATGTGGGTCAGAACTAGTAGAATCTAGTCTCAGGGTCTCAGGAATGCACAACCACCTCTGCAGAGACTGTGATCAGAACCCAGAACCCACCGTTCAATGGGATTTGAAAGAGAAAGTGAAGGGGAGGGTTTATGACCAGGAAGGAGAGCCAGGGCCATCAATCAACTCAAGCCCCTTTCCTCTCCCTCCTCTCTCCCCTCCCTCCCCCTTTCCCTCCCTTCTCCCTTCCCTTCCTCCCTTCCTCCCTTCCCTTCCTCCCTGACCCTCCTTCCTGTCTGTAAGCTGTAGCCCCAGAGATGGAGTCTTAAGAAGAATGAAATTTCTCAAGAAGGAATCCCAGTTTAGAGAGTTTTCTACTGCAGACTCGGTTTTCCCCCTGCACCCAGGCCCTGAGGGCTCACCAGGGAGCCTCTGAAACAGGACAGAGCTGGCAGGACAGGGGCCAGGGCACCATACTAGACAGGGGGCAGCAGGGGACTCAGGCACAGGAGACCTGGGTTGGTCCTGGTGGCTTGGATTGTCCCTGCAAAAGTGTCAATTACCCCAGATCCTCATGTTCCTACTCCCTGAATGTGCATTGGAACACCTGGAGGGGACTGCTCACCCAGCACATTTAAGATCATTACACTGAACAGGACTGCAAGTCCTATTTTTACAGATAAGGCAGATTTGTTGAGATTCATGCATGATCTTTAATTAGAACAAATAGTCTTAGCCACACAATAAAATAAAATTGATGATTTGCTGACAGCTAATCACTTCCAAGAAACAACAGATGTACTTAAAATGAAGATATATTTTATGGTGGTTCCCCCACCACCACCAAAAAAAAACTCACTTCTAGTTGATTGAATAATGCATTATAATGATTAAGCTGTTAGTTTCAAATATGTTGTTAAGAATTTATGAATCAATCTGTTCTCCAAGGAGCCCCAGGAGGAACCAGAGTGATGGTAAAGTTGAGTAGGAGAGAAGTTGGTAGCCCTGAGGGCTTCTGGTATCGACAAGTGGGAGATTTGAAAGTGTTTGCAGGATAGGGGCTGGGAAAGGCTGCCAGGAGCAAACTCTGAACTGCGTATTCATCACAGAAACTGCTGTTCTCCAGCTCTCTGGGCCCAAGCTAACCAGAGACCAGGCATAAGCCTGGTTATGTGAACTTAAGACTTGCAAGAAAGAAGGAGACCCTTTCTCCACAGCCCCTGATCGGGAATGAAGCATGTGATCTTAAGAAGGGACAATAGGAAGGGTGTATGAGTGCCAGTGAGTTCTGCTTTGCAGACAGTGTACACTAGGTGATATTAGAAGAATCAAAAGGACATATGGGTAAAGCAGGAAAGAGCATGGGACAGAAGAACTCTCCTGAAAACTAATCAGTTAAAATACTGGCTGACCTTCCCCCACTCCTCCACCCAGGATGCGCGCAGGGTCCTGCAGGGCCTCACCACGACCCAGGTAAGCTCTGTCCCGCCCACCCCCAGAACCCCAGGCCGCCCAAGGGACCCAGCTCCTCCCACCATCCAGCCAGAGCTGCCGCGCAGAGCCTGGGAGGAGGAGAGGGCACCCCCTCTGCGCCCAGGCCCCGCCCCCAGGTCCCCCAGGTTAAATAGCGCCCCACCGACGCCCAATCCTCCCTTCCCCCACTCCGCCGCCCGGGACGCTCGGGGTCCAGCCTGGACTCACCTCGACCTAGGTAAGCTCTGTCTCCGCCCACCCCCAAAACCCAAGGCCAAATAATTCAGTTTAGTGAAAAACACACAGAAATTGAAAGATCTTAAGAGTTAAAATGACAATGCCAAAGTCTAAGTGCAAATCCATGAGAAACAACACTCAAGTAAACAAATCTCCCACTGAAGGAATTAATCCCATAATGTTATACTCCAACCAGAACAAACCCATGGAAAATGGCCAAGAAAGCGTGACCCAGGATAACGACCTTCAAAATATGATCATTACCATGTTCAATACTATGAAAGAGGAAATCCGGGAGGAATTAAATAATCGAATCAATCGCTTTGAAGAGGAACACAACAGACACTTGGAGGAGTTGAGAAAAAACAGTGCAAGAAACAAAAAATGGCATAGAGCAGTTAAAGCAGACTCAAGCAGAGTTTAAAACTGAGCTAAAAGACAAGTTATCTTCAATCCAGAACTCCACAGAGAGTCTTATCAGCAGAACTAACGAAGTAGAAAACAGAATTTCAGACCGTGAAGACAAAGTGGGAGTATTAACCAGCTCAATGGAAGAGGATGTTAAAGCCAAAAAGATACTTGAGAGAAATATTCAGGAGATATGGGACACCCTGAAGAAGCCTAACATGCGTATTCATGGAATACCAGAACAAGAATCTCAAAATACCACCCCTGAGGAAATTTCCTCATCTAAAAAAAGAGAGGCCCATCCATATACAAGAGGTATTCCACACCCCAAACAGATATGACCAAAACAGAAGCTCACGACTGCAAATAATAGTCAAAATACTCCACATTCAAGATAAAGAACTGGTGCTGAGAGCTTCAATAGAGAAAAAACAAGTCACTTTTAAAGGTAAACCTATAAAAATAACAAATGACTTCTCAGTCGAAACAGTAAGCAAGAAGAGCTTGGAGAGACATATTTCAAGTATTGAATGAGCAAAAATGTCAACCCAAGCTGATTTACCCTGCAAAACTATCCGTCATGATCAAGGGAGAAAGAAAAATCTTCCAGCACAAAGACAACTTGAAGGGATACATGTCCACCAAACCAGGCCTTCAAAAAATGCTAGAAATGATACTCAAGCGTGAAGAAAAAAACAGGCATATCCAGGAAAACAGAAGGCAAGTATAACACCATTAAAAGTGAAGCAATATACTTAAAAAACTGCTAAACATAATAAATGTCTGGAATTAACAATAGTTTCTCCATTATAACACTAAATGTTAATGGAATTAACTCACCGATCAAGAGACACAGATTACAAATTTGGATTAAAAATCACAATCCATCAATCTGCTGCCTGCAGGAAACCCATCTCACCACAAAAGATAGGCATGCCCTAAAAATAAAAGGCTGGTCAACAATTCTACAAGCTAATGGAAGCAGAAACAGGCAGGGGTAGCCATTATGATATCAGACAAAGTGGACTTCAAACCAAAGAAAATCATAAGAGACACGGATGGATACTACATTTTAGTCACAGGTACAATTCACCAGGAAGACTTCACAATACTGAACATATATGCACCCAATACGGGTCCCTCCACATTCATTAAGAAAACCCTACAGCGTCTAAAGCAAGAAATCAACCCCCAAACAATAATTCTTAGGGATTTCAACACTGCCCTCTCAACATGGGATAGATCAACAGGTCAAAAGCTTAACAAAGACACTTTGGACCTTAATCAAACCCTTAAAGAAATGGACCTTACAGATCTCTATTGAACTTTTCACCCACGCACCAAAGAATACACATTTTTCTCAGCAGCACATGGAACTTTCTCCAAAATAGATCACATACTGGGCCACAAAACGAATCTACACATATACAAAAAAGTTGAAATTCTAACCTGTGCCCTGTCAGACCACCACGGCCTAAAGCTGGACATTCACAACACAACAAACAAGAGAAAATACACTAACTCCTGGAAACTTACCAATATGATGCTGAATGAGAACTGGATTCAGGAAGAAATTAAAAAGGAAGTTCGAAATTAAAAAGGAAGTTCAAGATTTCCTGAAAGCAATTGATAATGAAAATACAACTTACCAAAATCTCTGGGACACAATGAAAGCTGTTCTAAGAGGTAAGTTCATAGTTCTTAATGCCTATATCAAAAAAATGGAAACATCAGAAATAAACAATTTAACAATCCAGCTTAAAGCTTTAGAGAAACTAGAGCAACCTGATCCCAAAAGTAATAGAAGAGAGGAGATTAGCAAAATAAGGGGAGAAATATCTGAAATCAAGATTAAGAAAACGACAGAAAAAATCAACGAATCAAAAAGGTGGTTCTTTGAAAAAATCAATAAGATTGATACACCCCTATCTAAATTAACCAAGCAAGAGAGAGAAAACCCAAATTAACAAAATTAGAAATGAACATGGAGTTATCACTACTGATACCCAAGAAATCCAGAGAATCATAACATCATATTTCAAAAACTTATACTCTGTGAAATATGACAACACAAAAGAGATGGATGAATTCCTAAGTAAACACAACTTACCTAAATTGAATCAGGAAGTAGTGAATTATTTAAATAGTCCTATAACATATAAGGAAATTGAGAAAGTAATCTCAAATCTTCCCACCAAAAATGTCCTGGACTAGATGGATTCAGCACAGAGTTCTACCAGACATGTAAGGAGTTAATAACACCAATACTCCTTAAACTGTTCCATCAAATAGCAAAGGAAGGAACACTACCAAATTCCTTCTATGAAGCTAATATTGTTTTAATCCCAAAACCTAATAAAGATTGACTTAAAAAAGAAAACTATAGGCCAATCTCTCTGATGAACACAGATGCAAAGATTCTCAACAAAGTCTTAGCAAATCGGATTCAAAAACACATTAGAAAGATCATTCACAGGGACCAAGTAGGCTTCATTCCCGGCACACAAGGTTGGTTCAATATACGCAAATCAATAAATGTAATTCATCATGTAAACCATTCCAAAGTCCAAGACCACATGATACTCTTGATAGATGCAGAAAAAGCTTTTGACAAGATCCAACAGACTTTTATGATCAAAATGCTAGAGACAGTAGGAATGGAAGGAACCTTCATCAATATAATAAAAGCTGTATACAGCAAGCCCACAGCAAGGATTATGCTCAATGGGGAACAATTGGAAGCATTCCCACTTTGATCAGGAACTAGACAAGGCTGTCCACTGTCACCATTTCTATTCAATATTGTACTTGAAGTCTTAGCTGAAGCCATAAGACAAGAAAGAGACATAAGAGGGATTCAAATCGGCAAGGAAGAAGTCAAGCTATCCCTATTTTGCAGATGACATGATCTTATACCTAAGTGATCGCAAAACCTCCACCAGAAAGGTCTTGGAACTAATTGAGAAATTCAGCAGGGTGGCAGGATAAAAAATAAATGTGCAAAAATCAGAGGCCTTCCTATATGCCCAGAATGAAAGAAGTGAAAAAGCCTTGAGAGAAACAATCCCATTTACTATAGCCCCTAAAAAAATAAAATACCTTGGGATAAACCTAACCAAGGAGGTAAAAGACCTTTACAATGAAAACTTTAAAACCCCAAAGAAAGAAATAGCAGAAGACACCAGAAGGTGGAAAGACTTCCCTTGTTCATGGATTGGCAGAATCAACATTGTAAAAATGACCATCCTACCAAAGGCAATATACAAATTCAATGCTATACCAATTAAAATCCCAAAGCAATTCTTCAAAGAAGTTGACCAAACAATCTCAAAATTCATATGGAGGTACAAAAGACCCAGGATAGCAAAGACAATCCTGAGTAACAAAAACACTGCTGGAGGTATCACCATACCAAACCTAAGTCTATACTACAAATCCATAGTTATAAAGACAGCCTGGTACTGACTCCAAAATAGACACACAGATAAATGGATAAGGATTGAAGACCCAGATATAAGCCCACAAAATCATGGCCATTTGGTCTTTGACAAAGGGGCCCAAAGAATCCAATGGAAAAAGAACAGCATCTTCAACAAATGGTGCTGGCAAAATTGGATCTCCACATGCAGAAGATTAAAGCTGGACCCATACTTGTCACCATGTACAAGACAATTGCAAATGGATCAAGGACCTTGATATCAGGCCAGACACTATAAAAACCATAGTTAAAAGGATAGGGAACTCCCTCGAGCTGATTGGGCTAGGCCAACATTTCCTAAACAGACATCCAATGACTCAGTCACTTCTACCAACTCTCAACAGTTGGGATCTTGTGAAATTAAAGAGCTTCTATTCACATAAAGAGATTGTAACATGAGCTCAAAGGCAACCCACAGAATGGGAGAAAATCTTCACTAACCACACATCTGATAGAGCTCTGCTGTCCAGAGTGCACAAAGAACTTAGAAAATTAAACACCAAGGAAAGCAATGGCCCAATTAAAAAATGGGTCCTGGAACTTAAAAGAAACTTTACCAGGGATGAAATTAAAATGTCTAACAAATATCTTTAAAAAATGCTCCACTTCCTTAGCCATCAGGGAAATGCAAATCAAAACTTCCCTGAGATATCATCTTACCCCAGTCAGGATGACAAAAATCCACAATACAAACAACGACAAATGCCGGAGAGGATGTGGAGAGAGGGGAACTCTCCTACATTGCTGGTGGGAATGCAGGCTCATACAGTTACTCTGGCGAGCTGTCTGGAGATTCTTAAAGAAATTGAAGATTGAAATGCCATATGACCCTGCTATTCCACTTTTGGAAATAACCCCCCATACAGCAGAGGTTCACCTCGATAGCACAAGCACGACCATGTTCATAGCAGCACTGTTTACAATAGCAAAGTCATGGAATCAACCCAAATGTCCAACAGTTGACAAGTGGATAGGGAAAATGTGGTACATGTATACAATGGAGTACTACTCAGCTATCAAAAAGGATGAATTACTGGAATTTGCCAGGAAATGGATGTCATTAGAAACAATTATATTAAGTGAAGTATCCCAAACCCTGAAAATTAAGTATCGTATGTACTCCCTAATAGGTGGCTCCTAGTACCAAACCCACCCAGCCCACATTGAGATACTCATAGGCAAATCTATGTATTACCTACAGTAATTGCAACGATTATGAACAGGAGGGGTTGGGTTGGAGGGCCACACCAGAAACAAGGAGAGAAGTGACCATGTTACAGTAGAGAAAATAGGCCTCCATCAAGGACTGCAAGTAAGTAATGTGAAACCTGGTTAAGTTCACTGACGTTCATTCCTGATCATTTACAACTAAGGGGGTATGATCTCAGCAGAAGGGGAGGGCATATAGTCTGGCAGATAAAAAGTAACCATTTTGCAAATGGGTGATTGACCCTTCCCTCACTGAGGTTTCCTACTTTTATTACATCTACCCTTGAATGTGTTCTTATAATAAGACTCCAGTTTAACAGCTTTTTGTCTCTGGCCAGGGGGTGACATACAGTGCCCAGCAAGTGAAGGGCATTGCAGAGCAGCAAAACTGCAAAAGAAAATCAACAAACCACAATCCAGAACTTCAGAGACTCTATATCAACCACCTAGAACTAGGCCAGCCTAATCTCTCCCCATCCTGAAACTCAGGGACATTTGCGGAAGAGGGGGTGGTAAGAGTGTAAGAGCAAAAGGATGGGAGGAGCAATGATTTGCAAGATACTCCACACAAGTTAGGGTGGAAGCAATCATAATTGGACTTTGCATGCCCTGCGCAATGTCCAACACACTATTGACCTCACAAAGTCTAGCATCTGCTAAAGGCACCAAGATCCTTGGAGGCAAGGGATTGGCAGCCACAGCAGTGTTCCTATGCTTAAGGGGAACACGGGAAAGGGTTCAGGGAAATGCCACTGGATCCTTGTACGTCATCGGAGAGGAGGGCCCAGAGGAGAGTCAGGCATGCACAAGAAAGGACTCTGGGAATTGGGGCGGGAGGCACTGGGGGCTGGGGAAAGAGGGGTGAGGGGAGGGGGAGCAGCGGGTTCGGGGGAGGAGGAGGGAGGGAGGGAATGGTGTACCTATTAAGTTTGTATGAGATGAAATAGCAATAAAAATGTATTAAATAAAAAAAAGAATAGTGCCTGAATTTATCTCAGGTCACAGTCTTCTCTAATGTCATAATTCCATCCCCACAGGAAAACAGAGCAGTTGTTCTCAACTATTTCTAAAGTCCAAGAAGTGGGTGTTGATGTGGTAAACACAAACCTAAGGAATCATATATCAGGCAGAAGAGAATTCTCCCTTCCTTTGCTATTAAAATAGTTATTTTTCCTGAATGCAGAAGCTCCACATGTTGAGCTTGAATGTACAATAAATGCATTCTCTCTCTCTCTCTCTCTCTCTCTCTCTCTTTCTGTCTCTTTCTCCCTGTAAATGATGATGAATGGCTCTTAACAACACAATCTACATAAAGTTGAGGAAGATCTTAAGTTAGTCCAGATTTCTCATCTGCTGTCCAAGATAAAAAATTTTAAGATCTAAGAATTTTTAAGTATGTTTCATATTGTCTCTTGACAGCAAAGTAAACTTTTAATTCCTTGCAGTACCTGAGGAAGCGACCAAACCTAGAAATTTCATTATCGTGATAGCACCAAAGACAGCAGACTTATGACTTGTCTCTTTCTTTTCCCCCCTTTAGAGAGTCACTGAGTGCCTTAGTGTTCTTAGCTTCTAGCACCATGTTTGATTTGCCTAAATCAGGCCATGCAAGTAACAGGGGAGAGCGTTGTCACAACACATGCTGCTGAATGCTCAGTGAGTATAGACACAACCCTATAAGGTCGATGTTATCATCACTCTGAATTTGAGGATGACTAAGCAAGACTCCAAGAGGTTGGGTGACTCACATAGGCACATGAACAAGGTGGACATGGAGACAGTATGGGACATGAATTCTATTTGAAAGAAGACTATGACTATGGCATGGTGGTTATATCTTACCATTTTCTGTTGAAACAGTTTCAACTTTCCTAAAAGTTTATTGAATCAAGCAAAATAATTTTATTCGTTTATTTATTTGGAAATTTTAATGTAAATAATTGTTTTATATTCTCATACAGAAATAATATACGTTTTTTAATTAACCGAGTTTGTCCTTTGGTGTATTGACACATGTAAATAGTACACTCTGATCATGTGTGCCCCTTCTCTCAAGTGTCTTCTATAATTTTTCAGATCTACCTCTCACCATCAGTCCCTGCCACATTCATGTCTTTTTGTTTAGTATTGTGACCTGTTAAGTTTATAATGGCCATCTATGTGACCATGGTTGGGAATTCTCTACTGGAATCTGGTATGCTTACCAATGGGTATGCAATGGAAAGAAATAACTCCTCCTCTCTAAAAATAAGCATAGAGAGCAAAAAAACCTCTCATTTTTCTAATATGTGAAAGCACCTAAGTATTGGCACAACAATGTGACATCAAAAGTGTTCTCATTTTTAAGATTATACGATTTTAAACTTTGTCATGACTATGTCTGTGTAGTTTGGGGTGCTGTGTTATGCTGCTGACTATGGTCCCAAACTGACTACATACAGTTCCACATATGATAGAATATGATTTACCTAAGTTTTGGGGATATAATTATGTCATCAACTTAGAAATAGCATTTGAAATTAGGGAGACATCAGGTAGCCTCAGTATTGCTGAATTATGTTACTGGACCACTGGAAGCCTTTGATTCTACAACAGGTGAAAACTATAGAGAATGATTAATTTTTCTACCACCTTTGATGTCCATTCTTAGGTGATGACATTAGGTTGGTTGTGAGGTTATTCAATATTTCTCATTTTCTTGTATTATATACAATGAATTATTGTCAGTTTCCTGATATATTACCTTACCCTATCTCCACTACTCCCACTGAGAATTTTCTTCCCAAGAAGTTTCCTTCCTACTGTTATGTCTTTTTACATTTGTTGGCTCACTGAGTTTGCTAAGAATTGTCTATATTAGTATCAATAATGTGCCTAGGCACTTGCTGGCCATACTTGATATATTAGTGGAAATACCACTGAAGCAAATATTTACCCTTCCTCTAGCCAGCATGAATCATTAATTATTCATTAAAAATGATGTAGGACCTCATGAGCTCTTCTCCCATCAGTAATGCAGTGCTGATGGGCCCAATAATCATGTGTAGATTTTGTGTAGGTAAACACAGCTGTAGAAGTTTATGGATGCAGTGACCACACCATGTCCAGAAGACACTGTTTGGCAGTACCTCTCCCCACCTACTGGCTTTTACATTCTTCTGGCCCCTCTCCCATGATGT
Organism: Typhlomys cinereus; assembly: GCA_023101885.1. Classification (NCBI taxonomy): domain Eukaryota; kingdom Metazoa; phylum Chordata; class Mammalia; order Rodentia; family Platacanthomyidae; genus Typhlomys; species Typhlomys cinereus. Next base: position 1,582,643 of record JALPQD010000418.1, on the reverse strand, counting down.
TCCTTCAGCCTCAGGTACAGGGAGAAACTCCACAGTCACTCATTCTGTGCGCTCTAACCAGTTATGATTCTCTAGTTAAAGCACCATTCACTGAATGAAAATGCAACTCAGATGATGGATTTAACGATATATATTTAGAAAGTGGTTTATTCCCATGTTGACCTAGCAAATGGATGGTAAGGCATTCACCTTTAAGGCCCATGACTTTCCAAGGTTTTTAGCCAAGTTTGAAGTGTCAGGCATGAGTTGCCTCCTCTTGAATGGCAACATTCATAAAATCATAAAACATTTAGTTGCCCCAATAATATTTATGCAACTATTGTACCAATAGGCACATCTCACCAGGCTAATTTATTTTGTAGCTCATGTGATTCATTACTGGGAAAGGCAGTTAATGGTTTTTCTCCCACAATAGTCTGCATATTACTTTCTGGCATTATGAAAGCTATCCAGGAAGGAGGAAGCTTAGTTTGGATTCCTATGTCCTATGATGAATTGTGTGGTAACTTTAGTAACGGGGTTTGGTAATTGAGGTCTGGTACACAATCAAGAATAACGATAATAATCTTTATTTTTAGGGGGGCCTCTGGCACCTGACTGACCAAGAACTCATGGGTGGTATCTCATACCTGGTACTGGTATTTTGTTTTGTCACTGATGGCCTCTGGGAGGAGCACCTCAGAGGGTTTTCTGCTATCCCTCTTCTCCCCCTTCTTATGTATCCCTATGCAGCATATCACCACTCATGCTCTTGTTTTTATTAAACTGAATTTTTAAATAACATGATGATGATAATAGGGTTCATGAGGTTTAATCTTTAATCGTATCGCATGAGTGCTAATTACTCCTCCTCTAGCCTATTCTCCCCCCACCCATAATCCTTTTCCCTATTATTTCCTTTCTACAGGCATAACACTCACATTCCTTTATATATTTCCTCCCTTAAAATTCTTCTCCTGATCTTTTCTAATAGTTTCCTTCAGTTTCTTAACAGGTATTCCATGCACACAATTGGAAGTCTGGGTCTTCATATAAGAGAGAACATGTAGTGTGTAGTGCTCATTTTTCTGTCCTCAATGAGTATAATTTTTCCAGTTTCATTAGCTCACTTGTAGCTTTTATAATTTCGTTCTTAACAGCAGAATAATATTTTATTTAATGCAATTCCTATCAAAATTCCAATAAAATTCTTCACAGAATTTAAAAAAAAAAACCTATCTGACAATTTTGATAGAAACCCAAAAAGCACTGGGGAGTTAAAAACAATCCTGAGCAATAAGAACACTGCCTGAAGGTGTTACCACACCTAATTTCAGACTATGCTACAAAACCATATGACTAAAAACAGGATGGAACTGGCACAAAAGCAGACACATTAATCTATTAAATAAAATTGAGAGCAAGATATCAGCTTACACATCTATAGCAAACTAATATTTTATAAAGGTGTCAGAAATTCACATTGGAGAAAACGCAGCATTTTCAATAAATGGTGTTGGAAAAACTGGATATCTAACTGCAGAAGAATGAAACTTGATGCTCATCTCTTGCTCTTTCAAAAAATTAATTCCAAGTGCACCAAAGGCTTCAATGTTAAATAAGATAATAATTTATGCCTTTTTCTAAATTCCTCTGCTATTACAATTTGTCTTAATTTCTCTTATTTTTGCATTTCAGCTAATTGGCTAAATGTTTAAAGACAAGGTCGCACTAAGAAGTCTGAGATGCTTTTAATTTTTTTTCCATTTTGGAAACATATATTTTCAAATTAACTATTTTTATATATTACATCTATTCAAATATTTTTGTTAAAAATTCAAGTCTTGCAAAAAAGAGGTGGAAAAGTAAACACAAACTAAGCATGTTACTATCATCTTGTATACTTTTCATAGCTAGTCTATATGGAGAATGCATGTAGAATTACACAGTATTTAGCAATAAAAATATGTTCCAAGAGTGTCAATTTTGTTACAAAACATTATAGAGTATACCTACTTACATCTTGATGGATGAACGTCACTAGACTATTTAATGTTTTGAGACCATGCTCAATCCATTATAGATTGAAGTATCATTTTGTAGAGAATAACTGTTTTTATGTAGATACAGAGAATGTGTCCTGATTCCAAGTGAGAACACTTTTGGTGTTCTGTCCCTTTCATTAGTCCATGTTTTCATTTGGCAAAATGTCTCCAAGATCAATTTCTGTTCCCACACATATATATTTACTTTTAACACTTGTACGTTATAACATAAATGAAATTAAGTTATATGTGTCTAAACCTTTATGTGCCATTGTTGCCAGTCTTTCACATAGGCAGCAATGCAATAAACATACATGTGGATATAGCTAAAGAGAAATTTCTAGGAAGAAGATATGTCTTTCTACCAATTTTCATACAGACAATTACTGATTGGAAACTTCAGTTGAGTATATATCTGTCGATGACTTAACATCAACTACTAGATTAGAAAACTTAGACTGTTTTGTTAGCCTTGTCCCTGTGCAAAATGCAATGTCTAATTTCACTTTTTGCTCTCTTCTTTTCTGGTACATTCAACTAATAGCTACTACCACAGAATTTTGCATCTGTTTTTTCAAAGATAAGTTATGTAACAAAGAAAGATGTCGATACATGTAAAAGAATACAGCGAATTTGTGATCAAAGAAACTCCCACAAATTTTTTTTTATTATTTCCGCTCATACAAACTTAACAGGTATACCGGTCTCCTCCCTCCCTCCACCTCCCCCCCTGCTCCACTCCTCCCCTCCCCCCTCCCTTCCCATCTTCCAGTGCCTTCCCCCCCAGTGCCCCCCAGTGCCCCCCCTACCCACAATCCCCGGATCATCCTTTAATGTGCATGCCAAACTCACCTCTGGGTCCTCCTCTCCGATGAGGTGCAAGGACCCAGTGGCATTTTCCTGAACCCTTTCCTGTGTTTCCCTTAAACTTAGGAACACTATTGTGACTGTCAGTCCCTAGCCTCCAAGGATCCTAGTGCCTTTAGTCCATGCTAGACTTTGTGGGGTAAATAATGTGTTGGACATTGCACAGGTCATGCAAAGTCCTGTTATAATTGCTTCAGCCCTAACTTGTATGGAGTATCTTGCATATCATTGCTCCTCCCATCCTTGTGCTCTTACAATCTTACCACCCCCTCTTCCACAAATTTCTCTGAGCCTCAGGATGGGGAGAGATTAGGCTGGCCTGGTTCCAGGTGGTTGATATAGAGTCTCTGATGTTCTGAATTATGGTTTGTTGATTTTTTTTCAGTTTTGCTGTTCCTGCAGTGCCCTTGGCTCCATCCTGATGATTATTGGATGTCACCCCCTGGCCAAAGATAAAAACCTGTTAAATTAGAGTCTTATTATAAGAGTATATTCAAAGGTAGATGGAATAAAAGTAGGAGAGTTTTTTTTAATAGCTTTTCAAATTTTTCTTACATTTACTTTAAGCACAAGATGCCATAATCTCATTACGGCTAAAAAATAAAGTAGGAAGAGTTTTGCAAAACATTGTCAAGCACAAAAATTATTGTTTCTTTCATTTGCTTTTGTTTGTGATAATTTGTTCTCCTTTTAGTAGCTTTCTGAAATTAATTTGAACCATTCTTTATAATGTGTTAGTCTAGTGCTATGAATTTCTAAGCTCTGCTTTGTTTTCGCTATACAAATTTTGATGGTTTTAAGTTCAAAACAGTCTCTAATTCCATCTCTCCTTTTTAATTTATTATTTATTCAATTGTGCATGTATGCGTGTGTGCGCGTGTGTGTATGTGTGTGTGTGTGTGTGTGTGTGTGTAGAACCACGGGCGAATTCGGGAGCCACCGTGGACCGCCTCCACCTCTTCCTCATTTACTCTGCCCCGGGATTCACAGGCTCTGCCCTACCAGGACCAGAAACGCAGGCCGCCCCCGCTTCTGCCCAGTGTCTATACATGGGGTCTAGGATCCGAACTCAGGACCTTCTACCCGCAAGGCAGAGGCTTAACCCCTGAGCCATCTCTCCAGCCCCTCTAATTCCATCTCTTTATAAAAATAATTTTATTCCCCTTTCCCCACCCACCACCCGGGACACACACAGTCCAGCCGGGACTCACCACAACCTAGGTAAGCTCTGCCCCGGTCCACCCCCAGAACCCCAGGCAGCCCAAGAGACCCAGCTCCTCTCACCAGGCAGCCGGAGCCAGAGCTGAGCCGGGCTGGGGAGGACCCCCCTGGGCCACAGCTCCCCAGGTTAAATAGCATGCGCCTCCGCCACATCCTCCCTTTTCCCACCCGCCAACAGGGAGGCACAGTCCAGCTGGGACTCATCTCGACCTAGGTAAGCTCTGCCCCGCCCAACTCCAAAATCCAAGGCCAATTAGTTCAGTTCAGTGAAAAACGCACAGAAATTGAAAGAAGGTCTTAAGAGCTAAACCGACAATGCCCAAGTCAAAGTGCAAATCCATGAGAAACACACCCAAGAAAACAAATCTCCCACTGAAGGAATTAATCCCTTAATGATAGACTCCAACCAGAACAAACCCATGGAAAATGGCCAAGGAAAGCCTGACCCAGGATAACGACTTTGAAAACATGATCATTACCATGTTCAATACTATGAAAGAGGAAATCCGGGAGGAATTACATAATCGAATCAATCGCTTTGAAGAGGAACACAACAGACACTTGGAGGAGTTGAGAAAAACAGTTGAAGAAGCAAAAATAGGCATAGATCAGTTAAAACACTCAAGCAGAGTTTAAAACTGAACTAAAAGGCAAGTTATCTTCAATCCAGAACTCAACAGAGAGTCTTATCAGCAGAACTAATGAAGCAGAAAACAGAATTTCAGACCTTGAAGACAAAGTGGAAGTATTAACCAGCTCAATAGAAGAGGTTGTTAAAGCTGAAAAGATACTTAAGAGAAATATTTGAGTTATGGGACACCCTGAAGAAGCCTAACATGCGTATTCATGGAATACCAGAGCAAGAATCTCAAAAAACCACACCTGTGGAAATTTTTCAAACGATCATCAAGGAAAACATGCCCCATCTAAAAAAGAGAAGGTCCATCCATATACAAGAGGCATTCTGCACCCCAAACTGATATGACCAAAATAGAAAATCGCCACGGCAAATAATAGTTAAAACACTCCACATTCAAGATAAAGAAATGGTGCTGAGAGCTTCAAGGGAAAAAAAAAAGTCACTTTTAAAGGTAAACCTATAAAAATAACAAATGACTTCTCAGTCGAAACAGTAAAAGCAAGAAGAGCTTGGAGAGACATACTTCAAGTATTGAATGAGCAAAAATGTCAACCCAGGCTAATATACCCCGCAAAACTATCCGTCATGATCAAGAGAGAAAGAAAAATTTTCCAGCACAGGAGGTATTACCATACCAAACCTAAGTCTATACTACAAATCCATAGTTATAAAGAGAGCCTGGTACTGGCTCCAAAATAGACACACAGATCAATGGATAAGGATTGAAGACCCAGATATAAGCCCACAAAGTTACAGCCATTTGGTCTTTGACAAAGGGGCCCAAAGAATCCAATGGAAAAAGAACAGCATCTTCAACAAATGGTGCTGGCAAAACTGGATCTCCACATGCAGAAGATTAAAGCTGGACCCGTACTTGTCACCATGTACAAGACTTAATTCCAAATGGATCAAGGACCTTGATATCAGGCCAGAGACTTTAAAAGCCATAGTTGAAAGGATAGGGAACTCCCTCGAGCTGATTGGGCTAGGCCAACACTTCCTAAACAGACATCCAATGGCACAGTCACAGCTACCAACTCTCAACAGTTGGGATCTTGTGAAATTAAAGAGCTTCTGTTCAGATAAAGAGATTGTCACACGAGCTCAAAGGCAACCCACAGAATGGGAGAAAATCTTCACTAACCACATATCTGACAGAGCTCTACTGTCCAGAGTGCACAAAGAACTTAGAAAATTAAACTCCAAGGAAAACACTGGCCCAATTAAAAAATGGGCTCTGGAACTTCAAAGAAACTTTACCAGGGATGAAATTAAAATGTCTAAAATGTCTTAAAAAATGCTCCACTTCCTTCGCCATCAGGGAAATGCAAATCAAAACTTCCCTGAGATATCATCTCACCCCGGTCAGGATGGCAAAAATCCACAGTACAAACAACGACAAATGCTGGAGAGGATGTGGGGAGAGGGGAACTCTCCTACATTGCTGGTGGGAATGCAGGCTCATACAGCCACTCTGGCGAGCCGTCTGGAGATTCTTAAAGAAATTAAAGATTGAAATGCCATATGACCCTGCTATCCCACTTTTGGGAATAACCCCCCATGCAGCAGAGGTTTGCCTCGATAGCACAAGCTCGACCATGTTCATAGCAGCACTGTTTACAATAGCAAAGTCATGGAATCAACCTAAATGTCCAACAGTTGACGAGTGGATAAGGAAACTGTGGTATATCTATACAATGGAGTACTACTCAGCCATCAAAAAAGATGAATTACTGGAATTTGCTGGGAAATGGATGTCATTAGAAAGAATTATATTAAGTGAAGTATCCCAAACCCAGAAAATTAAGCGCCGTATGTACTCCCTAATAGGTGGCTCCTAGTACCAAACTCGCCCAGCCCACATTGGGACACTCAAAAGTAAACCTATGTAACACAGTAATTGCAAGGATTATGAACAAGAGAGATGGGTTAGGAGGGCCACACCAGAAACAAGGAGAGAGGAGACCATGTTACAGCAGAGAAAATAGGCCTCCATCAAGGTCTGCAAGTAAGTAATGAGAAACCTGGTTAAGTTCACAGACGTTCTTTCCTGATCTCACCAGAAGGGGAGGGCATATAGTCTAGCAGATAAAAAGTAAACATTTTACAAATGGGTGATGGACCCCTCCCTCAGTGAGGTTTCCTACTCTTATTGCATCTACCCTTGAATGTGCTATTACAACAAGACTCCAGTTTAACAGCTTTTTGTCTCTGGCCAGGGGGTGACATACAGTGCCCAGCAGAATGGAGTGAAGGGAATTGCAGGAGCAGCAAAACTGCAAAAGAAAATCAACAAACCACAATCCAGAACTTCAGAGACTCTATATCAATCACATAGAACTAGGCCAGCCTAATCTCTCCCCATCCTGGAGCTCAGGGACATTTGCGGAAGAGGGGGCGGTAAGATTGTAGGAGCAAAAGGATGGGAGGAGCAACGATTTGCAAGATTCTCAACAATAGTTGGGGCCAAAGCAATCATAATGGAACTTTGCATGCCCTGCGCAATGTCCAGCGCACTGTTGCCCTCATAAAGTCTAGCATCTGTTAAGGGCACCGAGACCCCTGGAGGCAAGGGATTGACAGCCATAGTAGTAATCTTATGCTTAAGGGGAATAAGAGAAAGGGCTTATGGACATGCCACTGGGTCCTTATATGTCATCGGAGAGGAGGACCCAGTGGAGAGTTAGGCGCACACAATAAAGGACTCTCTGGGAATTGGGGGGGAGACACTGGGGGAAGGGGAGGGGGGAGGGAGGGAACTGGTAAAAAATTTTAAAATGTATAATTAAATTTTTAATTAAAAAAAAAAAAAAAGAAAAATTTTCCAGCATAAAGACAACTTGAAGGGATACATGTCCACCAAACCAGGCCTTCAAAAAATGCTACAAATGATACTCAAGCTTGAAGAAAAAAACAGGCACATCCAGAAGAACAGAAGGGAAGTATAACACCACTAAAAGCGAAACAATATACTTACAAAAGCCACTAAACATAATAAATGTCTGGAATTAAAAATAGTTTCTCCATTATAACACTAAATGTTAATGGAATTAACTCACGGATCAAGAGACACAGATTACAAATTTGGATTAAAAATCACAATCCATCAATCTGTTGCCTGCAGGAAACCCATCTCACCACAAAAGATAGGCACATCCTAGAAATAAAAGGCTGGTAAAAAATTCTACAAGCTAATGGAAGCAGAAAACAGGCAGGGGTAGCCATTATGCTATCGGACAAAGTGGACTTCAAACCAAAAAAAATCATAAGAGACACAGATGGATACTACATTTTAGTCAAAAGTACAATTCACCAGGAAGATTTCATATTACTGAACATACATGCACCCAATACAGCCCATTCATTAAGAAAACCCTACAACGTCTAAAGCGAGAAATAACTTCCATAACAATAATTCTTGGGATTTCAATACCGCCCTCTCAACATGGAATAGATCAACAGGTAAAAACTTAACAGAGACACTTTGGAACTTAATCAAACCATTACTGAAATGGACCTTACAGATCTCTATTGTACTTTTCATCCATGCACCAAAGAATACACATTTTTCTCAGTAGCACATGGCACTTTCTCCAAAATAAATCACATATTGGACCACAAAACAAATCTCCACATATACAGGAGAAATTCTAGCCTGTACCTTATCAGACCACCACAGCCTAAAGCTTGACATCCACAACACAACAAACAACAGAAAATACACTAAATCCTGGAAACTTAACACTATGATGCTGAATGAGAATTGGATTCAGGAAGAAATTACAAAGAAAATTCAAGATTTCCTGAAAGTGAACCATAATGAAAATACAACTTACCAAAATCTCTGGGATAAAATGAAAGCTGTGTTAAGAGGTAAGTTCATAGATCTTAATGCCTACATCAAAAAAATGGAAACATCAGAAATAAATGACTTAACAATGCAGCTTTGCTTTAGAGACACTAGAGCAATCTGATCCCAAAAACAGTAGAAGGGAGGAGATTAGCAAAATAAGGGGAGAAATATCTGAAATCGAGATTAGGAAAACAATACAGAAAATCAGCCAGTCAAAAAGCTGGCTTTTTGAAAAAACCAATAAGATTAATACACCCCCAGCAAAATAAACCAAAAGCAAGAGAGAGAAAGCCCAAATAAACAAAATTAGAAATGAAAATGGACTTATCACTACTGATACCCAAGAAATCCAGAGAATTATAATGTCATATTTCAAAAAATTATACTTTGTGAAACTTGACAACACAAAAGAGATGGATGAATTCCTAAGTAAACACAACTTACCTAAATTGAATCAGGAAGTTGTGAATTATTTAAATAGTCCTATAACATATGAGGAAATTGAGAAAGTAATCTCAAATCTTCCCACCAAAGAATGTACTGGACCAGATGGATTCAGCACAGAGTTCTACAAGACATTTAAGGAGCTAATAACACCAATACTCCTTAAACTGTTCCATCAAATAGCAAAGGAAGGAACACTACCAAATTCCTTCTATGAACCTAATATTGTCTTAATCCCAAAACCTAATAAAGATACACTTAAAAAAGAAAACTATAGGCCAATCTCTCTGATGAACACAGATGCAAAGATTCTCAATAAAGACTTAACAAATTGGATTCAAAAATATATCAAAAACATTATTCATGAGGATCAAGTAGGCTTTATCCCAGGCATACAAGGTTGGTTCGACATACGCAAATCAATAAATGTAATTCACCATATAAACCAGTCCAAAGTTCAAGACCACATGATACTCTTGATAGATGCAGAAAAAGCTTTTGACAAGATCCAACAGCCCTTTATGATCAAAACCCTAGAGAAGGTTGGAATGGAAGGAATCTTTATCAATATAATAAAAGCTATATACAACAAGTCAACAGCAAGGATTACATTCAATGGGGAAAAATTTGAAGCATTCCCACTTTGATCAGGAACTAGACAAGGCTGTCCACTGTCACCATTTCTGTTCAGTATTGTACTTGAAGTCTTAGCTGAAGCCATAAGACAAGAAAGGGACATAAGAGGGATTCAAATCGGCAAGAAAGAAGTCAAGTTATCCCTATACCTGACATGATCCTATACCTGAGTGAGCCCAAAAACTCAACCAGGAAGCTCCTAGAACTAATACAGAAGTTCAGCAGGGTTGCAGGATACAAAATAAATGTACGAAAATCAGTGGCCTTCATATATGCCCAGAATGAAAGAAGCGAAAAAGCCCTGAGAGAAACAATCCCATTTACTATAGCCCCTAAAAAAATGAAATACCTTGGTATAAACCTAACCAAGGAAGTAAGAGACCTTTACAATGAAAATTTTAAAACCCTAAAGAAAGAAATTGCAGAAGACACCGGAAGGTGGAAAGACCTCCCATGTTCCTGGATTGGCAGAATCAACATCCTAAAAGTGACCATCCTACCAAAGGCAATATACAGATTCAATGCTATACCAATTAAAATCCCAAAGCAGTTCTTTAAAGAAGTTGATCAAACAATCTCAAAATTCATAAGGAGGCACAAAAGACCCAGGATAGCAAAAACAATCCTGAATAACAAAAACATGGCTGGAGGTATCACCATACCAAACCTTAGTCTATACTACAAACCCATAATTGTTAAAAACAGCCTGGTACTGGCTCCAGAATAGGCACACAGAATCAATGGATAAGGGTTTAACAGCTTTTTATCTCTGGCCAGGGGGTGACATACAATACCCACCAGGATGGAGTGAAGGGCATTGCAGGAGCAACAAAATTGCAAAAGGAAATCAATAAACCATAATCCAGAACTTCAGAGACTCTATATCAACCACCTAGAACTAGGCCAGACTAATCTCTCCCCATCCTGAAGCTCAGGGAAATTTACAGAAGAGGGGGTGGTAAGATTGTAAGAGCACAAGGATGGGAGGAGCAATGATATGCAAGATACTCCACACAAGTTAAGGCCGAAGCAATCATAATTGGACTTTGCATGCCCTACGCAATGTCCAACACACTGTTGACCCCACAAAGTCTAGCATTTGCCAAAAGCACCAAGATCCTTGGAAGCAAGGGATTGACAGCCACAGTAGTGTTCCTATGCTTAAGGGGAACACAGGAAAGAGTTCAGGAAAATGCCACTGGGTCCTTGTACGTCATTGGAGAGGAGGACCCAGAGGAGAGTCTGGCATGCACATTAAAGGATTCTCCGGGGATTGGGGGGAAGGCACTGGGGGATGGGGAAGGAGGGCTGAGAGGAGGGGGACCAGGGGGGTTGGGGGGAGGAGGGAGGGAGGGAACTGGTGTACCTATTAAGTTTGTGTGAGCAGAAATAATAATAAAAAAAGTTAAAAATATAAATTTAAAAAAAAGGCCAGAGACTATTAAAACCATAGTTGCAAGGGTAGGGAACTCCCTCGAGCTGATTGGGCTAGGCCAACAGTTCCTGAATGGACATCCAATAGCACAGTCACTACAACCAACACTCAACAGATGGGATCTTGTGAAATTAAAGACCTTCTGTTCAGATAAAGAGATTGTAACTCCAGCACACAGGCAACCCACAGAATGGGAGAAAATATTCACTAACTACATATCTGATAGAGCTCTATTATCCAGAGTACACAAAGAACTTAGAAAACTAAACACCAAGAAAACAAATGGTCCAATTAAAAAATGGGCCTTGGAACTTAAAAGAAACTTTACCAAGGACGAAAATAAAATGTCTAACAAATAACTTAAAAAATGCTCCATATCCTTAGCCATCAGGGAAATGAAAATCAAAACTTTCCTGAGATATCATCTCACCCCAGTCAGGATGGCAAAAATTCACAGTACAAACACCAGCAAATGCTGGAGAGGTTGTGGAGAGAGGGGAACTCTCCTACATTGCTGGTGGGAATGCAGGCTCATTAAACCACTCTGGCAAGCCGTCTGGAGAATCTTAAGGAGGTTAAAGCTTGAAATGCCATATGACCCTGCTATACCACTTTTGGGAATAACCCCCCATACAGCAAAAATTCACCTCGATAACACAAGCACGACCATGTTCATAGGAGCACTGTTTACAATAGCAAATTCATGGAATCATCCCCAATGTCCAACAGTTGACAAATGTGGTACATTTATACAATGGAATACTACTCAGCCATTAAAAATGATGAATTAATGAAATTTGCCGGGAAATGGTGGAATTAGAAAATATTATATTAAGTGAAATATCCCAGACACAGAAAATTAAGCGCCATATGTACTCCCTAATAGGTGGCTCTTAGTACCAAACTCACTTAGAGACACTCAAAGACAAATCTCTGTAATACCTACCATAATTGTAAAGATTATAAACAGGAGGGATGGGGAAGGAGGGCCCCACCAGAAACAGAGGAGACCATGTTACAGCAGAGAAAATAGGCCACCATCAAGGACTGCAAGTAAGTAATGAGACATCTGATTAAGTTCACAGACTTTCCTTCCTGATCATTTCCAACTTACTAGAAGGGGAGGGCATATAGACTGCCAGATAGAAGGTAACCATTTTGTAAATGGGTGATTGACCCCTCTCTCACCACTGTCTCCTACTTCTATTCCATCTACCTTTGAATAGACTCTTATAATAAGACTCTAATTTAACAGGTTTTTATCTCTGGCCAGGGGGTGACATCCAATACCCATCATGATGGAACCAAGGGCATTGCAGGAACAGCCAAACTGAAAAAAAAGTCATCAACAAACCATAATTCAGAACATCAGAGACTCTATATCAACCACCTGGAATCAGGCCTGCCTAATCTCTCCCCATCCTGAAGCTCAGAGAAATTTGTGGAAGAGGGGGTGGTAAGATTGTAAGAGCACAAGGATAGGAGGCGTCATGATATGCAAGATACTCCACACAATTTAGGGCCAAAGCAATTATAACAAGACCCTGCATGATCTGCACAATGATCAACATATCACTGACCCCTCAAATTCTAGCATGGACTAAAGGCACTAGGATCCTTAGAAACAAGGGATTAACAGTCACAATAGTGTCTCTATACTTAAGGGGAACACAAGAAAGAGTTCTAGGAATTGCCACTGAGTCCTTACACCTCATCAGAGAGGAGGACCCAGAAGAAAGTTTGACATACTTATTAAAGGATGCTTCAAAGATGGGGGGAGGGGACACTGGGAGAAAGGGAGGGAGGGGGGAAAAGGAAGAAACAAAGTGGGGAGGGAACAGGGAGGTCCAGGGAGGGGTAAAGGGAGGGAGGGGACAGGGGTTCCTATTATGTTTGTATGATCAGAAAAAAAAATTTATATACTATATATCTGCATATTTTATATAACATTAACCTCAAGATATTATCTACTAATACTCATCTTCTATTTTTATGTTTGTGTTAGATTAATAGAGTTCACCACTCATGTCACCTGAGCCTGAACTTCTATTTTTGTATAGGTATGGGACATGTGTAGGTGTGGGACATGTGTAGGTATGGGTGTGTGTATATGTGTGACTGTGTTTGACTGTGTCTGTGGAGGTCTAAGGGTGATATTAGGAATCACTTTGGATTGCTATACCTCTTTATTGCTTTGCTCTAAGGTTTCCCAGGCTCCACTTCCCAGGGTCAGAAGTGCAAGTTACTACCATTTCCACTCACATGTTGGGATCTGAACTTGGGTCCTTTAGCTTGTGAGACAAAGGCTTTAACCCCTGAGTCATCACTTCAGCCCTGTCTGCACATTTTTGTGGATATATTTTTAAATATTAATTTGCTACATGTTTTCAAATGGTCTCTTTTCATCTATTTTTGTTTATTTTTATCCTGTCATATAGTGATTTTTCCATTTTAAATATATTGCTGAGTTCATAAACCTGTACTAACTTTAATACAAGGCCCTTGCACTTTTATTAAGTCTTCGTGTAGTCTATTAATAAGAGAGTAATTTAATTTCTATTGGAGAGCTAGGGCACTTAAGAATGTCCTAGTCCCGTGGGAACCACGCTCACCACCCATCTAGTTTTTACCTCACTTCCTAGTAATTTTGGGCCACTGGCTAGCAATGCATGGACAATAAAAGATTGTGTATCCACCCATCACTCTCTTTCTCTTCTTTGGGCTCTCCCACTATTTGGGCATGAAGAGTTTCCTCCCTGTTCTTTCTGATCTTGTTATCTCCTCTGCTTTAAAGCTCCCAACTTTAAGACTATGACTTCTTCCTTACCATCCATGGACTCAGCATCCAAGAGTTTCTGCCTTCTTCTCTTATTTTCAAAAAAAATCCCTGCTTATGCATCTCAATATGCTCTGGTTTCTATCTTTGGCCACTGAATACAAGAAGTCAAAGAGAACAAACCTATTACATTAGGATGTCATCTCTTTCCTTTTTGATTTGGGTAAATTGTTTCTTCTTTGTTTTCTTTATATTTTAACTCATCCTTTGGCATTTTTCTTATTATTATCAAGAAACAATTCTTAGTTTCATAGATTTTTATTTATTTATTTGTATCTTTACCTTTCAAATGCCTTTAATTGATTTTTCAAACTTCCATTCTACTAACCTCGAGTTTTATTAGTCATACCTTTCCTAGCTTATAAAAGTGATATTTTGGATATTGACTTAGTTCTTTCATGTATTGTAACATAAGCCTTTGAAGCTACAAATTTTCCTTTACAATGTCATAAACTATATGTATTGAATCATAATTTCAACTCAGTTCAAGATATTGTCTAAACAAATTTCATTACAAAACCATTTCTTTATAAGTTAGGCCAGGAAATAAATGAATATTAAAAGAAATTGCAATGAATGTTATTCACAAGTTGACTTTAATCAAAATTTAAAATATTAAGAAACTGAGTAGACAAGTTACAGATTCAGAAAATACAAATTGCAGATGTGGCAGATAGACTATACAAAGAACTCAATATTAAAATGCCAAAAGTAAAAATATGACTATGCAGTAGGTAAGATATTTGAATAGACATTAATATTTCACTAAAAAAGATTTATCGATGATTAATAAGAATATTAAAAAATCCTCAATGTCAAGATCAAGAGTCACCAGAGAGATTCATATTTAGTTCTAAATGGTAAAACATCCATTCATTAATATGTGTAAAAGAATAAATGCTTGCCTATATCAACAGAAGAATCAGCTCTACCTCATATACTGTTGGTAAGAATGTAAAATGATACCAAGTTATATTTTCCCTGCAACTCAGCAACCTTCCATTAATGTTATTCTCTTTTGCCCAAGGGAAGTGAAACTGTGTTGATCAGGACAGTTGTGTGAGGGTCAAAGCAGCTTTATCCCTATGACCCCAGAGAAGAAACAGTCAATATATCCACCTAAAAAAATGGATGGATCATGGCAAAGCTATACAACAGCATACTATGTCATAATAAAAATAGAATAATCTGCTGACACATGTCACAGCATGGATGCGAGTCAAGCACAGGAATGGAGTAAAAGATTCTTAGCGATGGCTGCCAGTGTGAGTGCAGCTCTGATGAGTCCTTAATTTGAGACTTGTGATCCCTAAATCGTGAAACAACAGGGAACATTCTGCTGTTTCAGCCACCACTTTTGTGATAGCTTGTTATGGTTACCCCAGGAAACAAATACACAGTATGATGGCATTCTCTAGTAAAAGTGTGGATTACAAAATTTTATGTTTGTCAAAATTTACCTAATGATTTACTGAAGATGCATGTGAATAAATATTAAATATTGATATGTGAATGTGTAGAAATTAGAAAAGGTCATTGACGTCTGAAACCTACTTTGGAATACATAAAAAAATAAGGCATATTGATTGTCGAATGTGATAGAGATATGCTCAAGTATAGAGGAAAATGGTGATGATACTCCTGTCCCATGCTTGCCAAAATGTTGTGGGTTCTCTGGGGTCTTTATTTGTGTCCCCAGGGTCTTATGTTTAGGAGTCTAAGATTGAAACCTGAACATGCATAGAGGATTAAGGCAGAGTTTATTAGAGGAGAGAAAATACAGAACTCACAGACATGACTTCTTAGAGGACAAGAGAGCCGCCAAGAGCTCACAAACTCCAGGCATGGAATCCATGGGGGACAAAGGAAATGAAAGGAACTCACAGACTTCAGACATGGATTTCTGTGAGGGACAAGGAATCCAGAAAGTAACTCACAGAAATGCAGTCAGTGAGGAGCAAGGGAGTCAAAGATGACTGCCAAGGTCAGGGTTATTTACAGTCTTAGGCAGGCCCCTAGGAAAAGCAGCATTTCCTCATTGGTTAGCTTCAGTTGCTGCAAGCCTGATTTGAGCTTTTGGTCTATATCTCATTAGTCCATTCATTTTGGGGCCCAATCCAGTCATCTGGTAGGGCTTATCTGCAGTGGAGAACTAATCTCCATATCCTTTCTTAAAAAGAGATTGGTGGGAGGAAGTGGCCGCCTTATCTCTGTGGAGGATTAAAATCACTTCTTTCAGATTAGTAGGACGTGTTCCTTCAGAATAATCTCACCCTGGGGAATGACCTTCAGGACCTTCAAATACCTTCAATGACCATCTCAGCACGGCAGCTCTAAAACTGCCTAGATGTTGACGTGCTCTTTATAAAACATGTAGAGCTTTTATATATGTTTGGAAATTTCATAAAATGTTTCATAAAATCTCACAAAGTGAGATTAGATCTCATGCTTTCTCATTTCCATCTACTGCTCTTTGCCCTCTATAGCAGAGTCTGTTCAATTGTGGAATTTCCTGAGACACCAGACCCTCTGATCTGTATCTTAAACTAACAGGTGATCAGATGTGGGGTAGGACTGACTGGCTGTGATCACCAGAATGTTATGGGGTTCCCTTTGGGGTCTTTATGTGTCCAGGTTTTTGATTCACAAGTCAAAAATTAAAACCAGAACATATGTAGAGAATTATTAGAGGAGAAAAAAAAAACAATGGGACTCACAGATATGAATCTGTTAGGGGCAAGAGAGGCCAGGAGAATGTACAGACTCCAAACATGAGGGTCAAGGAAGCTAAAGATGGATGCCAGGGTCAGGTATATTTATAGGATTAGTTAAGCGTGTGTAAAAAAAAAAAAAAAGGCTTTTCCTCATTGGTTAGCTCCAGTTTCTCCAAACCTGATTGGAGCTTTTGGTCCTCTATATCTCATTGGTCTTTTTCTGTGGGGGTTCAACCCAGCTATCTGGTGCCTGACCTCATAATAGGGATAATGGGGATTATCTACAATGGAGAACTAATTTCCATATCCTTTCATAAACAGAAAATTGAGACTTAGTGGTTACTTATCTCTGTGAAGGATTAGAGTTAATTCCTCCAGATTAATAGGGTATGTGTCTTTAGGGTAGAGGGAAGGGTATATTCCTTCAGGGTAACCCCAGTCCTAGGGAGACCTACAGACACCATTTCTAGCATAGCTATTCTAAAACACTACCTAACCCTGATGGAACCAGAGGAAGCTTCTATGACCAAGTGTCCTAATGACTATAGTCTTAAGGCTGTAAAAAAATACAAATCCATCTTTACAAAAGTATAACAAGTACTTCATCCTTATTAGTGTAACTGAGGATAAAAGAAATGAAGAGCAGAGAAGCCTTTAGCTGGGGCAAGAGAGCCCAGAAGAATGTACAAACTCCAAATGAGGGGCAAGGAAGCTAAAGATGGATGCCAGGGTTAGGTATATTTATAGGATTAGTTAAGGGTGTGTAAAAAAAAAAATGGCTTTTCCTCATTGGTTAGCTCTAGTTTCTCCAAACCTGAAGCAGAAGCAAATTCCTTCAGGGGAAGAATGTGAATTAGGAGGAGTTCAGGATCTATAAGAAGCAAGGGAAATCTTTACTTAAAAAATCGGATTACTTCTGTGTCAAGCTACTGTGAGAGTTAGTCTGACCAAACAGAAAAGGAGTCACAGAGACAGCACGCTGAGTTGGCATCGCCTCCAAATTGCAATTAGCTTACAGCTAATATCAAAAGACACAGACACATAGTTGTTTCTAAAGAGGCAAAAGCAGAAAGCAAACAAAACCCTGAGGCTTATGATACCAAGACTAAACCAGTTTGCATTTGAAAGGAGGTGATATGAATAGAAATAAAAACAAAGGACAGATTTGGGACAGAACTCTAGGAAATGGAGGAACTGTGGATTTACAGAACAAGAACTCAGCATCTGAGGCCATACACAGTACACAGGCTTTGATGGCAACCTCCAACCTATGATTTTGGACAATCACTTCAGCATCTTAGATCCTCAGTTTTCTTTTTATGTGAAATGCCCTCATTTGCAGTGCAGTCATTGGTGAATCTGCTGTGTTGAAGACAAAATAAAGTGTAAATATAAAATAGTTTTACTTCTAAATTGGCCCAAGTTTGGCTGCTTGTATAGCTCTCATCTCTGAGAACTGGTTAGTTATAGATAATCACAAGAGGTCACGCCTCGTGTTTGGTTCTTCTCTGCAGCCATTGAGCCTTAGTCTGGCTTGCTACATAGTAATAAATGACTGAAATGACCTTTTCCACCATAGCTGTTTAAACACATAAGATGCTTAAAGATATGTGGAAATCTTTAGATTGTGTGTGGTTTGCATTCCAGTAAATATTTCATCTGCTGTTCTAGACAGGGAAGATGATATTGTGATTAATAATAAAATCTTCCCTGTATAGTACACACTCTGATATTTCAGCTCCAGCAAGTAAAGCTTTGAGCTCAGGGTTTCAGAAGTCAAAGACTTTGAGTTCATATCAATGTAAACGCATTAACACTAATTTTCTTGGGATTAAAGTATTTTCTATAAGGATAAGTCTGAGTCCATCAGCATCAACATTCAAAAGAACAGAAAGAAAGTAATAACCCAGACTTGGACTTTGAAATAAGCATGATTTCCTATCTTCAGTTTTGATTCCTCAATGAAAACCAGCCACGTTTTCAAAGGTATATTATATGCTAAGGCAGGTGCCTAAGAATCCTAGTGAGCAGTGAGTTGCCTTTGTTGAAAAATAGCTTGCACCTTTGCATGCTTTGCTTCTTCCTTTGATAAATGCACACAATAATTTTTTATTTCCTTATTCTAATGTCCCTCTGGGCTCACTCAGATGTGACCTAGTTGGCAAGTATCTGTTTATCATAAGCTGTTGGTTGAGTGAAAGTTGGCATGAGGTTCTTATGATCTCAAAAATGCCTTCCAATCATAGACCACTTTTCTTCTGAATTTGTTAAATGGGATTCATTTCAGTCACAGATGAAATTAATTTGTTATTTTTTAACACATGAAGTTCTGGGTTAAGAATTGAACAACACGTTTATTGTTTAATCTCTCCTGTGTTTATTCCAGTGTGAAATTGTTTTCCAGGAAGTGATTCATATGCCAAAGCTTTCCCTCCCTTGTTGGGTAAATTATAGTGATTGGAAAGAAGATGTTGAAAGGGCTCACTTGTTATCAGTGATATCATTACAGTCATGTCAAACACTGTGTTACTGAACACATTGTCCTTTATTCATTTTCTGTGACTACATTTCCGTGGAGATGAGCAATAAGTCTAAGATCTCCGAGACACTGTGTCTTTAAAGATAAGAAGGGGAGAAGAGAAGAGGGGAAGAGAGGAAAGGGAAGGGAAAGAAACACAGAGGAGTTCTGTCCATAAGCAACTTTTTCATCTTAACTGCACTGAAAAAAGGGCACATTGTCCTGAAGGACAAAGTAGGGTATGCTTGAGAGCCTTGGGGGTCATTTGTGAATAGGCGAAAGGTCAAAAAAATTTCCTGAAACTAAACAAGACTGTAGACTCTGCATGATTTCAATTATGGGGCCAAGTTAGTAGAGATCACATTGACACTCTCTTACTTAAATGAAACAGGGATGTAGTTGAGTTTACCTGCCTGGTGGTGCAGATGCATGATTTTAACTACATGGACAAGACTTTCATCCGGATGGACAGCAATAGAGTAATGGTTTCTGCAGGTAGAAGTCACATCTATCATCATAGAGGCACAAAAATCACTGTTTATGGAATCTTTCAGTTTCCCCAACATTTCCCTGACATAATCCTAGCCATAAGTCTAACCTCTAGATTTTTACTAACCTTAAGGCATGTATAGATACTAGAGAAATGAGTAATTGAAATGAAATATTGAGAGCATATGCAGCACCACAAACACATGGGACATTAAACCCAGGTTACTCCCACATCAGTGGAGCTATGAGTGCTTTGTAATCCCACAGCAGAGAGCACGGTGGGTGTGGCCAAAGGAGTGCATTAAGGCCCAGGCACAGCCAGCTTCCCAGGTGTATGGCCTGAGCAGTAACACTAGGTCACAGCTCAGAAGAGTATAGTGCATTACTGTCACATCTCATGGTTCTTGAATCTATGAACTGCATGTGAAGAAGGGATTCAGATCTGTTTTGCAATCTGTTTTACAGATTATGTCATTGACCTCTCTCATAGCTGATGGAAAGAAACTGGAGAACAGGGAATGAAGATGCTGATAAAACTTCAGAGAGGCAACTGACTCCTTTTGAGCTTTTTTTTTAATAGTCCAAGTCCGTGGCCAATGAAGCATATTCCAAAGTATCTTCTTCTAGCTAGAATAAAAGCCAGAATGGGTGATTTTTCTCTGTGTATATACCACCCGAGAGTGTGGGAACCTCTTCCATTTACTGCAGGTTCAAGAAATTTCAAAGAGGAGAAGAAGGTGTGAAAGTCAAAGCATCACTTTTAAGTTCCAAGGCCCATTTTTTAATTGGGCCATTAGTTTCCTTGGTGTTTAGTTTTCTAAGTTCTTTGTGCACTCTGGATAATAGAGCTCTATCAGATATGTGGTTAGTGAAGATTTTCTCCCATTCTGTGGGTTGCCTGTGTGCTGGAGTTACAATCTTTTTATCTGAACAGAAGGTCTTTAATTTCACAAGATCCCATCTGTTGAGTGTTAGTTGTAATGACTGTGCTATTAGATGTCCGTTTAGGAACTGTTGGCCTAGCCCAATCAGTTCGAGGGAGTTTCAACTAAGGTTTTTATAGTCTCTGGCCTTATATCGAGGTCCTTGATCCATTTGGAATTAATTCTTGTACATGGTGACAAGTACGGGTCCAGTTTTAATCTTCTGCATGTGGATATCCAGTTTTGCCAAAGAAACTTTACCAGGGATGCAAATCAAAACTTCCCTGAGATATCATCTCACCCCGGTCAGGATAGCAAAAATCCACAATACAAACAACAACAAATGCTGGAGAGGATGTGGAGAGGGGGGAACTCTCCTACATTGTTGGTGGGAATGCAGGCTCATACAGCCACTCTGGCAAGCCGTCTGGAGATTCTTAAAGAAGTTAAAGATTGAAATGCCATATGACCCTGCTATTCCACTTTTGGGAATAACTCCCCCACACAGCAAAAACTCACCTTGATAGCACAAGCACAACCATGTTCATAGCAGCACTGTTTACAATAGCAAAGTCATGGAATCTACCCAAATGTCCAACAGTTGATGAGTGGATAAGGAAAATGTGGTACATCTACACAATGGAGTACTTCTCAACCATGAAAAATGATGAATTACTGGAATTTGCCGGGAAATGGATGCCATTAGAGACAATTATATTGAGTGAAGTACCCCAGACCCAGAAAATTAAGTGCTGTATGTACTCCCTAATAGGTGGTTCCTAGTTCCAAACCCACCCAGCCCACCTTGAGACACTCAAAGATAAATCTCTGTAATACAGCAATTGCAAGGAGTATGAACAGGCGGGATGGAGTAGGAGGGCCACACCAGAAACAAAGAGAGAGGGGACCATGTTACAGTAGAGAAAATAGGCCTCCATCAAGGACTGCAAGTAAGCAATGAGACATTTGGTTAAGTTCACAGACTTTTCTTTCCTGATCATTTACAACTGAGAGTGTGTGATCTCACCAGAAGGGGAGGGCATATAGCCTGGCAATTAATTAGTAACCATTTTGCAAATGGGTAATTGACCCCTCCCTCACTGTGGTTTCCTACTTTTATTACATCTACATTTGAATATACTCTTATAACAAGACTCTAATTTAACAGCTTTTTGTCTCTGGCCAGGAGGTGACATCCAGTACCCATCAGGATGGAGTGAAGGGCAATGCAGGAGCAGCAAAACCACAAAAGAAAATCAACAAACCACAATCCAGAACTTCAGAGACTCTGTATCAACCACCTAGAACTAGGCCAGCCTAATCTCTCCCTATCCTGAAGCTCAGGGAAATTTGTGGAAGAGGGGGCGGTAAGAGAGTAAGAGCACAAGGATGGGAGGAGTAATGATATGCAAGATACTCCACACAAGTTAGGGCCGAAGCAATCATAATTGGACTTTGCATGCCCTGCACAATGTCCAACACACTATTGACCCCTCAAAGTCTAGCATTTGCTAAAAGCACCAAGATCCTTGGAGGCAAGGGATTGGCAGCCACAGCAGTGTTCCTATGCTTAAAGGGAACACGGGAAAGGGTTCAGGGAAATGCAGCTGCGTCCTTGTATGTCATCGGAGAGGAGGGCCCAGAGGAGAGTTTGGCATGCACAATAAAGGATATCCGGGGATTGAGGGAGGGGAGGCACTGGCGGGTGGGGAGGGAGGGGTTTGGGAAGGTTGAGCAGAGGGTTGGGGGGAGGAGGAGGGAGGGAGGGAACCGGTGTACCTATTAAGTTTGTATGAGCGGAGATAATAAAAAATGTTAAAAAAAAAAAAAGACTTGGCTAATGCATTTCATTGGAACCCCAAAAGTATAGGAACAAAAGCAGAGAAAGTTTGGGAATTAGGCATTTAAGAGGCCTCATGCCTACTGGGAAATATAAAATGCAAGCATGTGATTCAGAAGGTCACACGTTCATCAAGACTGGAGAAAATTTAAGATTTTAGGCCCTAGACTCAATACATCAAGATGTAAAAACCAAGATGAAAATATAAATGAGAACTCTCTTAACTCTGCTGCAGAAGCATACTGTAAACACTGAGCGAACTCTCTCTATCTCTTTCCTCCTTCTTTATCTGTCTCTCACACTCATACATACACACTCAATACACACATGTGGATGTACACATACAAACACACATTTTAGTTTTGGACTTCAAGAAAAATGCTCTCAAAACACTGTGCATACCTCATTGGAGAGGACCCAGAGGAGAGTTTGGCATGCACATTAAAGGATGCTCCAGGGATTGGGGGGAGGCACTGGGGGATGGAGAGAAAGGGGAGAGGGGAGGGGGGAGCAGGGGGGTCAGGGGAAGGTGGAGGGAGGGAGGGGACCGGTGTATCTGTTAAGTTTGTATGAGCGGAAATAATAATAATAAAAAAGTTAAAATAAAACACTGTGCATAAACTAAAGGAACAGAGACTTTACAGATCACGTATGATTTTAAAAAGTACAGAATCTGTTAGCAAAGTTAGGAAAGCTCACTAAATAAATAGCTGCAGTCCATGACAAATAAAATGTATAAATACAAACTTTAGGGGAAGGAATCTGATTTATAGTGTTATCATAATATTTACAATTCTATTTTGCAACAAAAGTTATAAAACATCCAGAGAAATAAGAATTATAGACCACAGAAGTAATCAACAGCATCTTCCATTAATTATAGATATTGTCTTACAGACAAACACTAGAATTTTATGAAAAATTAGCAAGCTGTATACAGAAATACAGAGTAACTCAAATCACTACAGACTCACAACAAAGTTCTGATGGCAAATTTGACCAGTCAGAGTAAAAAGCTAGCAAAGTTGAAGAATAGTTGATTGAAATTATCCAAGGTGTAAGTTAGAGGGGGAAAAATAATTGAAAATGAAGATTTGTAAAAGGCAAAACTCATCAAATGTACTAAAACATGCATGCTCAATTATGGAATTAGACTGAGTAACAGGAGAGAGGAGAAAGGAAGAAAATGAATAGAAAATACAATTAGCTAAAAACTTTGCAAAGTGAATAAAAACCAAACTTAATAGGGTGACAAAACCAAAATAAATAGGGTGACAAGGATATCTATGCTGAAAAACTGAGATCAACTTACTAAAAGAATAAGGACAGGACATTAGAAAGAAGAGGAAAGTGACTCAGCTCCACAGAAATCAGCAAGTACAGAGACAAGGGAAGCAAGTAGAAAGTGCTGAGACATCTGGTTAAGTTCACAGACTTTCCTTCCTGATCATTTGCAACTGAGGGGGTATGATCTCACCAGAAGGGGAGGGCATATAGTCTGGCAGATAGAAAGCAATCATTTTGCAATGGGAGACTGACCCCCCCTTACCTCAGTCTCCTACTTTTATTCCATCTACCTTTGAATATACTCTTATAATAAGACTTTAATTTAACAGGTTTTTATCTCTGGTCAGGGGGTGACATCCAATAACCATCAAGATGGAGCCAAGGGCATTGCAGGAACAGTAAAACTGAAAAAAAATCAACAAACAGTAATTCAGAACATCAGAGACTCTATCAACCACCTGGAACTAGGCCAGCCTAATCTCTCCCCATCCTGAAACTCAGGGAAATTTGTGGAAGAGGGGGCGGTAAGATTGTAAGAGCACAAGGATGGGAGGAGTAATGATATGCAAGATACTCCACACAAGTTAGGGCCGAAGCAATCATAATTGGACTTTGCATGCTCTGCGCAATGTCCAACACATTATTGACCCCACAGAGTCTAGCATGGACTAAAGGCACTAGGATCCTTGGAGGCTAGGGATTGACAGCCACAGTAGTGTTCCTGTGCTTAAGGGGAACACAGGAAGGTTTCTGGGAAATGCCACTGGGTCCTTGCACCTCATTGGAGAGGAGGACCCAGAAGAAAGTTTGGCATGCACATTAAAGGATGCTCCAGGGATGGGGGGGAGGCACTGGGGAATGGGGATGGAGGGGGAGAGGGGACAGGGGAATCGAGGGGGGTCTGTGGGGATGGAGGGAGGGAGGGGACCGGTGTACCTGTTAAGTTTGTATGAGTGGAAATTAAAAAAATTACTGTTAAAAAAGTTAATAAAATGGCAGTCAGGCTAGATATTCAATCCTACAAAACTGTTCTTCAAAAATCAGTGGAGAAATAGAGACATTCCTAGATCAATGCTCAGAGAATCTAAGACTCTGAGAGCTACTCAGTAAGAAATGTTAGAGAAAGTCTCTAACATAGATATGCAGGAGGTATATAAAGGATATTATTATTATGTTTTCATTTTGGAACTTATATTTTATTTCCTCTATAATTTAAATGATAATTACATGAAGTAAATTATATGTTAATAATACTTCAACTTATAAATAGCAATGATAAAGTACAAAAAACAAGAAAGTTGTTCAGGAGCAGTATCTTTTTATATTTATTGAATTTAAGTTAATATTACTTCAAACTAGATTGCTCTAAATTAAAGATACTAATTGTAATCTTAATACTAACTCCTCAGAAAAATCTATATATACAGAATGTATGAATAAAATTTAAAATGAATAAAAGCGTTACACTGAAAGAAAACAAACTTACCTAGTGAAGTTTATAATGGATGAAATGAGGAACTAAATACAAACAGAAAAGAAAACTTATCTTTCCTTGATAGTTGCTTTTGAAAGGCAGAGACATTACTATATTGAAAGGCATGATATAATTCTATTTTTATACTAACTGATTGCTTTAAGTACAAAGGCATAAATATATTCAAAGTGAAATTGTGGGTAAAATTACTCCTTACCAATAGTGCTCTAAGGAATTTACAGTGACTATACTATACAAAACGAAATAAGATGTTAAGTACAAAACTATTATGAAATGAAAAGGACATCATACATACAATGATAAAACTGGAAATTAATCAAGATTAAAAACAATAAACATATCTAAAAATAAGTCTTTGAAATAAAATAAACAAAGACTGACAAAATTAAAGAGAGAAGTAACAATTTAAAATAATGCTTGGAGACTTAACTCATTTTCAATAATCATTGGAAGATGCTTGCATAAAGTAAACAACCTAATATAGGCTTGAACAACACAACAAGCAAAATATGTCTAATATCATACATATGACTGCAACAATAGGTTATGCATTATTGTCTTTTATGGTACAAATTAAATATAGTCATAGTAGGTCATGTTTTGGACATAATTCAGTACCAATAGATTTAAAAATACTAGCCATTTCATTTTCTTTACATTTCATTACAATAACGTAATGAAGCTGAAAACCATTAACAGAAGAAAAGTGAGGCAGCCAAAAATTTGTGAGAATTGAACAATCCAACCTACAACAGATCAAAAAAAGTCATCATGAAAGAAACAAAAATTATTTAATGGCAAATGAAAAAATGCAACTCAAATGGCGATGGGATTCAGTAAAAGCAGAGTTCAGGGGAAAGTCTGCTAACTGTACATGCATGGCTTCTTTGAATAAAAAAAGAGCTTAAATGGATAACTGATAGTGACATTAAAGATAAAATAAGAGCAAAGTAAAACCTAAACTAGTAGAATAAAGCAAATCTAAAAATACTGGACTAGAGATGAAAAAATGAAGAATATGAAACAAGAAGAAAATCAAGAAAATTAAGTTTTGTTCTCTAAAAACATCAATTAAAATGATAAAACTTAGATGAATTGATTAAGAAATACAAAGTAACTAAATCAGAAACTGGAGGTTTAGCCAAATGCAATATTATAGGAGGGGAAAAAAATTTAAACTCTCAACTGGGAAAAATCCAGGACCAGAGTGTTTCCAGAAAGAGAGAAATTGAAAGGGGGGGGGGGGGAGAAAAGGAGAGGGAGAGGGAGAGAAAGAAAAAAAAGGAAGAAAGGGAGAAAGGTAGGGAGAAACATAACTTGACTCATTCCGTGTGGCCAATTTTACCCTGGCCTGATATCAGAACATGGCACAGACGCCCGGAAAACTAGAGGTCAACATTCCCATAATTGGGTGCATACAGAGAGTAGCAAATCAAATGCACCAGTGTACTGAGGGGTATGCACCATGACCAAGCAGGCTTTCTTACAGGGATGCAGAAGTTTAACTCCTAGATAAGAAGTCAGTCAGTGTAATACGTCGGATTAATAGAATAAAAAATAACAACTATGTGATTATCTCAAACAATTTAGGAAAAGCATTTGAAAATGTCCAAAGTTCCTTAATAAAAAAACACAGTTCTAAAACTGGAAATGGAAAAGAACTCCATCTGTGGGATAGCGGATGTTATGAAAAGCCCACAGCTAATATCACAGTGGGGGAATAGTTAAATACTGTCCCCTTGAGATCAGTCACAAAACAAAAACATGTGCTTTAATAGCTGGTATTGAGCATTATTTTCGTAAATGCCAACCAGTGATATTATGCAAGTAAAAGAAATAAAAGTTTCCTTAAGCAAATAAATGAATAAGAAGCATGCAAACACACATACATATGAACTATTAAAGATAATAAATGATGTAGCAAAGTTTCAGGGCAGAAGATGAGCATGTACAATTCTGTCATGTTTCACTACATCATCAGTGAGCAATAAAAAGAAAGCAATTTGTTTATCATAGCATCCAAAATAATAAACTAGAAATAGGAAAAATTAGAAACAAATTTAAAATGAGATGGAAGACTCCATATACTGAAAACTATAAAAATTGTTGAAAGATGATAAAAATAATTAAATGGAAAGAGATTCCGTGTACATAGATTAGAAAACTTAATATTGTTATGGTGGAAATCCTATCCAAATAGATATGTAGATGTCATACGATTTCTTTAAAAATTTCAACAGCCAACATTTTTCAGAATTGGAAGAGCTGATTCTCATATTTATATGAAATTAAAAGGAGCTGTAAATGGCAAAAACAATATTGAAAAAGAAAAACCCGCACACTGTAGGATTGAATTGGGCCCCTCAAATTCATGTGTTAAAAGTTCTAAACCCAGCACCTTTCAGAATGAGTCCTTTGCTGCAGATGGGTTCTTTATGGAATATAAATTTAAACTGTCATCAAAAATGAATCCTACCCAACGTGACTTATGTCCTAAAAGAAGAAAAGTCTGAATGTGAACACATGTGCAAAGGGAGCATCACGTGCCAATGAAGCAGAGACTGAGGTGATGCTTCTATATACCAAAAACTACCAGCAAGACAATACAGAGATTGTCAGAAGCTGTCATTGGCATAGGGTAGACATAGACTGATGGAGAAGAATTGAAAGTCCATAAGTAAAACTTTATTTAAAGCCAACTTATTTTTTTTAGCCAAGACACCTAGATTATTAATACCACAGAAAAGGACACTCTCTTCAACAAATGGCACAAGGGTAACTGGATAACCATGTGCAGAACTACAAAGGCAAATGGTTACCATACACTATGCAGATATCAATGCATGGCTGTTCATCTAAACATAACAACTAAAACCATGGGACTTTTGGAGGAAAATTTAAGATTAGACTTCATGACTTTGGATTTGGCAAAAGTTTCTTTGACGTGGCACAAAAATACACACAGGAGCTCCCTTCCCTCCACTCCGCCACCCGGGATGCCCGCGCGCGGTCCAGCCGGGCCTGCACCGCGTGACCTAGGGGGTGACATACAATGTCCACCAGGATGAGTGAAGGGCATTGCAGGAGCAGCAAAACTGCAAAAGAAAATCAACAATCCACAATCCAGAACTTCAGAGACTCTATATCAACCACCTAGAACTAGGCCAGCCTAATCTCTCCCCATTCTGAAGCTCAGGGAAATTTGCGGAAGAGGGAGGG
Organism: Typhlomys cinereus; assembly: GCA_023101885.1. NCBI lineage: Eukaryota > Metazoa > Chordata > Mammalia > Rodentia > Platacanthomyidae > Typhlomys > Typhlomys cinereus. The sequence goes on along the minus strand of JALPQD010000418.1, from coordinate 1,554,202 downwards.
GTAAGAGTGTAAGAGCAAAAGGATGGGAGGAGCAATGATATGCAAGATACTCTACACGGGGCTGGAGAAGTGGCTCAGGGGTTAAGCCTCCGCCTTGCAAGCGGAGGGTCCTGAGTTCGGATCCCAGATCCCACGTATAGACGCCAGGCGGAAGCGGGGGCGGCCTGCGCTTCTGGTCCTGGTAGGGCGGATCCTGTGAATCCTGGGGCAGAAGGAGGTGGAGGCGTCCATGGTGGTTCGCGAATTCATCCGTGGTTCTACACACACACACACACACACACACACACACACACACACACACACACATACATACACGCGCGCAGGCACATACACACGCATATGCACACAGTTGAATAAATAATAAAAAAAAAAGATACTCCACACAAGTTAAGGCTGAAGCAATCATAATTGGACTTTACATGCCCTGCTCAATGTCCAACACACTATTGACCTCACAAAGTCTAGCATCTGCTAAAGACACCAAGATCCTTGGAGACAAGGGATTGGCAGCCACAGCAGTGTTCCTATACTTAAGGGGAACAAGGGAAAGGGTTCAGGGAAAGGCCACTGGGTCCTTGTACGTTATCAGAGAGGAGGGCCTAGAGGAAAATCAGGCATGCACAAGAAAGGACTCTCTGGGAATTGGGGCGGGAGGCACTGGGGGATGGGGAGGGAGGGAGGAGGGGAGGGGGAGAAGGGGGTTCCGAGGGAGGAGGAGGGAGGGAGGGAACTGGTGTACCTATTAAGTTTGTATGAGCTGAAAAAATAATAATAAATGTATTAATAATAATAAAAAAAGAAATGTAAATATATAACATCCTGATATCTTAATTTTGTATAATGACTCTTATACCAAATGACTTTTCCAGATATGTCTACTAAACACTAACTTGATAAGGAGCTATGAGGGGAAAATGAACCGAGTGGAAAAATACTTGACTTATATTAAATTGTGAGAATGGAAATAACTATACTCTGCAATATTCATTTTAAGGTCAAGTTACATTTGTAGTGTCTTGCTGAGAAAGAGGGAAACCTCACTTGTCATCCTGACGGTCTGCCTATGTGTATCTAATTCAGTAGTATCTTGCTCAGTAGATCCAGGATGAACTGGGATCAAAGTAGGATTGGTGAAGTTGATGTGTGGGGAATGATTAAACATTTATTCTCTCCTTTATTCAACCAGTAACTTCTATCCATAATTGCTAACACATTTAAGGCCTTGAGGTCAGAGAAGACTAACTCAGTTATCTCTGTTTATCTTGTGTTATGACCACATAGATAACACAGTTTAAGTCATAGCAGTGAATTATCAGTTGAAATAGCACCAATACCCCAACTATTGCAGAACACTGTTTAACAGGCAGCAAATTTAAATATGTAATCTAATCGGCATATTTGCTGATGTTGTTGATGTTCAGTCATGACTGGTCACCGAGACAAATGATCCTCTTTATTTGTGGAAAGAGAAACCAGCAAGATCCTTCAATGGGTAAAAGTGCTTTCTTGATGACTTGAGTCTGTTTCTTAGAATTCATAGTAGAAGGACATAACTGACTTCTGCAAGGTGTCTTCTGTCCTCCACACATGTGAGCATGTGTGCTAGTGTGCAACCCCTCCCCCCACACACAATGTAAACAAAAAAAAAAAAAAAACTGTTTTAAAAATTGTGGAAAGAGCCCTTGTGTTAGTCAGACACAGGTATGAACTTGACAATTGAAGCTGAGCTCTGGGCACATTTGTGGAGACTTAATAGCTAAGGCAAGCCCTGAGCAGGCCTGCAGAAGATTGTCTAATTGAAGCAGGAAGGTGAGATGGAGGAGCTGGTCCAGTAGTTTGGAATACTTGGTATACTTTTGTTGTAACTGAGGAAACTTTCAGTCTGACAAATGAGGTTTGCCCCTCTCTCAGCAATCCCTGTGTTTATAGTGTGGCTAGTCTCTCAGCTCCTGATGTGGATATGGACTCTTGCCAAAGGTGGACTGCTGTGTTAACAGAATTGTAAAGAAGAATAAAACACCTTCATTCCCATAAAAAAAAATACATACAGGAAAGTAAAACTAGACAAGTTGAACTAAATTTTCAAACTTTTTTTTTACCCAATAATACTATTAAAATCAAATAGAGCTACCTATAAAATAGAGAAAATATTTGTGTATAGGTTCATATTTATTGAGCTCCTGCTAAAAACTTAGTCTAAAGGGAATGCAGTTAATTACTTATGTCTCAGATGTGTAGAGCAGAACAGCTGCTGTGGAGAAGGTCTTGTACATTTCTTCTGATGGATGGAAGTTAGTGGAAGACTTTCAGAAGTCAAAGCAGTAGGAAGAATTACCAGGTAGAATTTGATCTTACTTGTTTCACAGGCTCAAATGGTTGGTGCCGTGTATCCTTTGTCACGAGGGTTACAAGTCACAATCCCTTTTCTGTTTCCTGCTCCCATCTAAGGTTTGAGAGATGGGCCACTAGGTAGGCAGAACTCCAATGTGATATGTTAGGTAACTTGTTCTTCCCTGGGCTACCTGACCCAAGGGTGTCTTCATTTCCTTCATACTCCTTCCCATATGACACAATCAGCAGCACAAAATGAGGGACATATACAGGCTCTAAAAGAAGGATTTCTCAGGAAAATGCCTAGATGCTGGTGAAGGAGGTGAACACGTGGGACAGAGGCACAGGTCACAATGTCAAGCAAATTTCTATTATGAATAATATAGGCTTTATAGGCCTAGAGTTGATTGTCACAAAATTAATATGTATGAAACTATCTGGTGAGAGTGAAAATAGACAAATAATAACATGCTATGTACTGAAAATTATGAAATTCTATAAATCCGCTCCATCTATTTTCCCAGGCTAACCCTTTCAGCATTGTTTCCTTTTCCTTCTCTTTTCTAATATTACCTATAGTCTTCCCATTTGTTTCACCTTCTGTGTCATGTTTATCTCTTCTTTTTTGCCTTCTTTCTGCCTCACAGAGAGAATGACAGAGGAGTGTCATCACACCTCCCCTGATTCTATTGTTCGATACTCTGATCTCTCCCCAGTTGCTTTTTCTGGTTTCTCACAGAATAAGCCAACCTACAAGATCCTAGTGCGATCTCGTTTCCTTTGCGCAGAGACCGGGGCCAGCATGGTATGGATAATGATTGTTTGGGAGCGGGATGGCTATCCACATAGGTTAGATGATGCTATAAATGGGTTAGGTTTGAGGAAAGGCTTACAGACACAGAGGACCAGGTAGAGAAAAGCTAATTCACATTTTCTGCAGTTCAAAATTGAAAGGTCCTAGATTCCTTGATTTTACAGTAAGTTCTACTTTCCATATGATATAAAAGTTAAGTCTAAATTGGAAGTTGTGCTTCTATTATACCAGTTACAAACTTAAGCAATTGGTCAGCACTGACAAAAGCTGTTAATTGTCAACATCTTACCTTAGTTGTACTGAGAATAGCATCACACTCAGAAATCTAAATTGCTGTTCTTTGGTTTTATAATACTAGAATAATCACTTAGTTTTCTGGAACTCCATGGCTTACTTCTCCTAAATATTCCTCATGTCCTTTAAGACTTCTCGTCATCATGGGTTTTTTTCTGCTTTCACTGTGAGTTTTGATGCCATGACCCTATATCAGACCAACTGATGACCAAGTACTTCCTGTTCTAATGTTCTTTATTTGATCTTGTAACCATCAAGGTAGTTCCCACTAAGTTAAATATAATGACAGAAAATAATGAAGTGTAGACACCTGTCCATACTTTCTTTAAAATCCTGTTTTTTTAAAAATGTAACCATTGTCTCAATTGCTTTATTCTATATCACCAAAATAAGTTACAGAGAAAATTGTTCCATGCATATTGGGCATGAAAACCAACCACTTACATGATGTCTGCTTTCTAAGCCTGGTATACACTTGAAAGTTGCTATAGTTAGATACTGATGTCAATTTGGCAACTGATAGCTCAGAAATCTGTGCACAGTTTTGAGAAATTAGTAGAGTTAAGCCTGACCAGGCTTGCAGGAGAATGTCCTATTGATGGGGAGGCCCATCTCATGGTGGGTGGAGCCAGTCCCTGGGCAGGTGAATAAGGTGGAGGGAACTGATTAAGGAATTTTCATTCTTTAGCATATTCGGTCAGACACGCAGGCTGGCAATTGGGTTCATCCCTCTCTCTGCAGTCCTGTGTATGTATGAATATTGTGTAGTCAGTTTCCTCGGCCCCTCAGTTGTTGTGAGCTCTCCTGCCAAGCTGGACAAGGAACTCTGGACCAGGAGCAGTAACCAGACTTTTGTAAGCCAAGAATAAAATCTCTTGCTCCCTTACAAGCCATTTAGTCGTGCACTTATCAACGATGATGCAGAGTAATTGCAATAAAAGCTTAGCAGACACGTGCAGATGGAACTGGGAGATTTTGAAGGTTTTACTTCCTCCTGTAACATATACAACAGACATACCAGTGTTCTCCTTGAACAAGGAGGTAGCCCTACTTTCCCTACAGTAAACAGGGGTTTCTACCATTGGCTCCAGGGACCTGACATAGAATGCAGCAGTTGATCAGCATTCCTAGTCTCTTCTTTAGTTCAACTTGCTTTTAAATCTTTACATTCTAGTGAACATAAAAACAAAAATAAAAGGAAATATCTTCAGGATCTAGGATGGGATGACAACAGAAATGAAAGTTAATCTAATCAGTGCTAATTTTATTTTCCCAGGCTAAGCAATTCTAGAAGCATTTCGGACAGAGAGAACCTGAATGCCCGTGAACTAAGACTTGGAAGACAGTCTTGCTTTTCATTTTGGGTCGTCTTCAAAGAAAACACAAGTTACTGCTCTGAAAGAGTCTGGGACACTACTTATAGGAATCAGTCAAGCGAGCCACGCCACACTGTTGCATGCCCCACCAGGCTTTGGCATTGAACACAGCATGGTCATTGGCACAAAGTTGAGCAGCGTGCATCATCTGGCTGGGAAACAGCCAGGCTGCTACTGCGTGCACAAGGGAAGCAAAGATATTAAGACTCTGCCCCTTCCTGGTGCCTTCTCATTTTATCTTTTGCTGACTTATTAAAAACCAATAAAGCACAAAATGCTTTACTATACTCAGAAGACACAAAACTCCATGGATAAAGTTTATATTTAACAATGTAAAGCAAAACTTTTATAAGAAAGAATTAATATTATTATATAAACATTTAACTTCACACTTAGTTAAATCCCTGTTCCAAAATTCCCTTCCTGTAGGAGAGACACTTAACATGTTTGTCTCTTCAATTCTCTCTATCAAATTATTTCAGTATTCCACAAATATTCATGAAAGTGGTAGTATATACCAGACACGGAACCAATAGTACTGGATATGTCAGGTACAGACATGACCTTGTTCATGAAAATTACAGTCTAACAGAGAAGAGCAATAAGAAAAGAAATGCAAGCAATACATTTGCTTTTTCTAATGTTAGTACTTTTATGTTGAGATTATCGGTTATTCCTATGCAGGAATACTGAATACTGAAAGGAATACTTTGTTCTTTATTATCCATGTCACCTTGTGATATGTTATAGACCTGAAGATACTAACAGCTGACAATAATCTATAGACATTTCCATCACCATAGGAATGCCTTTTACATATGCACCGTCCTGCTCCACCCAACTCTTCTTACCTAGATTGCTATTAATTGTTCTCTATTTCTCTAGCATCATTTCAAGAAAAGTCTGATGGGTGATATTGTGCATCTTTAATCTTTTTTCTAGTCTGCATGATTTGCTGGAGGGTCACATCTGGTTGTTACAATAGCTTATTCCATCTCATTGCCGAACAGAGTGGCATTGTGCAGATGTACAAAAGTATACATAACTGCTCACCTTCTGAAGAACATCTCATTCCCAAGTTTGTGATTATTACAAAAGTCACTTCTGTAAAAACTTTATTTTTTAAGAAAATAGAGGAGCAGGGACATGGTTGAGTGGTTAAAAATGCTTATCCAAGGAAAATAACTGGAGTTCAGACCTCCATATCCTATGTAAAATGCCAAACCCCAGAGAACACTGGCTAGCCAAACTAGCCCAATCAGTGAGCTCTGTATTTGATTAGAGCCCCTATATCAAGAAGAATAAAGTGTAGGACCAATCAAGGATGATCCTCAGTATCATGCTCAAGCCTTTACATGCACATGCACACATGTACATATCTAGCCCTGTACACATATGTACACCCACATGCATGTAAACATGCATACACACATACACCACACATATACACATGAATGGAGAAAGGAAAATAAAATAGAATAAAAGTTTAATATTGAGTTACAAATTCAGTCATTTTAAAGTAAATGATACACCATAACTGAGTACATGTGCAATGTTCTATAGCAGTATCTCTAGTCTTGAAATATTTTTATCACACTGAGAGAAACCCCTGGCCTACTAAATAGTTGCTTGCTATTTCCTCCTTCCCACAGATTCTGACAAATGTCAATCTACATTCTGCCTTGCAGATTTATCCATGTGGATAGTCCATGTAAGAGAAATTACATAATAGAAAATCTTTGTGACTGGATTTTCTTGTTTTGCATAAAGCTTTCAAGATCATGTATATCACAGAATGCATCAGAACTGCAAGCTTTATGACTGATTAACATTCCATGATATATGTATATGTGCATATGTATGTGCATATATCTTCACATGAAATATATTAAAACTCATTTATGCTAGGTTTGGCCTATTAAGGTATGTATTAAAATTAAAAAGAAACTTAAAGCAAGCAGAGTTACCAAGATATGAGAAACTGGAGCACTCCTTGAGGGATTTCAGTTTGCTTCAGATACTGTTGAAAATAATTTAGTGGTTTCTTAAGAAGTGAAATATAGAGTTGTGATATGGCCCAGAAATCCCAGGCCCAGGTATGTAGTCCACAAAGTTGTGTAACAAGTAGTCATAAACTTCAGTGTACCCACCCTTACCATCACCATTTGTTTGACAACTCCGAAACTTCATTACATACTACTTTGCTTACCCATTATCTCCTCCTAGTGGTGAAGGCTCTCTCTCCTACTTTATTTTTAGGAGGTGGGCTAGGCTTCTGAGCTACTGGCTATCTGGGGGTGAGGAAAATTCTGAGACCACCTAGACACATCTAAAGCACTCCACATTCATGAGCATATGAAAGCAGATGACTGTTTGAAACCTAACACACATTCTGATGAGTCTGTCCCCAGATGGTGCACAAATTCCAGCAAGTCCAGCAGTTGTCATGACCTCTGGTTGCCATCTGTTCTTCCTTTTTGAGTGGTTTTCAGTCACCCACCGAGAATATGTGAATTCTTTATCTTTGTAAATTACTCAGATGACTTGAGTCTTAGTGATTCTAAAAATGAAGAAAGATACAACCAGCCAATCTTTTTTTAGAAGACGAATTAAAATATATAGACAAAGACATTTGTACATCTGAAGAGCTCCTGTGTCAGTCCTCTCATCCACATAACTTGTGCATGGCTTGACTACACGACAGCAAGTTCTCACTACCACACCTCACAAGCTCTCCTTTGTACACCCACCAGTAGTGCATGAGTGTTCAAATAGGTCGGGCCACATTCCCAACTTGTCAGTGTATGAAACTTGTGTACTTTTTCCATGTGGTTCTTCCCAGCAGGCAGAGTATATCTCAGTCCATTGTGCAATGCTCTGACCCAGTGACCAAATCTGATACAAGCTAGGACCAAAGATATGCTTACGTGGGTTGGATTTCCCTACGGATCTCATGAGCTGCTCCATGTGAAAAGCACACTCGATCTTCTACCTGCTCTAAAGAAAGCCTTATGGAGCAGAATCCCAGCATCCAGCATGTCCAGAATTTCCATAGCTCCCCAAAGGCACTAGAGAGTGATTATGAACACTTGTCTTCATAAGCTGTAAGAATTCTGAAATCAAGATTAGGGGTAGGGCACTTGTCTAGCATGCCCAAGTCCTGGGCTCAGTCCCCATCCCCAGTGCTACCAGAATAAAAAAAAGAAGAAGAATGATATTAATTATGAAACAAAAACTGTCAGTGGTCATCTAAATAAGAGAAATAATTGGTAGTTAGACAATAGAATAGCAAATGGCAACAAAAATGCCATTGCACATGCAAAAATAAATGTGAAAAGTATGGTACTAGTATGCTTACAGGGTAATATCATTCACAAAAAGCTAAAATGCATGTAGTAATTTTAATACCCTGTGGAAGTAAACATAGATAGTTGTGCAGCCCAGTGGTACATACCTATAATCCCAGAACTTTGAAGACTGAGAAAGAATTTCTATAAGTGCAAGGTCAGGCTAGGCCACAAAAAGCTACATAACAATATCCTGTCTCAAATAAAAAAAATTCTGAAAATAATCATTATGATGTCAATTTTCATCATTTCTTCTTCATTATGAATTTGTTCATGTGTATCCTTTGACATGGCAAAGAAGTCAAAGTCCTTCCTCCTTATCAAGCCCTGGTTTAATAAACTTTAAAGAAGATTCCATGTGCTGCTCACTGGTAAGAATATATATTTTCTATTGAGGAATGCAAATCCTGGCTCAAACACCTCTCAGTAACCTTTTCATGGATGCATGTTAGGAGGCTTCACCAGCAATAGAAGGTGACATGCAAAAGACAAACCTCTATGTTTTGATCAATTCTGAGGCAGGAAGTAGCATTCTCCCGGCTTAATATTTTGGTACTTTTTTATTTATTTGAGTTAATTTGAGTAGGGGTTGGTCAATCTTTTAATTTTTTATAAATATTTTTCTGAATAAGTCTATATATCAATATTTTGGTCTCTATTCCACTAGTTTCTTTTCTTACCTTTGTAATTTTTTGTCATTTGTTGCATTTATATTTGGCTTTTTCTTGTTCATTTGTTTTTTTTTTTTTTAGAGGCTTGAGGTAAATTATTAAGCTGATTTTTATTGCTCAGATTTTTAATGTGAGCAATTGCATAACTATAAACTTTTCTGCTATGACTTTCTTGGCAATATTCCAGAAGTTATAGGTCGTATTCTTGTTCTCCTTCGAGTCTAGATTTTTTTAAATTTCTTCCCTGATTTCATCATTCGCCATTTATTCAAAAGTATATTCTCACTCTGCAAACATTTGTGCATATTGAGTTGTTTTCTATTTCTAATTTTTATTCTATCCTGGTCTAATGAGACTTAAGTAACTATTTAAATTTTTGGTTTGTTAATGTTTACTTGTTACCCTAATACAATCAACTTTAAAGAAGATTCCATGTGCCGCTCACTGGTAAGAATATTTATCTTCTATTAAGGAATGATATATAGATTTCTGTTAAATCTAGCTGAATCTATTGTATAATGCAGCTTTGATGTTTATTTTACTTATTTTTAATTTGGAAGATTTATCTATATGTAAGAGTGCATATTAAAGTCTCCCAAAATTATTGTGTTCTTTTAGTGTCTGCTTTATTAAGATGTTATCCCCAATGTTTGGTACATAAATATTTATAAAAATTAAGTCCTCACGTAAGTATTTATAAAAATTAAGTCCTCTTAATAAACTGTTCCTTTTATTAGTATGTAGTGACCCTCTTTCTCTCTTCTGACTTGTTTTGATTTTAAATCAGCTTTATCAGATATAAGGATTGCTATGCCAACTTGTTTATAATTTCCACTTTCTTTTGTTTTTTTTCTTTTATTTGTTTTTCTTTTGTTTTTGTGTAATTTCTACCTTCTTAATAGTTTGAATTCTAACCTTTAACTTTCAATTTATGAATATCTTTTCTAGTTAGGTGAAATTATTAAAGACAGTAGATGATTATACCTTTTGTTAAGCCAGTCAACTTACATTTTTTAAATGGGTATGATAAGGCCATTTGAAGTCAAGTTTATTGAAAATAATTTGCTATTATTTTTTACCTGTTGTTCTAATTGGTTGGTTAATCAGTAGTGTTTTTCTTTCTTTCCTGGTAATTTCAGATATCTAATATGTAGATCATCTACATTTTTATCTGTTGTTTTCATAAAATGTATGCTTTCCTTTGTTCTCATGTATTAAACTCTTTTTATTCTCCCTGTGTGCAGCATTCCATCAGACAGTTTTTACAGTGCTGGTTTAATTATGGAGAACTACCTTAGCTTGGCTTATCATGAAACATTCTTATTTCCCATATGTTTTAATAGATAATTTTACTGGGGGTATATAGTTGACAAATATTTACCTTCAAAATTTAAAACATTTATTTCTGATTTTTAGGGCTACTGATGACAGATACGATGTTGTTCTGATGTTTCTGCCTTTGTATTTTAGGTAGCATTTTTCCCTTTCAGCTTTTAGTATTATTTTTTACTCTGTATATTTAACATCTGGATTATCTTATATCATAAGGACACTCTCTGTTCATGTCTGCATGTGGTTCTTCGGATATGTCTCTAGGGTTGGTACATTCTCTGCTAAAATTTCATTTAATAGTTTTTACCTCAACTCTTCATTTGTCCATTGGAATCTTATGTTTGGCCTTTTGAGAGTATCTCATAGTTCTTAATAGGTTTTGGTCGTGATCATTGATATTTTTACTTTATAAATGTCTGCATATTTTAGTGTCTTGGCCTTGCCCTCCATCCCTGATATTGGTTCTTTTTCTTGGCCTTGTCTGTCGATGAGGCTTTCTGCATGCTTTTTATTTGATTGATTTTATCCAAAATCTCCATTTGGTTCTTTTTCAATGTCTCAAATTCTTTCCTAAATGTTCCTCTGTATTTTAAATTTTATTCTAAATTATGAATCTTCTATCTACTTTAGTAACTTTCTTGTCTATGTCTAGAATTGATTGCATAGCTGTCTAGTTCTAATACCATCATCTGTGTGACTCTTCTATTTGTTCAATTGTCCTCATTAAAAGTAAGATTCTGAAATCCTTTTCTGACACTGCAGTTGATTCGTCATCTTTATTTTGTGATTCTGAGCCCCTGACTTGTTGGGTGCTGCAGAAGAGTGTAGTCTCATGTGTTTTGAGTTTTTTTGTTGTATTTTGTGCATCTCCTGGAATGTGCATACCCTCTAATTTTTCAGCTTTCCTCTTTTTCCTGTTTTTTTTTAAATGTATTTGTTCTATTTCATACAAATCTTACTGGTGTGTTATCACCACTTGAAATTATGTTCAGGGTGAAAAATGACTACAATAACCACTATGATGACTTGACAGACATTATAGTGTTAGTTACAGAAGATACCATCTTGACTTATGTCCCCTGCAGGGCTTGAAGCAGTAGGAAAAGGTCCAAGTTGGGGAAAATGCAGTGTATTTGGTGAAGTGAAGGAGGAATGAGTAGTGGTGAGAGAGGACAGAGTAAAAATGAAAAGGAAGGTACTTGGGTTAGAGGTAGAAACACAGCAGAACAAGTATTTTATATTAGGAGAAAAGGACATATATAAAAGCATTTTCTTTTTCATTGTTTTTATATTCTTTGATACTTTCATATATAAATACAATTAATTTACATGTTCCCATCCCTACTACTCAGTCCCATCACCCTCCCATCCCACTTCATCCTTTCTCCTTTACAGTCAGTTTCCTTTCTACTTTTACACCTTTTGCATATGTGTTTCATCTCAGATGTCTATACTGGCCAGCATCTGAGTATTGCCCGGGGCACGTGTAACATACTAATGGGTAAATTATTGAGCAAAGAAGCTCTACATATATTGCCTAGCATTAACCTTAGTTTCTCAAGGAGGTATAGTACTTCTTGCGATCTTCTCTCAATTGTAGTGAAATGCTTATATATAAATAATTATTCAGAGCTTGTGGAAATGGACATCACTGTAGTGAGTTTTTGAGTATAGCAGTGTTGTCACGCATGACTAGAAGATACTAACAGAATTTTCAACAGGATACCAATTACAACATAACTGAACACTTAAAATACAAAAGTGTACCTACAGGCACATCCTGGTTCATCCCAACACTTAGACCCCAGCAACAGGCACTAACCAAGCCACCAAAGGTTCCCAGAGTCACCTGAGCTTCCAAGACCCCAGTGCTCTCCTGAGTCCACTCCTGGCGATCCCTGTAGATGTCCTCAGCTCATCCTCAAGGCTCAGACCACATTGGCTAGCACCACCCATGCTGCCAAAGGTTCCCAGACATGCCTGTGCTCTTGCATACTTTACCCCCCCCAGGATAATCAAAACTAGACGACACAGAATCCAAGGCTTTGGGTTCCTCATCCATACAAGGACCCCAAGATTCACACCAATCAGTACAGAACAGCTTCTCACCCAACCAAAGAGTAAGTACCCTATTTATTTTTCCATTTATTCTCAGGAGACTGTAACACCTGCTTAACATTTCCATACATTATAGCCACATTCCATACACCTACTCTTACTGACTCTTAGACCTTCAGTCTTGCAAAACCCAAATAAACCCTAAGCTTCCATTTCTCCCTTAAATCTGGCAACACTATTCTATCTTCTTGAAGTTATCCAGATACTTTAGCCAAACCCCATCCACTAAATCTGGCTCCCAGTTATCAACTTCTTAACTAAAAGTATAAATCATAAATCCTTTCATTTCCATACTAAACTTAGACTTACACACCCCAAGTTCACTGCAGCTACCACATCCACAACACACAACCAAATAAACCTAGATTAACCCTCAAATGATACCATCTAATTCAAATCCAGGGAAGCAGTTTCAACAACTGTCAAAGTTGGCAATGCCATTGGACTCAGGAGAGCCAGAAAAACATACCAAAGAAAGTAAATAAGGACATAACACAAGATGCCCTAGTTATATTGTAAAACCATGAAATATACCAAATACCAGGAAAACATCTCCCACAAAAAAAACACTAATCCCTTAATGAAAGATTTCAACCACAATAACTTCTTAGATACTATCCAGGAAAACAAAGTGCAAGATGATGTATTCCAAAATTATATTATTAATATGATAAAGGAACTGCAAGAGGAACTACAAAAGGAAAATGAAGAAATCTAAGAAGAGATGAATGAATCAATAAGCAGCTAAATGAGATGAAAAAGACAATTGAAGAAAGAAAAAAGCATAGAACAGGTGATAAAATCTGAAGCTTAAAATAAATTGAACTAAAAACCAAGTTATCTACAATTGAAAATGCAACATAAAGTCTCACCTACAGGACTAATCAAGCAGAAAACAGAATATCAGATATGGAAGCCAAGCTAGCAGAACAAGACTGATCAACTAAAGCAACTTGAAAAAGTTAATAAAAGTACATGAAAGACATTTTCAAGAGCTATGGACACCACAAAGAAACCACACCTGCACATTCATGAAATTCCAGAACAACAACAACAACAAAAAGAAAATACTCCATAATAAATTTTTCAGATCATCACAAATGAAAATTACCCCACCTAAGGAAAGAGATCTTTATCTAAATACAAGATGCATAATTCACAGCAATCAGATAATATCAAAACAGAAACACCTCATGGCAAATAATAGTCAAAATATTATAGATACAGGATAAAGAGAAAGTTTTGAGAGCCGTAAGAGAATATTATAGTCATGTTTAAAGGCAATCCTCCTTTTCACCCCACCCCACTCCGCCGGTCGGGACGCGCACACGTGGTCCAGCCGGGCCTCACCCCGCGCCCTAGGACCCCAGGTCAGCCCACAGGGACCCAGCTCCGACTCCCACCATCCAGCCGGAGCTGCGCGCGGGGGCCGAGGGATGAGGAGGATCTCCCCCTGCGACCGGGCCCCGCCCCAGCTGCCCTCGGGTTAAATAGCTCCACGCGGACGCGCCCATCCTCCCTTTTCACCCCACCCCGCTCCACGGGTAGGGACAAGTGCGGTCCAGCCGGGCCTCACCCTGCGCCCTAGGACCCCAGGTCAGCCCACAGGGACCCGGCTCCGACTCCCACCATCCAGCCGGAGCCGCACGGGGGCCGAGGGACGAGGCAGGACCTCCCCTTGCGCCCGGCCCCGCCCCAGCTATCCTCGGGTTAAATAGCTCCACGCCAACGCGCCCATGCTCCCTTTTCACCCCACCCCGCTCCACCGGTGGGGACACGCGCAGGGTCCAGCCGGGCCTCACCCCATGACCTAGGTAATTCCCCTTTCGGGCCCCGCCCACCAGGACCCCAGGCCAAATAATTCAGTTTAGTGAAATTGAGAGATCTTAAGAGTTAAAATGACAATGCCAAAGTCAAAGTGCAAATCCATGAGAAGCAACACTCAAGTAAACAAATTTCCCACTGAAGAAATTAATCCCATAATGTTAGACTCCAACAAGAACTAACCCATGGAAAAAGGCCAAGAAAGCCTCACCCAGGATAAGGTCTTTCAAAATATGATCATTACCATGTTCAATACTATGAAAGAGGAAATCCGGGAGGAATTACATAATCGAATCAATCGCTTTGAAGAGGAACACAACAGACATCTGGAGGAGTTGAGAAAAACAGTGCAAGAAACAAAAAGTGGCATAGAGCAGTTAAAACAAACTCAGGCAGAGTTTAAAACTGAGCTAAAAGACAAGTTATCTTCAACCCAGAACTCCACAGAGAGTCTTATCAACAGAACTAACGAAGCAGAAAACAGAATTTCAGACCTTGAAGATAAAGTGGGAGTACTAACCAGCTCAATGGAAGAGGTTGTTAAAGCCAAAAAGATACTTGAGAGAAATATCCAAGAGATATGGGACACCCTGAAGAAGCCTAACATGCGTATTCATGGAATACCAGAGCAAGAATCTCAAAATACCACGCCTGAGGAAATTTTTCAAACGATCATCAAGGAAAACTTTCCTCATCTAAAAAAAGAGAGGCCCATTCATATACAAGAGGCATTCCGCACCCCAAACAGATACGACCAAAATAGAAGCACGCCGTGGCAAATAATAGTTAAAACACTCCACATTCAAGATAAAGAACTGGTGCTGAGAGCTTCAAGGGAGAAAAAACAAGTCACTTTTAAAGGTAAACCTATTAAAATAACAAATGACTTCTCAGTCGAAACAGTAAAAGCAAGAAGAGCTTGGAGAGACATACTTCAAGTATTGAATGAACAAAAATGTCAACCCAGGCTGATTTACCCTGCAAAACTATCAGTCATGATCGAGGGAGAAAGAAAAATTTTCCAGCACAAAGACTTTAAGGGATACATGTCTACCAAACCAGGCCTCCAAAAAATGCTAGAAATGATACTCAAGCGTGAAGAAAAAAACAGGCATATCCAGGAGAACAGAAGGCAAATATAACACCATTAAAAGCAAAGCAATATACTTATAGGTGGCTCAGGGGTTAAGCGTCCGCCTTGCAGGCGTAAGGTCCTGAGTTTGGATCCCAGATCCCACGTATAGACGCCAGGTGGTAGCGGGGGGGCGGCCTGAGTTTCCGGTCCTGGTAGGGCGGAGCCTGTGAATCCCGGGGCAGAAGGAGGTGGAGGCGTCCATGGTGATTCGCCAATTCGTCCGTGGTTCTACACATACACAGACACACGCGTGCGCGCACATACACACGCACATGCGCACTGTTGAATAAATAAAAAAATTTTTAAAAAAAGCAATATACTTATAAAAGCTACTAAACATAATAAATGTCTGGAATTAACAATAGTTTCTCCATTATAACACTAAATGTTAATGGACTTAATTCAACGATCAAGAGACACAGATTACAAACTTGGATTAAAAATCACAATCCATCAATCTGCTGCCTACAGGAAACCCATCTCACCACAAAAGATAGGCACGCTCTAAAAATAAAAGGCTGGTCAACAATTCTACAAGCAAATGGAAGCAGAAAACAGGCAGGGGTAGCCATTATGCTATCAGACAAAGTGGATTTCAAACCAAAGAAAATTATAAGAGACACGGATGGATACTACATTTTAGTCACAGGTACAATTCACCAGGAAGACTTCACAATACTGAACATATATGCACCCAATACGGGCCCCTCCACATTCATTAAGAAAACCCTACAGCGTCTAAAGCAAGAAATCAACCCCCAAACGATAATTCTTGGGGATTTCAACAACGGCCTCTCAACATGGGATAGATCAACAGGTCAAAAGCTTAACAGAGACACTTTGGAACTTAATCAAACCCTGAAAGAAATGGACCTTACAGATCTCTATTGAACTTTTCACCCACGCACCAAAGAATACACATTTTTCTCAGCAGCACATGGAACTTTCTCCAAAATAGATCACATATTGGGCCACAAAATGAATCTACACATATACAAGAAAGTTGAAATTCTAACCTGTGCCCTATCAGACCACCACGGCCTAAAGCTGGACATCCACAACACATCAAACAAGAGAAAATACACTAACTCCTGGAAACTTAACACTATGATGCTGAATGAGAACTGGATTCAGGAAGAAATTAAAAAGGAAATTCAAGATTTCCTGAAAGTGAATGATAACGAAAATACAACCTACCAAAATCTCTGGGACACAATGAAAGCTGTTCTAAAAGGTAAGTTCATAGCTCTTAATGCCTACATCAGAAAAATGGAAACATCAGAAATAAACAACTTAACAATGCAGCTTAAAGCTTTAGAGAAACTAGAGCAATCTGATCCCAAAAGCAGTAGAAGAGAAGAGATTAGCAAAATAAGGGGAGAAATATCTGAAATCGAGATTAAGAAAACGATAGAAAAAATCAACCAATCAAAAAGCTGGTTCTTTGAAAAAATCAACAAGATTGATACACCCCTAGCTAAACTAACCAAAAGCAAGAGAGAGAAAACCCAAATTAACAAACTTAGAAATGAACATGGAGTTATCACTACTGATACCCAAGAAATCCAGAGAATTATAACATCATATTTCAAAAATTTATATTCTGTGAAATTTGACAACACAAAAGAGATGGATGAATTTCTAAGTAAACACAACTTACCTAAATTGAATCAGGAAGTTGTGAATTATTTAAATAGT
Organism: Typhlomys cinereus; assembly: GCA_023101885.1. Classification (NCBI taxonomy): domain Eukaryota; kingdom Metazoa; phylum Chordata; class Mammalia; order Rodentia; family Platacanthomyidae; genus Typhlomys; species Typhlomys cinereus. The sequence continues at coordinate 1,537,262 of JALPQD010000418.1, read as the reverse complement.
CCTATAACATATAAGGAAATTGAGGAAGTAATCTCGAATCTTCCCACCAAAAAATGTCCTGGACCAGATGGATTCAGCACAGAGTTCTACCAGACATTTAAGGAGTTAATAACACCAATACTCCTTAAACTGTTCCATCAAATAGCAAAGGAAGGAACACTACCAAATTCCTTCTATGAAGCTAATATCGTTTTAATCCCAAAACCTAATAAAGATTCACTTAAGAAAGAAAACTATAGGCCGATCTCCCTGATGAACACAGACGCAAAGATTCTCAACAAAGTATTAGCAAATCGGATTCAAAAACATATTAAAAAGATCATTCATGGGGACCAAGTAGGCTTCATCCCCAGCACACAAGGTTGGTTCAACATACGCAAATCAATAAATGTAATTCATCATGTAAACCAGTCCAAAGTCCAAGACCACATGATACTCTCGATAGATGCAGATAAAGCCTTTTATGATCAAAACACTAGAGACAGTGGGAATGGAAGGAACCTTAATCAATATAATAAAAGCTATATACAACAAGCCCACAGCAAGGATTATGCTCAATGGGGAACAATTGGAATCATTCCCACTTCAATCAGGAACTAGACAAGGCTGTCCACTCTCACCACTTATATTCAATATTGTACTTGAAGTCTTAGCTGAAGACATAAGACAAGAAAGGGACATAAGAGGGATTCAAATCGGCAAGGAAGAAGTCAAGCTATCCTTATTTGCAGATGACATGATCTTATACCTGAGTGATTCCAAAAACTCCACCAGGAAGCTCCTGGAACTAATTGAGAAGTTCAGCAGGGTGGCAGGATACAAAATAAATGTGCAAAAATCAGAGGCCTTCCTATATGCCCAGAATGAAAGAAGTGAAAAAGCCTTGAGAGAAAGCATACCATTTACCATAACCCCTAAAAAAATGAAATACCTTGGTATAAACCTAACTAAGGAGGTCAAAGACCTTTACAATGAAAACTTTAAAACCCTAAAGAAAGAAATTGCAGAAGACACCAGAAGGTGGAAAGACCTCCCTTGTTTCCTGGATTGGCAGAATCAACATCGTAAAAATGACCATCCTACCAAAGGCAATATACAGATTCAATGCTATACCAATCAAAATCCCAAAGCAATTCTTCAAAGAAGTTGACCAAACAATCTCAAAGTTCATATGGAGGCACAAAAGACCCAGGATAGCAAAAACAATCCTGAGTAACAAAACACAGCTGGAGGTATTACCATACCAAACCTAAGTCTATACTACAAATCCATAGTTATAAAGACAGCCTGGTACTGGCTCCAAAATAGACACACAGATCAATGGATAAGGATTGAAGACCCAGATATAAGCCCACAAAGTTACAGCCATTTGGTCTTTGACAAAGGGGCCCAAAGAATCCAATGGAAAAAGAACAGCATCTTCAACAAATGGTGCTGGCAAAACTGGATCTCCACATGCAGAAGATTAAAGCTGGACCCATACTTGTCACCATGTACAAGACTTAATTCCAAATGGATCAAGGACCTTGATATCAGGCCAGAGACTTTAAAAACCATAGTTGAAAGGATAGGGAACTCCCTCGAGCTGATTGGGCTAGGCCAACAGTTCCTAAACAGACATCCAATGGCACAGTCACTGCTACCAACTCTCAACAGTTGGGATCTTGTGAAATTAAAGAGCTTCTGTTCAGATAAAGAGATTGTCACACGAGCTCAAAGGCAACCCACAGAATGGGAGAAAATCTTCACTAACCACATATCTGACAGAGCTCTACTGTCCAGAGTGCACAAAGAACTTAGAAAACTAAACTCCAAGGAAAACACTGGCTCAATTAAAAAATGGGCCCTGCAACTTAAAAGAAACTTTACCAGGGATGAAATTAAAATGTCTAACAAATATCTTAAAAAATGCTCCACTTCCTTCGCCATCAGGGAAATGCAAATCAAAACTTCCCTGAGATATCATCTCACCCCGGTCAGGATGGCAAAAATCCACAATACAAACAACAACAAATGCTGGAGAAGATGTGGAGAGAGGATAACTCTCCTACATTGTTGGTGGGAATGCAGGCTCATACAGCCACTCTGGCAAGCCGTCTGGAGATTCTTAAAGAAATTAAAGATTGAAATGCCATATGACCCTGCTATCCCACTTTTGGGAATAACCCCCCATGCAGCAGAGGTTCGCCTCAATAGCACAAGCTCGACCATGTTCATAGCAGCACTGTTTACAATAGCAAAGTCATGGAATCAACCTAAATGTCCAACAGTTGACGAGTGGATAAGGAAACAGTGGTACATCTATACAATGGAGTACTACTCAGCCATCAAAAATGATGAATTACTGGAATTTGCCGGGAAATGGATGTCATTAGAAACAATTATATTAAGTGAAGTATCCCAAACCCAGAAAATTAAGTGCCGTATGTACTCCCTAATAGGTGGCTCCTAGTACCATACTCACCCAGCCCACATTGAGACACTCAAAAGTAAACCTATGTAACACAGTAATTGCAAGGATTATGAACAATAGAGATGGGGTAGGAGGGCCACACCAGAAACAAGGAGAGAGGGGACCATGTTACAGCAGAGAAAATAGGCCTCCATCAAGGTCTGCAAGTAAGTAATGAGAAACCTGGTTAAGTTCACAGACGTTCTTTCCTGATCTCACCAGAAAGGGAGGGCATATAGTCTAGCAGATAAAAAGTAATCATTTTGCAAATGGGTGATGGACCCCTCCCTCACTGAGGTTTCCTACTCTTATTACATCTACCCTTGAATGTGCTATTATAACAAGACTCCAGTTTAACAGCTTTGTGTCTCTGGCCAGGGGGTGACATACAGTGCCCAGCAGGATGGAGTGAAGGGCATTGCAGGAGCAGCAAAACTGCAAAAGAAAATCAACAAACCACAATCCAGAACTTCAGAGACTATATCAATCACATAGAACTAGGCCAGCCTAAGCTCTCCCCATCCTGGAGCTCAGGGACATTTGCGGAAGAGGGGGCGGTAAGATTGTAAGAGCAAAAGAATGGGAGGAGCAACGATTTGCAAGATTCTCAACAATAGTTGGGGCCAAAGCAATCATAATGGGACTTTGCATGCCCTGCGCAATGTCCAGTGCACTGTTGCCCTCATAAAGTCTAGCATCTGTTAAGGGCACCGAGACCCCTAGAGGCAAGGGATTGACAGCTTATGCTTAAGGGGAACAAGAGAAAGGGCTTATGGAAATGCCACTGGGTCCTTATATGTCATCGGAGAGGAGGACCCAATGGAGAGTTAGGCGTACACAATAAAGGACTCTCTGGGAATTGGGGGGGAGGCATTGGGAGATGGGGAGGGGGAGGAGGGGGTTCGGGGGGAGGAGGGGGGAGGGAGGGAACTGGTAAAAAAATTTTAAAATGTATAATTAAATTTTTAATAAAAAAAGAATTAAAAAAAATAAATAAAGGCAATCCTGTTAGAATAACAGTTAATCTTTCAGTGGAAACAGTACAAACCAGAAGAGCTGGGAAAAGCATTCTTCAAGTCATGAATGATCACAAATGTTAATCCACAATGCTATATCCTGCTAAACTATCAGTCATGATTGAAGGTAAAAGAAGAATCTTCCAAGACAAAAATAAACTTAATGACTAGTAACTACCAAGCCAAGGTTTGGAGAAGATGCTAGAAAAAGTACTCAAGACTGAAGAAAACAATAAACATATTCAAGATGGCAAAACTACTAAGCACAACTACTAAGCAAAGAACCTCTAATATAAAAAAATCAGAAAATTAAAAAATGACAGGAATTAGCAAATGCTTTTCAATTACAACCTTAAACTTCAATGAACTCAACTCCCCAATTAAGACACATAGGCTAATACATGGATTACAAGTTACAATCTATTAATTTGCTGCCTTCAAGAAACATATCTCACTGTAAAAGACAGACAATCTCAGTGAAAGTTTGGTCATAGGTCCTCTAAGCAAACACAACTAAAAAAAAAAAAAAAAGCACGAGTAGCAATTCCAACATGTGACAAAATAGACTTCAAATCAAAATAATAAGAGACACAGAAGGATATTATATACTTATTAACGGAACAATCTATCAAGAAAACTTCACAATTCTAAATATGTATGCAGCAAACATAGACTTATTTACCCACATTTGTTAAACAAACACTACAATGTATAAAATGGCAAATCAACCCAAATATGGTAATAGTAGGGGATTTTAGTATCCCATTCTCACCAACAGGCAAGTCAGCAAGCCAAAACTTGACAGAGATGCATTGGAGCTAAGCCAAGCCATTAAAAAAAATGGAATTAACTGACATCTACAAACCTAGCATTTTCACACCAAGAAATTTACACTCTTTTCAGCAGTCCATGGACTAAATAGTAGCCTACTTATACAGGAAATTTTAAATAAAACTATAACTGATCATCATTGAATAAAGCTGAACATCCACACAATGGTAAACATAAGAAAATACACAAACACTTAGAAACTTAACAATATGTTACTAAATGAGGAATGGATCCAGGCACAAATCAAAATGGAAAGCCAAAATTCTTGGAACTTAATTAAAACAAAAACACAACATACCTTATAGGGGAACATGCTACTCTTTCCATGTTCCTTAGAAATAATGACATCCTTCCCACTAGTTAAGAGACTTCCCTAGGCCTTACCTGGTTAGAAATTTGAAGTATGGAACACCTAACTATACACTTGTCTCTGGAATGCTCGGAGCAGGAAATAATAATGCTCCTCTCTATCTGTGATTCTAAGGAGTCTGTGTTTCTCAACCTTGAAGTAAGCTCAGTTGCCTCCTGTCTGTGTTGTTAGGGAATCCTTACATGTCCCGGTTTGTATGTGACATGTATCCTGTATGTGATATCTATGCTTCCTATAAAAGTATCCACAAAGAACCATGAGGTCCTTCAGACAAGTGAGTGTCTGAAGTCCTCTCCTTATTGTGAGTTAAACTCATCATCAGATCTTGGCAACAGTTATTGACACAACAGGTAACTATAATACTTAAATCTGTGAGACACAAGGCATCCCTAAGAGGAAAGTTTATAGCAATCAATGTGTATGTCAAGAAGTGGAAATATCAAAAGTAAATAACCTAATGATGCAGTTTAAAGACGTAAAGAAACAAGAACAAACAAAACCCAAAGCACTAAATGGGTAGAAATTAGCAAGATCAAAGGAGAAATAACTGAAATTGAGACAAAGATAACAAAGTCAATTGAAAAGTTTGATTTTTGAAAATATAAACAAGATTGACAAATCCTTGGCCAAATTAACTAAAACCCAGAGAGAAAATCCAATATTTTAATGTTGTCTGTATGAATACAGTGACTTTATAATGTTTTTGACCCTTAGTCCCATTGCCCCTCCTTTTCCCCTTGCAGCCCTTTATCTCCCCTGCACGACCCCTCCTATTTTCAAGTCATTTCACATGTGCAGCCCACTATGTTTCATCTAGTCTGTGATGATTTATGCCTGACCTGATTCATGTTTCAGCAACTATCCTAGATCATTGAGGAAAGCATCCTCCTTTACTTCCCCATCAGTATTAGTTCTCATTAGTTTCTCAAAGAGGTTGTGCAGCTTCTTGAAACCTTTCTGATGTTATGGTGAGATGTTAAGACAGTTCCCATGCAATTCTTGTGTAAGTATACATATCTACCATGAAATCTTGCATATCACAACTATGTCATATGTAGGAGACAAAGCATGGCCCTCCATCTTCCCACTTCAGGCTCTTAAAATCTTGCTGTCCCCCTCCCCCCGTATTCTGTGATGTTCCCTGGGTCTTGTTTGTAGGAATGGCTTATATGTCATGTTAGGGATAAAGCATTTTTGCAAGCTGTGCTTTTCAGTAATGAACACTTTTTGTTGTAGAAGATGGCTTTTAGGTTGAGCTCTGAGTGCTCTTCCAATCTATGGATATAACGACGGGTATTTACAGAGCAGTTTGGCAAGATGCACCTTATTACAGTGAAAGATTAGTGATGCAGAAAATCACAACTAGCCAGAATGCTACCCTGGAATGCTCCACCCTAATCAGGACAACAAAGTCTTTCCCACTCCAAAACTCAGGGAACCTTGTGGAAGAGAGAGCAGTAAAATCATAAAAGCCTAAAGGTGGGGAAGTATACTGTTGCCTAAGACACTCCAGTCACAAAAAGGCTGCTGCACCTATGAGCTCACTGCAATAAGATCTACTACCACCAGATCTATACAGTGGCTGACATTATCAACATTCCCTCAAGAACCAGAGAGGATCTCGGGAGAAACAACTACACTCATCACTCAGAGAAAGTCCCTGGGGCAGGGGCTGGACAAGGGAAGAGAAGCCTCCCTATGAGTTTGCACACTAAAGGTACATATACTGCAACAGTGACCTGGTTCCCTACTAATACAGATACCCCAAAGAGAGCCCTGTAATTCGCACATGCAGAGGGACAGCAGAGAGAGTATATGGCTGAATGGTGAGGGGAAAGGAAGGTGGAAGAGAGTGGTATGGGAGTAAAGGGAATTGGGGCTGTGGGAGTAGAGGGAATTGGGACAAAGACATAGACTCATTTTGTTTGTATATGAAAAATTCTCAATAAAAAGTGTACATACATAGGAAAAACAGAAAAATAAGAAATTTAAAATATGTATGAAATAGGAAGAAGAGGTTATGAGATCAGGGAATTAAGGTGTGAAAATATCATAAACTCTTTATGATAAAAGGATTAAGCTAAACTGTTGGGGTTACACAACCAGTTACTATTGATTCCTAATGATGAATCATAGGCTGTGATGTGAAATTTTGGCATGTCTATAGTGCAATATAATTCTTAACTTTGACTGTGGTTCTGACACTGTTCTCTATGTGTTCATGTACTACCTTTCCAACAAAGCTTCCCAGCTAGCCCAATTCAATATATGTAGCTGATCGCTGTTACTATTAAAATAAACAGCTAAATCTGGGTAACTCGTAAAGAGATTTATTTAATTGACATCTCTGTAGATTCAAGAGCAGATGTTGGTTTCTCTTTGACCCTGGTGAAGAAATCCTGAAAGACACTATTGCAATGGTAGGAGTATAAAGTGAGAGCTGGGTCAACGAAACAGGAAGGAAAAGAGTGACAACAGAAACTCTCATAAACTACCTTAATCTCTTTTGAAGGCATGTGCCCAATATTTCAAGAACTACCCCTTACCTTCCTCTTCCCCCAAGGGGAAAGCTTTATTATATCTTTACTATGCCTTACTGCATATTGGGGACTAACCTTCCTATACATCTCAAGAAAGGTTTTACTGTGTCTTACTGCGTATTGGGGACTAACCTTCCTATACATCTCAAGAAAGGTTTTACTGTGTCTTACTGCGTATTGGGGACTAACCTTCCTATACATCTCAAGAAAGGTTTTACTGTGTCTTACTGCATATTGGGGATTAACCTTCCAACACATCTTAAGAACTACTTCACTCCCTTTTGAAGGCATGTACCCAATGTTCCATGATCTACCCCTTAATTTCCCCTTCTCCCAAAGATTTTATTAGATTTCACTGTGTACTGGGGACTAACCTTCCAATACATAAGCCTTCAATGGAAAAACAATATCTAAATTGTAGCAAATGTTTCCATCAGGCAAGAACATTTTTCCTACAGATTATTTATTATTTATTATTTTTTAATATTTCCCTAGTTTTGCAAACATATTGAGCAATTTTCCCTATCCCCCTCCTTCTATCCCCCTCTCTTCTTTCCTTTCCTTCTTTCCCTCCCTTCATCAATCCATCTCACTCCCTCCCACTCTCCTGCCACATTTTTTATTTTTCTTTGATTCCAGTGCTTTTTATCTCTTTGGTCTAGCCCTTGTCAAAACAAATTAGCCAGGGCTTAATAGGAAAAGCCCCATGAATAATATTATATCCCTAGGGTTTACACGGGATCTGCGAATGATACATAGGTGAAGCCACAAACTCTGAAAGCTTGTCACATTCTTCACCCTGGCAGCAGATTCAGCATCCCAAGGTTTTTCTCATTCAAGCGTTGTTGACTTATCATGGTTGGGGAGCCCCCATAGCATTTGAATTTACAGTGGTCCAGGAGTGGGCAAGATAAGCTTGCAGCAGCCTGTAGGTGACCAAGCACTGCTGAAGGTCTTATAGTTAAGTTTAAAGTGATATAAAAACACTGTCTCTGCCCAGCAAAAGAAGTATGTTGGCATTGCACTTAGCCAGCAGTATCATGACTTTGTATAAATCCTTTATTCCTATTGTCCAGTCTGTGTGTATGTATGTGTGTGTGTGTCCTTCAGTCTAGCTGCAATATTGTATAGCCCCAAATCACAGTATATTTCCCATCCTGACTAAGAAAGTTGCTCTCTGTGATGGAATACACTACCATAGTTTTGCTTAAATTCTGTCCATTCAAATTCAGGTCTAAGAAAGTTTTATTTGCCTTTCTAGACACTCTTCAGATACGTATTCTTGCCCATACTATACAGATATAAAAATGGCGATATTATCTAAGGTTACCTGGTGAGAAACTGTCAGAATTAGCACCTCTCATCCCATTCCAGATGCACTGAAGCCCCTGAAAGCCTGCCAGGCCCTTGCATGTATTCCAGACAAGTAGACTGCTTTCTTTGTTCTCTACATGGAGTCTGTCCTTGCTGAATGTGTGTGAAGGAACTGAGCGCCGGGAAGGGCAGGGCTCCAAGACACCCAGAGTAGTGTCCGTGCTGTGTTCATCACAGTGGCAATGGTACATATTTAGTCGTTGTCCCTGACTTCTTCGTCACAGCCTGTCTTCCACTGTCACACAGTCACTTCCTCATCATTCAGCCTTACCCATCTGCCTTCTAGTGCCTCTTATGTTTTTGCATGAACAAAAACAAACATCCATTCTGTTCACAGGACCATGTCACATGTTATTAAGCAGCAATCTATCAGCATTGTGAAAAACACTCTAAAAAGGATACAGAAAAATGGTGTGTTTATGTGTGTCTGTGTATGAGAATACGCTTGTCAATGTACACCCATAAACCTTCATTTACTCTCATTTTGTAACATGTCAGTATTTGCAAATATCAACACAAAATGTTTCTTACTGAACCAGCTATCAGTCAGATAACATGATAAAGGAGTTACCATGGAAATGCTGCAGCAGGATTTACCAGAATGGCATGAGGAAGAAATGTAATTTGTTATCACACTGCATTGTGAGCTGAAGAGAACACTGGGTTCAATCAAGAGCTTGGGAAGCAGGAGCCCTGATTCTAGATCACCTCCTAAAATAGTCTTAGAAACTCATGCTTTCCTCTGTGCTATAACCGCTAGAAACTGAGTGTTCCCCGGGTCAGGCACATGTCCCACGGCTCTGATAGCTGTTGACATGTACTTACCCCCCCCTTTCTTTGACACTCATTAATTCATCTAATCTTATTACTAACCTTAGATTAGGGTAAATGTAAACCAATACTTTTCATAGTTAAAGTATTGGCTTCATAGTGATTTTATGAGAATCCAAGGGCTCCATGTGAATTACTTGATCAATAAGGACCCAGATCTCAGTTTAGTTTTACAAGGCCTCTGTGTATGGGCTCTACAAATTCAAGGCCTTACATAACACTGGGTTCATCTAACACCTCAGAATGAATGTACAAGTAAATTAAACAAGAGTAGAAGGATAGGATAGTCATTGTCAAGTCTGTTCTCTCCACTCCATCCATCGAGCAAGGACTTATGCCAGTGAGAGGTGACTCAGGACCTGGCTGATTAACCCACACCTTCCTGGGACATCAATCAATTTCCCCCTTCAGGAAGATTAACCCACTTGCAATGACTGAAACCTGAGTCCTGAAGTCATGGTTCAGAACCCTATGTGGGACAATTCTGGCCAAGGCTTCCCCAAAACCATTCTTAACACAGGGACCTGGACCTTCAGCCGTAGCCCTGCCTTTCCCCCACTTTCTTTGACTCCAGCTTGGTCTAAACGCAGATAAAGAATATTTTTATGCATGGAAAACCATTAGGTTAGGTTTTGTCTTAGAAAGAGATAAGTTGGCCTTCAAAGCCACCAGACCAGGATCAAGACCAACAGAAAGAATCAGTTTTCATAATCGTGGATTCTTGTTGAATATAAAACCAAGTATCCACTGTGTTAGGAACTTTCTCTCCCTCTCTAACTTTATAGTATGTTGGAAATAAGCAGCAGCATTTTAGCTCTGTATGAAATTAGAGTTGGAGTCACCACCACCAAGTGTGAATGGGGCTGGCAGATGCTACCAGGTGAAGCATAAAATATGAGCCCCTTGGGTTTCTCACTAGGGGTATTGCAGATGGATTCAGTGCAGCCTGGAAAACATAGGAAGCTTTCTGGTCCAGAGGCTCAGGTCCTTGCTTCTGAGAGGTCAGTAGAAAAGGAAGCATCACCATGAAGGGGGCCTGCAACTCATTCCTATACCTCCAGGATGCTTCTGGCCTCTAGAACCTGTAGTGACTTCAAGAGCATGAATAGGCCACGGTACTGTTGATATTTATAATGTAAGGTGCAAAGAATAATGTGGTCCTTATTATGTCTTTGGTGCTCTGAAAAACATCATCAAGCCTTGTCTTATGCCCTAGGACCTAGGAGGGGCGCTGAGCATGCAATTCACCTGTTTTCAAGATGGAAAGGATGATGAGTTGATCACCATCAAGTTCTGAGGAGCCAGTGATCACTGCAGTGAGAAATCACGTTGCAAGATTCTGTGCATGGACAGCATTTCACTGCAAGGGTCTTGATGCATCTCCCTCTGCATTTCCTGGGTACTTTAATCCATTGTGACTTCCTCGGGCCTCCAGATGAAGTAAGCACTAGTTAAAGCTTAGATTTCTGGAATGGGGAGGACCAACAAACCCTGTGTAGTCACTTAGAAGTTTCCTATGACCTTGGGCATACTCTTCTTCCCCATGGTCTCCTTTGCCCACAGAAGACATTTTACCCACTGGGCTTTACGTATGTGTCAAAACTGGAAGTTTCTTTAGTTCCTGAAAGAAAAAATACATTTAATTCTCACTGCATTCCTTCAGTATTATCCCAGCAAAGTTAGTCAAAGAAAAAAAGTTGGTTTGCTTTTTATAGAACATATGGTTCATTATTAAAAATAAATGAAGGATGAACTTGTACTGGGCCCAAATAAATACTAACAAATCTGAGCCCAGGTGAGCTTGAATCCTTGAAGATCAGTTTTTCTTCTGTTTACAAGTGTTTTGAAAAAAGCTTTGTTGAACTACAAGGAGCACATCTATACCTCTGTCTGCCCTGGAGATAGCATTTAACAGGACCCACAAATATATATCGGCTATTCTTGTGGGGCAAAAGTCTCAGTGTAAAACACCAAGAGACTCTGATTTAAAGCTGTTCCATGTGATCTGGAATGAATTTCTTCCCTGCACCTAATTCTCAAGACAGGATGGACAGGTCTGAGTACACCCTTCAGACCTACATACAGGAAGAGCTGGTGTTTGGGAGAATTGCTGGCCAGACATCAAGGCTGCAGGACAGGGAAAGGTGAGGGCAATAAGAAAGAAAAGCATGGAGGAAGCAAAAAGCAAGGCCCCAGGAAAGTGATGACAGCATGAACACACAGTGGCGATGGGGTAGTAAGAGTGTGAGAGGTAAAAGAAGAAAGTAAAGCAACTGTGACACAAGACTCGGAGGAGTAAGAATATGGAAAGGAAAAGGAGACAAAGGTGCAGCAACTAATGTGCATGCTGAGGAATGCTGGGTCAGGAAGTGAGAACGGATGAAGAGATGAAGGTGCTTTAATGAGAACAGAGAGGAAATTGAGGAAGATGAGAAGAGATACCTTAAGCGTATAACAGAGCCTAAAATTAAAAGTGATAGGAAGTACTGTTAGAGAAAGGGACTTGAATCCACCCAAGTCCTCAAGACCTACAGACATAGATGGTTTGTTTGGAGGGATCTGGGCTCTGTATCATTATCTGATTTCTCCCCATGTTTCTGTCAGCTCAGAAAGCCTCTAGCCTAGCTAGCTGGTCAGAATGGAAGCAAGTAGAATACTGGATGGGTGCACCCTGACACTTGCATCCCGTATCTGCTTCTTTCTAGTGGTAATTTTGGCCATGTCACTAGCTCCTCTCAGTCTGTGTTCTGGGCCAAGGACGAGGATGTCCACCTGAAGACTCGCTGAGAACATTGGAGAAAAAAAAGCCACTGTCAAGTGACCTGTTGGAATATTCAAATGGTAAGTAAGATTATGATAATATTTCCACAGACTCTATCCACTTCATTCACATAACATGATTCATAGTAATCACAAACACCCAAGAGAAAAGTTGGGCTCGTGAAATGGCCCAGTAGGTAAAGATGACTGTACACAAACCTAAGCACCTGAATTTTCTCTCCAGAGTCCACATGGGAGAAGGAAAACACCAGCTTCTGAAATTTGTCCTCTAATCTTCAAACATGACACACACATAGTCTCTAATAAAAGAAATTTCTGTAAGAAAAAGCTTCTGCCAGATATGGGGGTACACTTGTAATTTAAGCATTCTGAAAGTTGGGGCAGTCGAAAAGCAAATTTGAGGCCAGTTTATTCCCAGTCAGTTCAGTGTCAAAGTCTTACCTACTTCATGAGGAAGGCCCTGGATTCAGTTCCAAACACCATTTAAAAGAACTTTTCTAGATTGCTCTGTTTTAAATAACACACACAGCACACAACACACACACACACACACACACACACACACACACACACACAGCATGCATTGTCACTTTCTGTAACTCAACATGAATGGTGTTGCTTTGTGTAGATAACCCATGGTCTAAAAAAGATCCTTTTGGCTATGATTCTTCTCTGCCTCAAACTGGAGGGGAAAGAGACATAAGAGAGCCATCTCTCCCTGGAGGGATGCAGCAGATGCTGTGCACTGGCAAAACACTGGTGAAATCTGTGAAAGCCATTCTTAGTGTTAATAACTTCTTTAAGTTCTTATTGTAAGCACTACTTCTGATTTAAATAGCAAAAGCAGTAGGTTAGTGAGGTATAGAGCAAATAGACTTCTAATGGCAGTTGCTGGACTTTTCCTTGCTGCCCTGAATGCTTTGAGAAAACAGCATTGACCAAATAACTGTCTGGACCATTCTCATGCTCACACCAGTTATCTGGAGCACTCCACAGCCGCCTTGACTACATGATGACCACAGCTTGTTGTCTCAGCTCTGGAAGGGGCAACCTCAACTTGGAGTGCTTGAAATAGTATCTGGTTTTCTTATATCATAAGTGTTGGTAGCTCTAGATGTCCCTGTAATCATTTCTACCTAGACTATGGGGACTGTTTCCCCTGGTGGTTTAGCAAAGGGACTATTGGTGCTGGGAGACAAGACTGTGATTGTTCTGAGGCAAAAGGACTGTAGTGGGTCTGGATGTCCATTGTCAAGGTGTATAATTAAGTTTCTGAGGCTCACTTGGAGTGTCATCTGGGAGGCACCTCCTGTGCTGCCATCCCTCTTTTGGCAGCATCAAACCCAGCAAAAAGCTTTTCTCAGGTGGTTCCATCTCCTTGCCTAGTGTTGCAGTGCATGGTAGAAGTGATAGAATGGAGAAGGCGTAGAGACTGTCGAGTGATACTGGAATGCAGGGTAGGGGCAGGAACGGTGACTGCTGTGGGCAAGCCAAGCAGCTGAGCAGTTCAAGCAGTCAGGCCAGTAGACGGAAGGATGGACAGATACATGAAAGAGAGGGCAGAGAATAAAAGGATGTGCAGATCCAGAGAACCTGCAGGCCTTGCCATCTGAAAGATCCTCGAGTGCAGTTCTATCTTCAGAATCATGGCTTACAGACCCTGAACTGAGGTAACAGTGACTGGTGTCAAGAGGCAAGGAATCCTGACTTTCTGGGCTTACATGAAAACATGGGCTGCTATCAATGGCTGAGAAATACAACTTCCTGAACCCACACAAGGGAAACGCTTCAGAGAGCCAAGGGTCCTGAAACCCAAGATCTGCATAAGGACTGTAAATCTAGACATGGCCATTTGTGGTCCTTGAAGTCTGACCAATGTAACTGCTCATTGCTGCTAAGCACTGAGAGGAATAAAAAGTTTCAGACTAGGCCTTAAAGAGCTTCTCCTTCCCTACCCAGGGTTTCAACCTAAGTAAAGCAAAGTAACCTTCAGGCAACTGAATGGTAAGAGATATCTCCCTTGCTCCCTCCACTTTGAGTGTCTCAGGTAATTTACTCCCCTGATTTCAAAGAGTTTAGTGTCCTTTGTGAGACTTCAGTACTTGGTGAAGGACCACGGCACCTGTTGATCCCAGATAAAAACTCATGTAGTAAACCCTCACAACTCAGCAAAACCGTATGTACCTGCCCCTTCTCTGAGTTGGTTCCTGACTCTCAAAATAAGTACAGAACATCTTTCCTCTCTTCAGAGGATAGCTCCTAGTCAAGGAGTCTCACAAGCCTGTTGTGAACCTGTCATAAAGCAACCTTCTTCAGCCACTTGACAATTTCCACCAAGTCCTATTTATGACCTACAGCAGCACTTCAGACCAGGAGTACCATTATCCACAAGTGTATAGTCCTGTATCGAGATACTGAGAATATCTGCTTAAAATCTAGCACAAAACAGTATGACAGCGTTAGGAAGTATATTAGCACCACAAGTAAACTCCAGAAAGGTTCGTGTCATGCTTTGAATGTGAGTTGTCCCCTACGGGACCATGTGTCTGCCTTCTTAGCTGATTTTACTGTTTAGGAAGGTCTGACAACTTTAGGAAATGGGGCCTTGCTAAAGGAAGTCAAATATTACAGTCAGCCTGCATGGTTGCTGATAAATAACCATCAAACACATTAAGGGAATAAGGGATTTATTTTGTTACTGATAGCTCAGTTACAGTTCATAGTCCAGTTTGACAGGAGAACATGTACCAACATCAGGGCTGAGGGAACTGGCCACACCATCACCATATAACAGCCGAAAGAGGGACAATCCTTACTTGCTAGACCAGTATGTCTGGCCAAGTATACACAAGGATGCCAACTCTCTCAACCAGCTCTCCGTGATTTATTCCAGGGCCTAATCCCACCCACCATAGGCTGGACCTTCCCCATCAGCTAGACAATCTCCTTCAGGTTCGCTGTGGGCTGAACTCAATTACTAATTCTCCACAAATCTGCCCAGAGTTCAAACTCCCAAACGTCCAGTTGACACCTGTGCCTAACCATCACACCAAACCACAGGGGTTTTGTGACTCATACCAGCTTTTGTACTGTGTTCTTACTTTCTCTGCCTCTATGATGATGGCTGTAACCTGAATCAACTACCTTCCAGCTTCTGCCTCGAAACCATGCCTTCTGCTAAGAGATTCCCAACTTCCTGGAGTAATCTCCTTGCGAACCATTAGCTCCCTTTAGCTCCTTTAGCTCCCTTTCTGCTGAGTGCAAGTATTGTCTGAGTGCAAGTAACAAAGAAAGACTGGAATAGAGCTGAGTCTTAGAAAAGTGTTTAATGGCCACCAAGACCCTCATTTATTTATCTATTTGTTTGTTTGTTTGTTTGTTTTTGTTCCTGCTCCTTGTGGATCAGCATCCCTTTTTCAAACAGTATCTATGTTATTTAAGCATGTCCCTCACACTCAAATCCTGAGAGAGGCAAAGGTAAGGTCTTGAGATCACATGTTAAAGATAAAGAAGACTGCAGGAAGGACTATGGGTGATCAAAATTGGATCAAAGGCTTAGAAACAGAATCTCAAAAAACACAGCTGTTCTTATTCTTGCTCCGTTGTTAGATGGCTGGCAAAAGGAACTTTTTTGCATAAGCAGAGGTAGAAATGCAATGTGCCTCTCTCTGGGTAGGCCAGTCAGTGGGGCAGGACAGCTTAGTGACCTTCAGGCACAAATACACTGAGGTTCCTTCTCCTCTGTCAAGCTGTCCTTTCTGGAATCATTTGCAATTTTCCTTGTGCCTTTAGCATCTGTTCTCACTGGCCTTGATGGAGATGAGAAGACTGACATATTATCTGATGTCTTCTGCAGAATGTTACAGAATGGCTTCTACAAGCCCATGGATCTCATCGCCTCTGTAGGTAGATGGCACACAAATGTGGATTTCCAGTCTAGACCTTTTTGTTTTTCTTTTTCTCCTATGGCTGCAGGAATTTAAAAGACAACAAGTCCCTAAGATAACTTATCACCTTCTATCTCTCACTCCAAGACTAGTCCTCTTCCTGCATTGTACTGCAGCAAAATAAATAAATAAACTTTCTTCTAGTACCATTCAAGCCACACACCAACTCTTTTCATTGCTTCCCTGTTTTCCTTTTTCCCATAATCCAAGACATTGCTAAATTCTTTTTTCAAAATGAGATTTATGAACATTTCACATCTTTACTGTGGTTCTTGCCCAAACAACCATTATATCTTACAAGAATTCTGAAAGACCTGTCCATTTGGCACAATAGCCAAATATTTCCACTGTAAAAGGGGTGGCTTATACAAACTCAAAACCAGTCATGTTATTCACTTTGTTTTAAAAATCTCCAGTGATGATTCAGTCACATGCAGATAAAAACAGAAACCCTTTTGTCCCTCACATCACCTTGCCTGCTAAGTAGAGGTGCAGATGGAGGCCTGTGTCAGTCCAGAAGCAATGGATCCACGCAGTATCTCTGTGTTCAGGTTCAGCATAGATAAGCAGAAAAGGCTTAAAGCCTCCTTTCCTCTGAAAAAGGTTTCTATGCTCATCAGAAAACAGATGCTTCTGATCTTTGAAATACATGACCCTCAATCAATATTACTTAATATCTTAATATCACTTAATAAAAAATGAGGTTCCATACTCAGGGGCAGAGATAATGGGTCTTTATTGAAATGAAAAGTCCCTAAGCCTGAAGTCAGTAAGCCTGCCAGAAGTAAACACTTATAACTCAGGAATCTGAACATCAACCATAGCACAAAACATCTGTACATAAAACTGTGTGATAAATTTTGTAAATAAGTTCATAAGCATGGAGGATGGAAATAGTTTGTCACTGTGAATTTTCTACCAACCTGTTTTGGATGCTAAAATATCAACTTCCAAGATATGTTTATGACTATTACTATTATTTTTCCTGTTATTTTGAGAGAAGGTCTCACTGTGCAACCAAGGCTAGCCGCAGAATCATGATCTTCCTTCTTCTACCTCCCAGGTGTTGTGATTATTGGTATTAGCTACCATGCCTGCCTTCAGAGTCACAGACACTCTTTCAATGTTTAATGAGTTCTCCCAGCAGCAAGGTTTCTTATTTTAAATTTTGTTTCTGCTAACTTACAGTTAGTGTGCAACTTGTGCACACCATACTTTTGTTTTATCTGTGTGAGGGAAGCAGAACTAATAGCATGATATTCCGTAAATCTATTGTCATTATTAACTCAGCTACTTTACGCAAAACACCAAGATCAGTACCAAGTTGTAGACAGTTCTGCACAGAGTGTTCCGTTTATAGTTTTATTGAGAATAGCATGTCCCAGAGGAATTGGAAACAGAGAAGTCTCAGCAAAGCTACATCCCATCACTTATTATTTGGATCATCACAGACAGGGTGATTAGTTTTCTTTTCTGAATCATTGTTGAAAAACTTACAAAGGATGATAATATTTGTTAGGGTTTGGGGGAGTAACTCCCTTCATTAGACACTGTAAAAGCATTTAACGCTCAGCTAGCCTCTGACATATGCCAGGTCTTGCTCCTGAAGGCTACAGATCTTGCCCTGATAAAGATTAAATCCCAAAAAGTGGGGTTTGAATTATGCAGTACACATTTACACAAATATATTATTTTATATGTTTAAATAATCTGAAAACTAATTTCTTGAAGTCGCAGCCTGGCACCAGAAATCTATAAAATTCCTCCTTTGTAGACGTGCATTTTCCTCTGCAATGACTGCTTGCAGGGTGACTTGTCCCTGTCCTTGAGCCTTTTGGTGCACAGATGGCCTGGCAGGGCAGGGGACTAGCCAGACACTGTGAATGACTCTCAGTGTGGCACTTCGGCAACCATCCTTAATTTAATAGCTCACCCTGGGTGACTAATAGACTGGAGGCTGCCAACAACGAACCTGCTGAATGCTTCTAATCAGTACTTGTATTCTAACCAGTTCATTAAAAGGCCACAGCTTTCATAAGGATGTGCAGGAAACCTGACCTACTGGAAGAGCCTACATAATGGCCAAGCAAATGCACTAATTAAATGGGACCTGCTCTGCTCTGCCAACCCCATCCTCTGCCTGTGACAGGTGGGAAACCTACAAGTCTGGAATTGGGACTCAGAGTTCTCTGGCTAGAAACATCTGGGCAAGATATGAAGAGAATAAATCAACCACTCCACACTGATCTCAGTTCCCCCCCCCCCAACTCAACCACTTGTGCAATGAAGCACTAGGTTATATGCTAAGATTTGTCTGGTTTTGAATGGAAGTTTTCACATCAGTTAGACATATATCTGACATTGTCTATTTACTTTAGCAGCCACTGAATGTCTTATGTGAAATAACACTCCATGGAGGATATGCACATCCCCTGACACCAAAGGTAAAGAAATGAGTAGACTCAGATGTTGTTCCCAAGTGCTCAGTTCCACAGTATCCAGGAGTACTGCTAGATGATCTTATGGGCTCTGAAATTCTCTCAGCCACCCCAGGAAGCTCTCTTTCAGGTGTTTTCATGAGCACTCCCATATGTACCCAGTGTTCCTGGACATCCCCCACCACACTCCCAGGGGCTCTCAGGCACTCTCAGTGGCACTCAGGTGATCTTGGGGAATGTAAGGTTCTCCTTTATTCTTTGGAGCACTGAAGAATTCCTGGTGCTTCCATGTGCTCCCCAAACTCCTGGCTTCTCCAAGATAGGTCTCTGATACTCAAGTGACTACAGATGATCTTAGGGACCTAGGTTCTAAGCCATTCTCAGATGATCTCAGGCACTTCAGATGTTATCAGGTTCAGTAAGCATCTCAGATACTCTCAGGTATTTCCATAAGTTTTCAGGAGTCCTAGGTATTCCTGCCATGTGTTCTCAGGAACCAGGAACCCTAGGTACTTCTATCACATATTCTCAGATGCCCTTAGGTCTTCCCATCATATATTCTCTAGAGCCCTCAGGAACTCCTGTCATGTATTCTCTGGAGCCCTTGGGTATTCTTTTCACGTGTTCTCAAGTTCTTGCAAGTAATAATCTTGCAATGTATTCTCAAAAGCCCTAGGTACTCCTGTCACATGTTTTCTGAAGCCCTCGGGTACTCTTATCATGTATTCTCGGGTCCTTGCAGGTACTCCTGTCACATGTTCTCAGGAGCTTCGGGTATTTTCATGTGCTCTTAATTACCCTGTGACCACAGGCCCTGCTGGAAGACAATAGCAGTTTAATGCACATTCTTCAATGTCTGATAGACCTTGTGGTAGTTAGATATAGGTATCAACTTGACAACTGAAGGCTTGAACTCTTGACACTTTTATAAAGAATTAGTACTTCATTCAAGCTCTGAGCCCTGAAGCTGTCTAATTGGAGGCGAGGCCCAGCCCATTGTTGATGGGATTTATCCTTGGGAAGTGGATTACATGGAAGGAGCTGATTTAGGGAGCTGGTATTCTTTGGCATATTTAGGCAGATCCCTGGAGAAGTGGATCAGATGGAAGGAGCTGATTTAGGGAGCTGGCATTCTTTGGCAGACTTTGGCATGCTATCTGGCAAATTAGTCTTTCTCCTCTTTCAGCTGTCCTGTCAATATGGTGTGGTCAGTTCCCTTGATCCTTGGCATTGGCTTGAGCTGTCCTGCCAAAATGGATCAAGAACTGCTACTGGGCAATTAATCATAAGCCAAAAAATAAAGATCCTTGTTCCAATAAGCCTCTTTGTTAGGAACTTATCAGCAATGTGTAGGCAAACTGTGATAAAGCACTTGTGGAAATATAACTCTAAATAAGATACATAGCAAAATCCATACATAGAAATCCATCTGAAAAATAGAAATAAAGAGGTCCTTCCCTCGTTAAATTGTGTGGATGTTTGAATAACAGCAGTTGCTTAGAGGAGTGTCTGACGTACAACAAAGCTGGCAAATGTCGTTAGGCCCATTAGTGCCTTCCTGGCACTGGAACTCTGCCCTCCACCCACAGCACTGTGGAGCAAAAAAAAAATTCCTGCAGGGAGTCTTTACCAAGCTCTCAGCTTATAAATAGGGAGATCACATTACACACAGAGGTCTAACCCTGCTTTTATTGCATTATTGTATTTGTGATTATGGGCAATTTACTTAAATTCTCTAGGTTCTTTTTTTTCAATTATAATTGTTTCTCCCCGTAGTCATAAGGACACTTTGAGATCATGCACTAAAGAACAAGTACAATGGTACGTCCATGGTACCCACTGAGTAGATGCTTGAAGCTCATTATCATTATAGCTGTTATTACTCACAGGCCCTCATCTGGGTTTTCCAATGAATAGAGGGACATGTGAAGGTTGCTGAGGACTTATCTCAAGCCAGCAGGTCTTCTATGGCTTTGGGGCTGCTGGCTAGTTACTGTTCCTAGGGATTCTAATTCCAGTTGTTTCTCTCTGCTAACCCATCCAGTCCCTGCAGTGTCTCAGCAAGACAAGAACAAGGACAGCAGTGAAGAAAAAAAAATCTTTCAGAATCATGATGAGTTATTTCTCTCTCGAAATGCTTCTTGGGATTAGAATGAGGGTTGAGGAAATTGCTTAGACTTTTTCTTTTACTTATTTCACTAACAAACTTGTAGATCAGGCAGAAGAATAGTTTTAAGTGAGAAAGCCAAGGCTCTCGAGTTCTCTGCACAGCCATCCCCCAAAACGCTGAAGTAGCTTTTCTTCCTCAGCTTGGAGACATGGTTGAGGGCATATCCCCTAGCAGCTGGTTTAAGCATACAGCCTCAAGGGCAAAGAGGGGAAAGAGAGGACCACTCTAGGACACATGCTATGCAGGGGCATTTTCCTCTGGGTCCTCTCCTTCTCTTCTGTCAGATCCTGTCAGGGTCCTAATCATCTTTCAGAATTTTCTGAATTTTCTGTTTCCTAAGGGTAAAGACTGTAGTGTCTCAGAGTCTACTCTGGAATCTCTCACCTCTCCAGGTAGAGGCATCAATGAGGTCAAGAGGCTATGAATCCTTCTAATAATGTGTTCTTGCACATGTAGACCCTTTAATGAGCCTGCTGGGATTTGTAACTGACACTTGCCAAGGGAGAGAAAGAATGATTGGAGGATCCTGCCACAAGGATAGCATATGGCCAGAGGGGTTGCTGGTTCAACTGACTATAAACCTTTCAACAGAACTACCTATTTCCTAGGGACTTCAGGATGATTGGGAGGTACTAGGAGAGGAGAGATCATGCGCACAAGAGAACCCTTTACACTGCTAGCCAGTAGCAGGCCCCATTGTGGTACAGCACAGACTGTCAAGAAAGGCTTCATCTTTTGAGTCTTAGGGAAAGTCATCTGTCATTTGTCAACCCTGTCATTAAGTCTCCAATACATGACTTCTATAGGCAGAGGACAAAGGAGGATGGGTTCTCAAGTGTACTAATGACTCTCTCAGAAAGATGCTCTATTTCTAGAAGTCATTACCAAGTAGCTTTACAAATAAGACTGTGGGCCCAAATCTGAGCATCTAGGAGTCAACTGGGATAGTCCTGTTGGAAAAAAAACTGTGAAAAGGCAGGAAACAGAATTACAGAACAGGGGAAAGTGAACCAGTTGGAAGAGTGGAATCACAGCACCAGCAGGACATTTCATGCCTTCTGCACCACCCCAGGCTGTGCAACCTTAGACAATTATTTGCTGTGTTAGTTTCCTCATCTTAAACATGGGGAAATATGTTTATGTGAGTAAGAACATCACAATATGTTTTTAAAAAGTATCCTCAACAATGTCTACTATAATAAAGATACTTCCCTGCATTGGAGTGGAAAATAAAGTTTAAAATCCTGTTGCACTCTTATTTCCTGACTAGTGTCTGTTAATATCTATGGAGACCCAACCACAGGCAAGTCCTCTGCTGACACTCAAGATGAAGTGGGACCCAATGAGTTGAAAGAAAGAGAAAATTCCATAAGATAAATTTTTAGGAAACTAAGGAAAAAAGTCCAATTTGTCAACAAGAACCAGAGATTTAATATGCTTAATGCAGTAAGTGGACTCCCAAGCTACTAGAGGATTGGTAGATGGATGAATAGATGCACATATGTAGTTATGTACAGTAATAGGTGGAAACCCCTAATGAGTTTCAACAGCCACATGCTATTTGAGCTCATGCCAGTGTCATGGTTTAAAATGTTACTTGTCCCCCACAGGCTCGTGTGATTGAATCTTTACTTTTTGGGAATGTCACGGCACCTTTAGGAGGTGGAGCCTTACTATAGGAAGGCAGTCACAGGGGGATGGACCTTGAGATTGATTAGCTCCACACAAATTCCTGGAGAAATATGCTCTTGTGACTTGCAGTTTTGCAGTTCTCAGCCTCCTTGAAGGATGCAACTTAGTCCACCTCCAACTTCTGTAAGTCAGTCATGTCTCTTCTACCATAAGGACTGCATCTCCTCTCTGAAACCATAAGCTGAAAAAAAGCTGGGTGAGGGCAAATGGAATGATGCATTTGGCAGAGAATTTGACAAAGTTTTGCTCTTGCCCTGAAAGTTTGCCTGAAGTAAAATTCAAAGGTTTTATGGAGGAAATCTCAAGGCAGTATAGTCTTGATAGTGTGGCATGACTACTTTTTAATGCTCTTGTTCAGAGTTTTGAGGACAAGGAGCAAGAAATCAGAAAGAAGGAAGTTAAAAACTATGAAGATTGATGATGAAAGATGCAGTGGAAAACTTGGAGTTGAACAGAAGCAAAATGGTGGCTATTGGTATTATTAAAGAGATTAGCTCCATTAGTGAAATGAAGCCTGCTGGTCATTTGGATAACAAAAAAAAAGTGTACACTGAGGGCAAGATCCTCAGGGAAGACTCCCACCATGAGAATGCAAATTCTTTTGGAAAGGAAGAGCCTTAGGTCAGAATCCCAAGGGAATTGCCCACTTTTCTAAAGCAAAAGTTCAAGAAAGGTTTTGCCCAGAGTCAGCAGAAAGAAGCTGATTCAGCTGAATCATGGAGGCCAGTATCATGGTTTGAAATGTGTCCCCCACAGTCTCATGTGTTTGGCAAGGTCATGGCACCTTGAGAGGTGGAGCCTTGCTGGAGGAAGGCAGTCACAAGGGGTGGGCCTTGAGGTGGATTAATCCCACCCTACCTCTAGAAGTCTGCCTTTGCTGCAAGCAGTCTGCAGCTCTCAGCTTCCAAAATGTCTGCGGTGACTTAGCCTCCTCCAGCTTTGGCCAGCCAGCCATGCCGCTGCTTTGAGAGACTGTACCTTCCCTCTGGAACTGTAAGCTGAATAAACCTCCCTTTCTCCCTTAAGTTGATCGATTTTGGGTGCTCTCTCACAGCAATAGTTAAGAGTAACTGTTACAACCAGTCTCCAACCCAGTGCTGTAGCAGAACTTGGCAATGTCATCCACTGGATTTACAGGCATCAGAGATACAAGAAAAAGGAAGTAATGTGTTATTCCTCCAAGGTTTCAGAGAATGATAAAATACAGGCAATGTGTGGCAGGACTGGGAATCCTGGGAAAAAAAGACCCAGGAAGGATATTTCATGCTTTGAAATTAAAGCCTGGCTTGTCATTGAGAAGCGAAGATGTTAGAGATCCCAAATTCAATGTGAGATATCTTCTTTTTTTTTAACGAAGGAAAATCTCCTGTTTATCTCAGTGTTAAAATGATGTAAACAAAAGAAACAGCCAAGTCTGGAATCCAAGCACTTAAGTTTACCCTGGGACAAAAAAGAAGGAAGTTCAAAAACAAACATTTAGAAGTGCAATGTCATTAGTGTTATTTATACTAGCTCTAAAGCATCACACAAAGCTTTCCATATATGAAGGAGAATTTGAGGCCTTTATAGTGTGTGCCTTTCTTCCAAGACTAGAGAAGCCAGTCACACTTTAGAAAGGGCATAGCCATTCACTTTGCTTAGAAAATACTGGTTACTTCAGCAAATGCACATTTGTAGACTCAGCTGGCATCTCTCTCTCTTTTTTGGTCTTTTGAAATCTCATTTATAACCCCACTCTGGAGCCGAGCCGCCCGGCCAGCAGCAACCGCGCCTGCGGCTGCTGGCTTAGCCTCCAGGTCCCCGACCCGGACACCAGCCCCTCGTGCCCTCCCATCCCCGTGCCCCTCCGCCCCCCCCCAGGTCGCAGGTGAAGAATTCTGCCATCAACATCAGACCCTCTGCCTCTCTGGCCCACCGGGGACCTACGCACGTGGTCCACGGAAGACACACTGCTACTCAGAATTCAATAGAGTCCAAAGGAAACTCAAGCAAAACTCTAAGGAACAAAGCGAACACAGGCCATACATCTGGACTTCACTACAACCATTGTATCACATGCGAGACTCTTCACATCCAGCCCAAAGATAAGTAAACCTTTTTTTTTTCTTTTCTCTCACCTTACTGATCCTTTCTAGTATCAATGTTGTAGGTCAGCTTCCTCATACAGCCACCCCAAAAACATACAACTCCAGGGAGTACACCACCCACCCTCACATTTCACCAAGACACTAGAACGTAAAAGTGCACTACCATACTTATATTCATCCCCTGGTTACTTAACTGACGTACTAACATCCTAGTAGTCTCATCTAGGATATAACAATACCAATACACAAACATACCCAATCCAAGGCGAGCACTAGTAACAACTGGCAGGTGTAACAATACCAACTACATCGGTTCAGTGAAAAACACACAGAAACTGAAAGGTCCTAAAAGACAAAACAACAATGTACAAGTCAAAGTGCAGATCCACAAGAAACAAAACCCAAGAAGAACAATCTCCCACCAAAAGAATCAATCCCATAATGATGGATTGCGACAAGAACAAATCCATAGAAAATAGCCATGAAAACCAGACCCACATAAGGACTTTCAGAGTACAATCATTACCATGATTAATAATATGAAAGAGGAAATCCGAAAAGAGTTAAATAACCCTGTCAACCACTTTGAACAGGAACACAACAGGAACCTGGAGGAGTTGAGAAAAACAGTTCAAGAAACAAAAATAGGTATAGAGCAGGTAAAACAGTCTCAGGCAGAGTTTAAAATTGAACTAAGAGATAAGTTATCTTCAACCCAAAACTCCACAGAGAGTCTTATCAGCAGAACAAATGAGGCAGAAAATAGAATCTCAGATCTTGAAGACAAAGTAGGAGAATTAACCAGCTCAATGGAAGAGATTGTTAAAGCCAAAAAGATACTGGAGAGGAGCATTCAAGAAATATGGGACACTCTGAAGAAGCCTAACATGCGCATTCATGGAATACCAGAACAAGAATCCCAAAATACCACACCGGAGGAAATATTTCAATTCATCATAATGAAAACTTCCCACAACTAAAGAATGAGAGGCCTATCCAAATACAAGAGACAGTTCGCACTCCAAACAGATATGACCAAAATAGAAAATCGCCACGGCAAATAATAGTCAAAACACTCCACATTCAAGACAAAGAAAGGGTGCTGAGAGCTTCAAGAGAAAAAAAGCAAGTCACTTTTAAAGGTAAACCTATTAGAATAACAAATGACTACTCAATGGAAAAAAGTAAAAGCAAGAAGAGCTTGGAGAGACATACTTCAAGTATTAAATGAGCAAAAATGCCAACCCAGACTGATATACCCGGCAAAACTATCTGTCATGATTGAGGGAGAAAGAAAAGTTTTCCAGCACAAAGACAACTTAAAGGGATACATGTCTACCAAACCAGGCCTTCAAAAAATGCTAGAAATGATACTCAAGCTTGAAGAAAAGAACAAGCGTATCCAGGAGGACAGAAAGGAAGTATAACACCACCAAAATATAAATATCAAACAACATGCGTACAAAATCTACTAAACATAAAAAATGTCCAGAATTAAAAATAATTTCTCCATTATAACATTAAATGTCAACGGCATTAACTCACTGATTAAGAGACACAGATTACAAACTTGGATTAAAAACCACAATCCAACAATCTGCTGCCTTCAGGAAACTCATCTCACCACAAAAGATAGGCACCTCCTAAGAATGAAAGGCTGGTCCAAAATCTTGCAAGCTAATGGAACCAGGAAAAAGGCAGGGGTAGCAATTATGCTTTCAGACAAAGTGGACTTCAAACCAAAGAAAATCATAAGAGACACAGATGGATACTACATTTTAGTCACAGGTACAATTCACCAGGAAGACTTCACAATACTGAACATATATGCACCCAATATGGGCCCCTCCACATTCATTAAGAAAACCCTACAGCGTCTAAAGCAAGAAATCAACCCCCAAACGATAATTCTCGGGGATTTCAACACCGCCCTCTCAACATGGGATAGATCAACAGGTCAAAAGCTTAACAGAGACACTTTGGAGCTTAATCAAACCCTTAAAGAAATGGACCTTACAGATCTCTATCGAACTTTTCACCCACGTACCAAAGAATACACATTTTTCTCAGCAGCACATGGAACTTTCTCCAAAATAGATCACATATTGGGCCACAAAACGAATCTACACAAATACAAAAAAGACGAAATTCTAGCCTGTGCCCTATCAGACCACCACAGCCTAAAGCTGGACATCCACAACAATACAACAAACTAGAGAAAATACACTAACTCCTGGAAACTTAACAATATGATGCTGAATGAGAACTGGATTCAGGAAGAAATTAAAAAGGAAATTCAAGATTTCCTGAAAGTGAACGAAAATGAAAATACAACTTACCAAAATCTCTGGGACACAATGAAAGCTCTTCTAAGAGGTAAGTTCATAGCTCTTAATGCCTACATCAGAAAATAAATAATTTAACGATGCAGCTCAAGGCTTTAGAGAAACTTGAGCAATCTGATCCCAAAAGTAGTAGAAGAGAGGAGATTAGCAAAATAAGGGGACAAATATCTGAAATCGAGACTAAGAAAACAATAGAAAAAATCAACCAGTCAAAAAGCTGGTTCTTTGAAAAAATCAATAATATTGATACACCCCTAGCTAAATTAACCAAAAGCAAGAGACAGAAAACCCAAATTAACAAAATTAGAAATGAACATGGAGTTATCACTACGGATACCCAAGAAATCCAGAGAATTATAACATCATGTTTCAAAAACTTATACTCTGTGAAGTTTGACAACACAAAAGAGATGGATGAATTTCTAAGTAAACACAACCTACCTAAATTGAATCAGGAAATTGTGAATTATTTAAATAGTCCTATAACATATAAGGAAATTGAAGAAGTAATCTCAAATCTTCCCACCAAAAATTGTCCTGGACCAGATGGATTCAGCACAGAGTTCTACCAGACATTTAAGCAGTTAATAACACCAATACTCCTTAAACTGTTCCATCAAATAGCAAAGGAAGGAACACTACCAAATTCCTTCTATGAAGCTAATATCGTCTTAATCCCAAAACCTAACAAAGATTCACTTAAAAAAGAAAACTACAGGCCGATCTCTCTGATGAACACAGATGCAAAGATTCTCAACAAAGTCTTAGCAAATCGGATTCAAAAACATATTAAAAAGATCATTCACGGGGACCAAGTAGGCTTCATCCCTGGCACACAAGGTTGGTTCAACATACGCAAATCAATAAATGTACTTCATCATGTAAACCAGTCCAAAGTCCAAGACCACATGATACTCTCGATAGACGCAGAAAAAGCCTTTGACAAGATCCAACAGCCTTTTATGATCAAAACGCTAGAGACAGTAGGAATGGAAGGAACCTGTATCAATATAATAAAAGCTGTATACAAGCCCACAGCAAGGATTATGCTCAATGGGGAACAATTGGAAGCATTCCCGCTTTGATCAGGAACTAGACAAGGCTGTCCACTCTCACCACTTCTATTCAATATTGTACTTGAAGTCTTAGCTGAAGCCATAAGACAAGAAAGGGACATAAGAGGGATTCAAATCGGCAAGGAAGAAGTCAAGCTATCCCTATTTGCAGATGACATGATCTTATACCTGAGGGATCCCAAAAACTCAACCAGGAAGCTCCTGGAACTAATTGAGAAGTTCAGCAGGGTGGCACGATACAAAATAAATGTGCAAAAATCAGAGGCCTTCCTATATGCCCAGAATGAAAGAAGTGAAAAAGCCTTGAGAGAAACAATCCCATTTACTGTAGCCCCTAAAAAAAATGAAATACCTTGGTATAAACCTAACCAAGGAGGTCAAAGACCTTTACAATGAAAACTTTAAAACCCTAAAGAAAGAAATTGCAGA
Source organism: Typhlomys cinereus (assembly GCA_023101885.1). Lineage (NCBI taxonomy): Eukaryota > Metazoa > Chordata > Mammalia > Rodentia > Platacanthomyidae > Typhlomys > Typhlomys cinereus. Next base: position 1,508,883 of record JALPQD010000418.1, on the reverse strand, counting down.
AGACACCAGAAGGTGGAAAGACCTCCCATGTTCCTGGATTGGTAGAATCAACATTGTAAAAATGACCATCCTACCAAAGGCAATATACAAATTCAATGCTATACCAATTAAAATCCCAAAGCAATTCTTTAAAGAAGTTGACCAAATAATCTCAAAATTCATATGGAGGCACACAAGACCCATGATAGCAAAGACAATCCTGAGTAACAAAAACACTGCTGGAGGTATTACCATACCAAACCGTAGTTTATACTACAAATCCATAGTTATAAAAACTGCCTGGTACTGGCTCCAAAATAGACACACAGATCAATGGATAAGGGTTGAAGACCCAGATATAAGCCCACAAAATTATAGCCATTTGGTCTTTGACAAAGGGGCCCAAAGAATTCAATGGAAAAAGAACAGCATCTTCAACAAATGGTGCTGGCAAAACTGGATCTCCACATGCAGAAGATTAAAGCTGGACCCGTACTTGTCACCATGTACAAGACTTAATTCCACATGGATCAAGGACCTTGATTTAAGGCCAGAGACATTAAAAGCCATAGTTGAAAGTCTAGGGAACTCCCTCGAGCTGATTGGGCTAGGCCAACATTTCCTAAACAAACATCCAATGGCACAGTCACTGCTACCAACTCTCAACAGTTGGGATCTTGTGACATTAAAGAGCTTCTGTTCAGATAAAGAGATTGTAACACGAGCTCAAAGGCAACCCACAGAATGGGAGAAAATCTTCACTAACCACATATCTGACAGAGCTCTACTGTCCAGAGTGCACAAAGAACTTAGAAAACTAAACTCCAAGGAAAACACTGGCCCAATTAAAAAAATGGGCCCTGGAACTTCAAAGAAACTTTACCAGGGATGAAATTAAAATGTCTAGCAAATATCTTAAAAAATTCTCCACGTCCTTCGCCATCAAGGAAATGCAAATCAAAACTTCCCTGAGATATCATCTCACCCCGGTCAGGATGGCAAAAATCCACATTACAAACAACGACAAATGCTGGAGAGGATGTGGAGAGAGGGGAACTCTCCTACATTGTTGGTGGGAATGCAGGCTCATACAGCCACTCTGGCGAGCCGTCTGGAGATTCTTAAAGAAATTAAAGATTGAAATGCCATATGACCCTGCTATTCCACTTTTGGGAATAACCCCCCATGCAGCAGAGGTTCGCCTCGATAGCACAAGCTCGACCATGTTCATAGCAGCACTGTTTACAATAGAAAAGTCATGGAATCAACCTAAATGTCCAACAGTTGACGAGTGGAGAAGGAAACAGTGGTACATCTATACAATGGAGTACTACTCAGCCATCAAAAATGATGAATTACTGGAATTTGCTGGGAAATGGATGTCATTAGAAACAATTATATTAAGTGAAGTATCCCAAACCCAGAAAATTAAGTGCTGTATGTACTCTCTAATAGGTGGCTCCTAGTACCAAACTCACCCAGCCCACATTGGGACACTCAAAAGTAAACCTATGTAACACAGTAATTGCAAGGATTATGAACAAGAGAGATGGGTTAGGAGGGCCACACCAGAAACAAGGAGAGAGGAGACCATGTTACAGCAGAGAAAATAGGCCTCCATCAAGGTCTGCAAGTAAGTAATGAGAAACCTGGTTAAGTTCACAGAAGTTCTTTCCTGATCTCACCAGAAGGGGAGGGCATATAGTCTAGCAGATAAAAAGTAATCATTTTGCAAATGGGTGATGGACCCCTCCCTCACTGAGGTTTCCTACTCTTATTACATCTACCCTTGAATGTGCTATTACAACAAGACTCCAGTTTAACAGCTTTTTGTCTCTGGCCAGGGGGTGACATACAGTGCCCAGCAGAATGGAGTGAAGGGAATTGCAGGAGCAGCAAAACTGCAAAAGAAAATCAACAAACCACAATCCAGAACTTCAGAGACTCTATATCAATCACATAGAACTAGGACAGCCTAATCTCTCCCCATCCTGGAGCTCAGGGACATTTGCGGAAGAGGGGGCGGTAAGATTGTAAGAGCAAAAGGATGGGAGGAGCAACGATTTGCAAGATTCTCAACAATAGTTGGGGCCAAAGCAATCATAATGGAACTTTGCATGCCCTGTGCAATGTCCAGCGCACTGTTGCCCTCATAAAGTCTAGCATCTGTTAAGGGCACCGAGACCCCTGGAGGCAAGGGATTGACAGCCATAGTAGTGATCTTATGCTTAAGGGGAACAAGAGAAAGGGCTTATGGAAATGCCACTGGGTCCTTATATGTCATCAGAGAGGAGGACCCAATGGAGAGTTAGGCGCACACAATAAAGGACTCTCTGGAATTGGGGGGGAGACACTGGGGGAAGGGGAGGGGGGAGGGAGGGAACTGGTAAAAAATTTTAAAATGTATAATTAAATTTTTAATAATAAAAAAAAATTATAAAGCAAAAAAAAAAAAGAAGAAATTAAAGATTGAAATGCCATATGACCCTGCTATCCCACTTTTGGGAATAACCCCCCATGCAGCAGAGGTTCGCCTCGATAGCACAAGCTCGACCATGTTCATAGCAGCACTGTTTACAATAGAAAAGTCATGGAATCAACCTAAATGTCCAACAGTTGACGAGTGGAGAAGGAAACAGTGGTACATCTATACAATGGAGTACTACTCAGCCATCAAAAATGATGAATTACTGGAATTTGCTGGGAAATGGATGTCATTAGAAACAATTATATTAAGTGAAGTATCCCAAACCCAGAAAATTAAGTGCTGTATGTACTCTCTAATAGGTGGCTCCTAGTACCAAACTCACCCAGCCCACATTGGGACACTCAAAAGTAAACCTATGTAACACAGTAATTGCAAGGATTATGAACAAGAGAGATGGGGTAGGAGGGCCACACCAGAAACAAGGAGAGAGGGGACCATGTTACAGCAGAGAAAATAGGCCTCCATCAAGGTCTGCAAGTAAATAATGAGAAACCTGGTTAAGTTCACAGAAGTTCTTTCCTGATCTCACCAGAAGGGGAGGGCATATAGTCTAGCAGATAAAAAGTAATCATTTTGCAAATGGGTGATGGACCCCTCCCTCACTGAGGTTTCCTACTCTTATTACATCTACCCTTGAATGTGCTATTATAACAAGACTCCAGTTTAACAGCTTTTTGTCTCTGGCCAGGGGGTGACATACAGTGCCCAGCAGGATGGAGTGAAGGGCATTGCAGGAGCAGCAAAACTGCAAAAGAAAATCAACAAACCACAATCCAGAACTTCAGAGACTTTATATCAATCACATAGAACTAGGCCAGCCTAAGCTCTCCCCATCCTGGAGCTCAGGGACATTTGCGGAAGAGGGGGCGGTAAGATTGTAAGAGCAAAAGAATGGGAGGAGCAACGATTTGCAAGATTCTCAACAATAGTTGGGGCCAAAGCAATCATAATGGGACCCTACATGCCCTGGGCAATGTCCAGTGCACTGTTGCCCTCCTAAAGTCTAGCATCTGTTAAGGGCACCGAGATCCCTGGAGGCAAGGGATTGACAGCCATAGTAGTGATCCTATGCTTAAGGGGAACAAGAGAAAGGGCTTATGGAAATGCCACTGGGTCCTTATATGTCATCGGAGAGGAGAACCCAATGGAGAGTTAGGCATACACAATAAAGGACTCTCTGGGAATTGGGGGGGAAGCACTGGGGGATGGGGAGGGAGAGGAGGGGAGGAGGGGGTTCGGGAGGAGGAGGGGGGAGGGATGGAACTGATAAAAAATTTTAAAATGTATAATTAAATTTTTAATAAAAAAAAGAAAAAAAAAGAAATCTCATTTATTTCACTTAATATAAGGACCTTTATATCATACATGTTGCTTCATGTGACATGATATTTCTTAAATATTTTTTGTTCTTTTTTATTTTTATTTTTCTACTTTTACAAGCATATTGGGTAATCATCCCAGTTTCCCTTCTCCCCCCTCTCCTTCATCTCTTCCCTTCCCTTCTCCATTTTCTCCCACCCCCTCCCACACTTCCACCTGTGTGCTTCAATGGACCCCCAAGGTTCACTCTGTCCTGTCTACTCCTGTGGTTGCTCAGGCCTCCATGGTATGTCAAGTTACCTCTCTTCAGGCCACCCCATTGATATGTGCATTTCCCTCAAGCTTTCGACCCAAAGGTTTCCACTGTAAGTGCCCATTCTAATAACAGCTACTAACAGAGCACATTGTTAAACTGTCTTCCTACATATAGGTTTATTGGCTGTCTTCCCTGTTGATTTTTTTCCTCACCCCCCTTTTTTAAATAGGTTCTTGTTCTAGTTAACAGTAATAGGGATGTGTACCCTTCTGACAAGCAGGTCTTGAATCCCATCAGAAAGCTGTTTGTTGTCTCCTTGATACTCATGCCATTATTACACTGGTGGTGACCTGTTACCATGGTGATTTATATTGCAACTTACAGATCTCATGCCGAAGATGGGGCATCTAAGGGAGGCTGCATACCCTGGGGGAAACCAACCCAAGAGAGTGATAAGTTCTACCAGCAACTTTGCTGGAGTGGTAAAATCAAAGTCCTTTGGAGCTGATGATTTCAACAGGAAGCTCCTTTGTTGAATTTGGAGCTGCAGGATTTGCAGTTTCTCTTGCTGGTTTTGGGTCTTGTTACATGCCAATCTTTTCTGGATATGCCCCCATTTCTCCTTTTTGGAATGGAAATGTTTATTCTGTGCCATTGTATTGAAGTATGTAAATTGTCTTTTGATTTTAAAGGAGACTTTGGACCTTGGACTTTTGGACTGTTAAGGGACTGGTGATGGAGTCTATGAGGACTTTTGAAGTTGGATTGAGTATGGTTTACATAATGAGATGGCAATTAGCTTGTAGGCGTCAGGGGTGGTGTGTTGTGGTCTGCGGTGTGAGTTGTGCACCACAGGCTCATGAAGTTGAATCTTTAGTTGTTTGGGAAAGTTACGGCACCTTTAGGAGGTGGAGCTTTGCTAGAGGAAGGTAATAATGCAGGGTGGGCCTTGAGGTTGATTAACCTCAACCTAATCCTGGAAGAAGTCTACTCTTACAGTGTTGAAGCTTTCAGCCTCCTTGATGGATTTGACTTAGGCCACCTTCAGCTTCTGCCAGCCAGCCATATCTCTTCTGCCACAATTGGCTGTCTCCCTTCTGGAACTATAAGCTGAATAAATCTCCCTTTCTCTCTTAAGTTGCTTGAGTTTGAATGTTCAGAAACAGAGAAGAGTATCCAGTACAGCCTGGAAGGAAAGAATGTACTTTGAAAAGGTTACTTGAATCAATACCAGTTAGAAATCTTGATAATGTTTAGTCTGTGACCATGTTGCAGTTAGTCTGCATGGTTGCTAATAAATCACCATCAAACAGCTTAGGAAACAAGGGGTTTATTTTCTTACAATAGTCCAGTTACAGTTCATAGTCCAGCTTGATGGAAGAGCATGTACCAACACCAGGGCTGAGGGAACTGGCCACACCATCTCTATGTAATGGCTGAGAGAGGGACGATCCTTACTTGCCAGAACAGCATGTCTGGCCAAGTGTACACAAGGATGCCAACTCTCTCAACCAGCTCTCTGACTTTTATTCCAGGGCCTAATCCCACCCACCATGGGCTGGGCTTTCCCTATCAGCTAGACAGTCTCTTCCAGTTTTTCTCTGGGCTTAACTCAACTATTAATTTTCTACAAAAGTTCCCAGAGCTCAAACCCTCAACTGTAAAGTTGATACCTGTGCCTAACTATGATAGACCATGAGTATGGATAGGGAACAGAAAAAAAGTTTCTGAGGTGAGAAAATTAAGGCTGAGAGGACAGGTATGTTTGGATCAAGTAGATGGGAGAGACCTTGCGAAAATGGTGGCAATAGGAAACAAGAGGTGTCTGTGAATAGATACTGAGGTCTTCAAGGTAAAGGGATGTAGCACAAGTGATCCAGGATGATGGCAAATCCAAGAGATGTCACGGTCTTCTACATGAACTGTGAATGGAGCCTGAGAAGGCAATGGGAAGGAAGCGTTCTATCAAGAGCAGGTACCACCCATGGTCAGTGGATGCCTGTTACACATAGCTGCTGGATCTCACTTCTTGTTTATTGAGTTTTCTATTCTAGTGCCTTAATACTTTCCGGAAACTCTTCATTTAACAAGATGCAAATATATTCAGTTTACTGCCTCATTTACAGATAAAATTTTCCCATTAAAATAAGTTTTGTCCTAATATCCTTACAAGGGCAAAAAAGAATAGTTTCATGAACATTCATTACTAATTTTAATATGTATTTTATTAATTCAGAATAGTTTGATTTGTTGCTTTTCTAAAATTGTCAGGAAGCAGATGTAATTGCCACAGATAAGAATCTTCGCAAATCATATTCTATCCCTGTAGCAGGAGGTTCCTGAACCATTTAAAAGATTCCTGGCTCTTTGTAACAAAACCATTTCATCAACTCTAATGTGAGACAAGAAAGACTGAAGGGAAGCTTTCCCTACAGAGGAGATTTGTAGCAACTTACAATCTAATTCTCAGGGCCACCTTGGCAGTTCAGATTTGGTTTGTTTATCTTTGAGAGTTCAACCCCTGTATCAGAATCCATTATTATTTGGACTATGAATAAGTAGCCACTTTTGACAGAGACCCTTCTCTGGGTAACATATACTACTTTGCAGGGCATTGACATGAGAAATCCTGAAATGTAAAGAACAACTGTTATTTCTTAATCTTTTCATTCCTAGTGTTTTGAACAATGATAATAATAATAATAATACAGGTACAAGTACCCAAATTATTGTATATAAAGGCATACATACACATTTATGAGTATGAAGAACATTTATCACAAAATCTTCCCTCTTAAATTTCAAGTGTACAATACAGTATGGCCAAATCACAAGCACCATAATCTATAGTAAATATCTAGAAGTAGCTCAAGAAGCACATATGAAATATGTATTCCACTTCCCTTTTCCCCCTCAATCCAGTCCCTGGAAGCTTACCATTCTACTCTAATTCTATAAATGTGACTATTTTAAATATTGCATGTAAGTGGGTCATAAATATTTGTCCTTCTGTGATTCCTTTTTTCCTTACTTAGCAAAATATCTATGCAATTCATTAATGTTAGCAAGTTAGAATTCTTACATTTTAAGACCAAAGAGTATTTCATTAAATGTTAGAACACATTTTCTTCATTACTTCATCTATCTGTCAATAGATATAGGCAATTTCTTTTTTTATTTTTTTATTTATTCAATTGTGTGTGTGTGTGTGTGTGTGTGTGTGTGTGTGTGTGTGTGTGTGTGTGTAGAACCACAGGTGAATTCGGGAACCACCATGGACCACCTCTACCTCCCCTTGTTTACTCTGCCCTGGGATTCACAGGCTCTGCCCTAACAGGCCGCCCCCGCTTTCCACCTGGCGTCTGTATGTGGGGTCTAGGATCTGAACTCAGGACCTTCCGCCTGTAAGGCAGAGGCTTAACCCCTAAGCCACCTCTCCAGCCTCAGGATATAGGCAATTCTGTATCTTAGTTGTATAAAATTGTATGCATTTACATTTCATTTTGGCATGATCTTTTGAAGTAGGTAATGTGTGAGTTTTTGATTCTGAAATTAGACAGCTGAGTCAAACACCTTGAGGAGGTCTCAGACACCATGGGTAATAAAAGGAGAATCAAACTCTCATTTGAACACAAGAGCTTAGAACTAGAATGGAAAACCTAGAGTGTAGCCTCAGGACTTTACTGCAAACATTTTCTTTTTCACGTTGTAAACTAACATGAGAGGTATGTTAATAATGATGTTGAGTAAGAAGAAGCATGGGTGTCCCTCTCCTTAAACCTTTTCCCTTGCTTGGCTTGGAAGGAGAAGACTGCACCAAGAATCTGATTTTTCTGGTCATGGGGGAAATCCAGATGTGTCTTTATCATCAGAGCACATGGTACTGATGGATTGATTCAAAGCCTCTCTGTGTTCAGAGATATCATAGAACAAGCTTGTTGTACTGTAGGGAGTCTTTGAAGGTTCCAGGGTTCTGCATGGGATAAACATGCTGCTTCTGTTCTGGCTTGTAGTAGCCATAAAGGCAGTATTTGCAGTGGTCCCCAGCAAGAAACCTCAGCCCAGGATATATCTCTGGATATATAAACAAACAAGCAAAAAAGCAAGCACAGATGGGCACCTTTCCTAGCCATATAGCACAGGATGTTATAAACCATGACCTCATCTCATCTCAAACTCCCAGTGACTCTTTAGAAAAGCACAACACACTTGTCTCTCTTGACATCGATTGTACAAAACTTCTCAAGACCCATTTTTGCTCTCAGACCTCTTTTGTTCTCTGATACTGAAAGGGACATGTTTATTTTTCTCTTTTTTGCAACTATCCTGGCATGTAAATGAGGTCCACCCATTCCTTACTGCCTTTCTGTGGGTAAATAGCCCAAGACTCTCTGCAGCTTTGTTTTCTGTGTTTGTATCCCTGTATCATTTCGTATCCCTGTTATGCTGACAGTCTTTCTCCCCAGGATCTGGAGTCACCCCTACTTCAGCTCTGAAGGCCTTATAGGAATATGCTCCTCACTAAGACCAGACACCAAGCATGCTTGCCTTTCCACTTGTGACAGGCAAAGATGATTTGACTCCTACGTCCCAGGGATCAGTAGTTGTTTCCTTCTGTGATAACTTCATCCATCAAGTACACCTCTGTCAGAGTACACTTTGTCAGGCTACTCCCAAGAGCAAAAACCTTTCACCAAGAATAGCTAAATATAAGGAGTACTGGACATCTCCTTTAATGTACACACATTATCACTACTTAGAGATAAAGCAACTGAGGCACAGAAAAGCTAAATATCCACATGATCGCAAGTTTAGTGAATGATTGATATATAATAAAAATCTAGCAGTCTGCTTAGGCTTGCACTGCCAATACAATCCATAAGACCCTTCACCACATGGGTATGCATATACCAACATAGAAATCAATGATACATTATGACTTTAAAAGTTGATAGTTAAGTCAAGCATGAAGTATTATACTACTAAGATAAAACATTCAAGACACCAACCTCTGTAGCAACTCTGTCTTAATGCACACAGACACAAGAAGAACTGTGGCATGTTCATTGGACTGTGTCTAGAGGCCCTGAGCACTCTTGGGGAGTGAGGTTCAGGGTTGGCTAGTTCTTCAGGTTGAGAACTGAATATAATATAAGAAAAAGCAGCTATAATGATATGAAAGATTTTAATAGTTTTATTCTTTGTAAAATGCATATTATGTATTCAGTATATTTCAACCACATTCAATCCAGGACATTTTTTGCAATCCAGGACATTTTTGATGTCTGGTACTCCATTTCTGTCTCTCCATACCATTCTCAGTAAACAGATAAACAATAACTACCTAAATAAATACTAGCATCCCCAGCTTAGGTGCCTCTTATTATGAGTCTCAGAGTGGAAGCACACAAAGTCAGAAAGATAATTAAAATGCAAATATATTCTGGAGTCTTTTAAGTCATGATAAGGCTTTTGATGTGAGTCTGAGTCCAATTGAAAGGCATAAAATGTCTTTAAACTCAGGTTCCATCCACGTGGTAGACACTTAGGGATCCCTCTGTTTACCATACTGACAGTAGATTGTTAGGTGGCAAAGATGGATGTCCAGGAAGGAGGTTGTTTCCATGACCCAGAGGAATGGCCTCTAGGCCAGAACACTGACAGCAAATAGGAGCCTAGACATGTTTTGGCAGAACCAAGAAAGCTGTGAATGGGCCATGCAGTGTGTGGGAAAACACTGGCATCTTGGTTGTGAAAGCTTTTACTTCTGTGATAGACATGGGGGTAGGGTGCAGTAGGGAGCTGGCCATTCCCTGGGAAAGCCGCTAGCCAACAGGACTAGTGTTTCCTCCTCCAGAACCCTAGAAAGCTTAGCATCTGAATTGTTGGACAGTGAGCACCCAGCCTGAGCTGCAGACAGGGCAGGGTGAAATAATGGAGCCTGAGCAACCAAGGGGCTTGTGATCAAGGTGGAGAGTATGCACTGATCATGGTAAGAATCAGGTAGCAGAATATCTGTTGATTCCAAGACCAACCTGAGGTCACAATAAAGGAATAAGTGTTGAAGGGAGGATTCCAATGGAGCAGAAGGGATATGATCTAGACTTAGAAAGTGAGGACATAGCTAGAAGAATATAGGAAGAAGTATTTCCTGGGGTAGGAGTGGCATGTAAGCATAGTCTGGGACCAAAACTGAGGCCAGCTTAACTTGAATCAAGGAGTTGAAGAACTCTGGAGTGTGCATGAAGGATCAGGAAGACTAAGAACAGACAAACCCATAATGAGCTCACAGCTGGGCTCAGGCCTACACTGCCATCTAGGACCAACATCTGAGTGTGATCAAACCTCAGGACCTTAATATACAAATTAAGGTTAAGATCTGCTCTATAGTATGTTGATAAGAGCTGTGGGTTAAGATGTGTGTGTGTGTTTGTGTGTGTGTGTGTGTGTGTGTGTGTGTGTATGTGTGTGTGTGTGTACACATGTATGCCCATGCCAGAAAGACAGAAAAGCAGAAGGCATCCATGCAGTTGTCTTGTTCTCTTTTCTCTTAGCTGTCTAAGTACCATCATTTCTGGGCAGAGGTCCAATCAGAGAATTGTTACATATTATTTTATGGTAGATTCTCAAAGAACTGCCAGATCCAGTTGGTTGCTAGGAGACAGCTCCCCAGTGGGAGGTTTAGACCACAAATTTGTACCCACACAGAAAAACACAGGCCTAGGCCTGCTGGAGCCAGCCATTATCCTAATACTTAACACTCAAGAGGCTGAAGTCAGAGAACCGAGAATCTTAGGTCAGCCTGAACTTTGTACCAAGTTCCAGAACAGCCTGTGCTATATCATGGAACCCTATTAAAAACAAAAAAGCAAACAAACAAATAGAAACAAGATTTAAAAAAAAATCTTTCAAAACAAAAGAGAGAGGGGAGGAGGGAGAGAAGAGAAGGATTAAAAAAAGGAAAGGAGGGAAGAATGGATGATGGAAGGAAGAAAGAAAAAAAGGAAGAAAAGAAGTCAAAATGATGGCAGGTCACATACAGAGATGGATAATACATAGTGCTGAAAGAATGAAGGAAAACACAAGACAATTTGGGCTCTCAATCTGCAACTTTCCCACGCTCCACAACAACAGAGTTCTAATCAGTCAGTCTGCATCTTCAACACAGATGTGGCTTTTTTGGGGAACTTAAGTTTATTTAGAATTCAAGATGCAATGTTGACTGAAAACACACAACAGAAATTATATGTACAGAAGACTGTCATTTCTCCAAGAAAAACACAGGTACTACAAACACAAATTAGAGTTGGAAGATGATAGACCATACACAGGCCTGTCTGCTAGGATCTCCAGGAAATAAACTGGGGAAACTTAGACAACATCATGAACAGCAGTGGTGGTGCCAGATGTATGTGGCTTCATTACAAAGTCCCTCAGGGAATCTTACAAAGCCAGGGAGAAAGTTCAGAGCCTGACCTGACAGAACCGACTTAAGAGAGCAACTCAGAAAATCTGCAGTTTCCAATGATGAATGTTTTAAAGATAACAGGAGTGGAGAGCCGGACAAAAGACAACAAAAGGAGGGGAGATACTTGGAAAACCTTTTCTGGGTTACTTGTACACTTGCAGAATGCCATTTGTAAAATTCCCCTGCTGAATCATTAGTGAATTAGCAGCCCCAGAATCTCAGTGAACTTCACTTTTAGGAAACTCTGAGAAAATGTACTAGGACATGTTGAAAACTGGCCAATGAAATACTTCTAGATCAGGAAGAAACTCTGAGTCACAAGCTGTGTTCAGGGAGGTGAAAATCTGGTTACAGCCACAGACTGTAGGGAACAGAGACTTGAGATGCAAGCAGTATGCCAGGTAAAGGGAAGGACTGCACAGGGAGTAGAGTCGATATTCACAATGTGGCCTGTGATGATGGGACCAGCACCTGATCCAGCCTCAGAGAGGGCTGCCAAGAGGAAGAGCCGCCATACTCCTGAAGCATCATCTATGGGTATGACCAGTGTCTGAGGCACAACCCATGAAGAACAGACCACTGACCAGACCAGATTCTATAACCCAATCTCCTAAAGGAGAGCCCAGCTGAGGAATAACATTTGCAACTTGACCCCTGAGAAAGGCTTCTAGAAATATGGCCAACATCCTAGACTCAGCTTCTAAAAGTAGCGCTCAGGGAGGAGCAGGTACTGGAGGAGCTCCAAGAGACGGAAGACAGCAAGAAGTAGAGCAGACTGCATTCATACCCTACGTCCACAACCAGCCCCCTTTTCTTCACTGCTATTCCTTTTTTATTTAATAGGGTGGATTCAATGGGCCAACTCGATGCTGCTCTTTTCTTGCACTCACTGTATGCTTTTTTTTCTGTATCCATGCTCTTTAACACTTTGATTTTCATAAGTTTTTCTGAGGAACATAGGCTGATGTAGTGTGTGGGATCATAGTATCTCAGCCTACTGGAAATTGGACTGATTTAGGCTACTGGGTGACATTTATCTCTTTTCAGTCTATTGTTCCAAGAAACAGAGATGAGACAAACTGCATTTAGAAATACAGGAGGCGTAGAACAGCAAGGTTTATTCGTGTACTTCTTCAAGGTCTCAAAGAATTTTTTCTTCAAAACTATCTGCTCTTTCTACATATCTTTTTTTAATTTTTTTATTATTTATTCAATTGTGCGCATGTATGTGTGTGCGCGCGTGTGTAGAACCATGGACGAATTCGGGAACCACCATGGACACCTCCACCTCTTCCTGTTTACTCTGCCCCGGGATTCACAGGCTCCGCCCTACCAGGACCAGAAACGCAGGCTGCCCTCCCCCGCTTCCGCCTGGCGTCTAGGGGTCTAGGATCCGAACTCAGGACCCTCAGCCTGCAAGGCAGAGGCTTAACCCCTGAGCCACCTCTCCAGCCCCTACATATCTTTTATGTAGCTTGGGCTTCAGGGTCTTGAGAAATCTTATGTCCAAGCATTTCGGAACCTGAAGGAAGCTAAGGGTCCCCCAGCAGCAGTTGAGCAAGTTAGTTGATAGAAGCAGAAACCAACAGAAGCTGTTATCAGAGTCAAAACGAAAAACATTTTATATGAAAGTTGTGACCTCACTGTCTTTATGCAAAACTGCTTCATCGTGCAACCCCTGGTCTCTCTGTTCCTCATCCCTTGATGCTCCCCTTGTCTTCTTTGACCCTGTCAACCTGCACTGATCACTAGTCTTGTTCTGCCTTTGGTCTTTCCCACTCACATCCACTGTAGCAAGAATATTAGTGAATGCAACGTTGTCCAGGTTCTTTACTCTTAAAATGATTAGCATTTAAAAGTGATTTTTAGCACTCCTTTACATTTCATAATTGGCCTACACTTTGATAATTATTATTTTGGAGATAGCATTAGATTCTCATAAGAATAGTGGGGATCAAGCCAGTTGCCTGCAATACCAGTCTAGCAAAGGAAAAGGCTACAGGTAAGTCCCTCCTGCACATTGCAAATAATTACACTGAAAGAATAAGTGTAGTTTTGAAAAACACAATCAGTGACTTAACTCTATGTGCAAAAGTTCCAACACAAAAATAAGAAATAGGAATAACCAAGGCAACATGTAGTGCTGCAAAAATTGACTAATCCCAGAGTGATGACTTACAGTAGAGTGAATTAGTTGAAATCCCAATCAAATAATTCAAAAGAATCATTTTCAAAGAAATAAAAAGACACAAATTCCTGAATTAATTCCAACAGAATGAAAAACAGATGGGTGACTAATTGAATTTGTACATGTAGAAACCATGTAGATGTGGCAGGTGTATGTATTTAGTATATTTCTGACTTATTTATGTGTATTTCCCTTTGATAAGAGGAGAATTTTATCCTTTTATTCACTGTCATGTCCCTCAGCAGCAGTTGGGACATGGTTTGCAATGAACAACAAATACTGCTGAATATAAGACTGAGCAAGGCATAGTGGCACATGTTTGTCTTTTCCTAGCACTTGGGAGGTAGAGGCAGAACAGAGACAGGAAGATCACTGCCAAGTTCCATGTCAGCCTGGTCTCCATAGAGAGACCTTGCTTCAAAAAAATTAATAAAGAGATGGGGCAAAATAAATAATTACATGCATACATAAATGTGGATGAATGAAATAAGGAATTAGAATTCAAAGCAGAAATAGAAATACGAAAAAGAGGGGGCTGGAGAGGTGGCTCAGGGGTTAAGCCTCTGCCTTGCAGGTGGAAGGTCCTGAGTTCAGATCCTAGACCCCATATATAGACGCCAGGCAGAAGCGGGGGCGGCCTGCGTTTCTGGTCCTGGTAGGGCAGAGCCTGTGAATCCCGGGGTAGAGTAAACGACGAGGTGGAGGCAGTCCATGGTGGTTCCCAAATTTGTCCATGGTTCTACATACACACACACACATACACGCACACAATTGAATAAAAAAAAAAGTCCTTAGGCAAGGATTAAAAAAAAAAAAAGAAATACGAAAAAGAATAAGTAAAAGCTAAAAAACCCAAACTGAAAACTGAATGAGTTCAATAACAATGTCCACAGAAAGGATCAAAAGTAGGATTATCAGGGCTACACACAAAGTACAGGCGAGAAACGTTCAGGTATTGACAAACACATATTAGAATGTATGAAAGGAATGTTCGAGATCAATGAAACACTAACAGAAGAAAGAGAAGGATTTCAGGCTAAAGGTTTAGAAAAAATTTCAATAAATATGTAACACAAAAATCTGAAAATACCATTCCAGGCACAGCAGGCACTTAGAATACCAGATGAGTATTGGGGGCATGGCCCAGCAGTTAAATCAAGTGGCACGCAAACAATAAAAGTGGGGTTAGGATTTTCAGAACCCACATAAATGCTGGGTGGGCATGGCATTCCCCCTATGATTCCAGCCTCAGAAGTGGAGCTAGGATCCCCAGGGCAAGCTGGCTAGCCAGCTGGCTAATACAGTAGCATCCTGATGAGTTCTGAGTTTGATTGAAAGAGTCTGCCTCAAAGAATAAGTGGAAGATTTTAGAAATGATTTCTCAAAGTTGTCCTCTGATATATATGCTGTGGCGCATATACACCTGTGCTTTCCTACCACCTCCCTCCCTCTCTTTCTATCTCCCCTGTTTCTAAATATACAATATTTTTAAAATGTTTAAAACACCACTGTGTAAGTTATTTGGGTTAAATATTTTGCTGCAACAATAATTAATTAATGTACAATTATCAAACCTATTTTGCCAGTTTAGAATCATTCTGATAGTAAACCAAAGAATCACACAACCGAAAAAGAAAATTGCAGATCAGTCTAGCCACTAATACAAAAAATGTGTAAATCAATTTCAAAAAAATAACAAAAAGATCATTCCTGAGATTCAGAGATGGTTCAATATACATAAACTAATAAATGCTCTATATAATATAAATGGACCCAAAGAAGAAATCACATGGTCTTCTTGATGGATGCAGACAAAGTGTCTTGACAAAATCCAATATTTCTTCCAGTTAGAATTCCTAAAGAACCTAAAAGTTGAAGGAACACATCTGAACATAGTAAAGGTTTCATATATTATGAAACTTCATTTATTAAAGTTTATATATAACATTTGTAGCAGTTAGCCTGCAAGATTGCTGATAAAAATCAGCATCAAATGGATTAAGGGAATAAGGGGCTTATTTTCTCTAATAGTTACAGTTGTTTGTCCTTCTTAGCAGGAAAGCTCACACCAACACCAGGGCCTAGGGACTGGCCACACCATCTCTACATAATGGCTAAGAGAATGATAATTCTTAATTGCCAGGCCAGCATGTCTGGCCAAGTGTACAAAAGGATGCTGATCCTCCCAACCAGCTCTCCATGATTTACTCCAGGCCCTAGTCCCATCCACCATGGGCTGCCTTCTCCATCAGCTAAACAATCTCTTCAGCTTTGTTCTGGGCTTAACTCAACAACTAATTCCCTACAAAAAAAAAAAAAAAAAGTTCGTGCCCAAATGGATTCACTATTGAATTCTGCCAGGCTTAAGACTATTAAGACTATCTTAGTTCTCTTACTTTTTGTGAGGTGGTTGGATTGAAGATGAAGGTAAATCTGTGCAATTTCACAGTTGAAATGTCAGAAATTGGCTGTCAGATGATTTAAATTTTTTTAGCTAATGTTTTTAATGCCTGGCTTTTATCTTGAAGGCCAAAGCCAACAATATTGTTTATTTCAAAGTAAAACAAAATCAGAGGCTGGAGAAATGGCTCAGGGATTAAGACTCTGACTCATAAGCAGAAGGTCCTGAATTTGGATCCTGTCTAGATCCCACTAAAAATATGAGGCGGAAACACAGCAGCTTCCACTCCCTGGCCCTGGTGGGCAGAGTCTGGGAAATCTCCCAGTGAAGCAAAACAGAGGTAAAAGCAATCCAGGATGATTCCTGAAGTCACCCTTGGTCCACCACAGGGACACACAGTACCCTCTGATACACACACACATACACACACAAACAAAATAAATAGTTTTTTTTAACTAAAATAAAATCAACATCAATATCTTGTCCTCTACTTCATAGAAAGACTTTCTGTAAGATGTGAATTATTAAATATTGTCTTAACTCTAATGTTTATACCTCAGAACTCTCAGAAATTAGACCATTGCTCTTCTAAAAAAATATTAAAGTCACTTATGTTCTAGCAGCATTTTTTTCTCTGCTGAAAGTGGAAAAGCGTTGAGTAACTCAGATCAAACTTTGTTTGAAGTATTTGAGCTAAATTGCTTTTTCTCCAATAAGTAGGTTGCTTGTTAACAGCCTTAGTTTTCCATTGCTATTAGTCTTAACTACAGGAATTAACTTATAAGGTGAGGGCTGGAGAGTTTATTTTTTTTAATATCCAGCTAGAGATATGGTCTTTAACTGACCTGAAGCTTTGTGATTATTTTTTCTTCTGTTCTTTGCTTTAAATAAGTCCAATAATATTGCCAAACCTTTAAAAAGGAATAGATCATTAGCTCTAAATAAAGCGTGAAGGTGTTTTTCTCTAACACACATAAAAATACATAAAAACTTAGATGGACTTGTGGCAAAATACATGTGTTCAGCATCAACTAATGTGCATCATTGCAAGTGTGGCCACTGAGTATTTGATAGTATGCACAGCTGTCAACTGACAGTTGAGGGTTTGACCTCTGGGAACATTTGTAGAGAATTCGTGGTTCAGTTAAGCCCAGAGCAAAACTGGAGGAGATTGTCTAGCTGATGAGGAAGGTCCAGCCTATGGTGGGTAGGATTAGGCCCTGGAATAAAAATCAGATAGCTGGTTGAGAGAGTTGGCATCCTTGGCCAGACATGCTGTTCTGGCATGTAAGGACTGTCCCTCTCTCAGCCATTATATAGAAATGGTGTGGCCAGTTCCTTTGGTCTGGTGTTGGTGCATGCTCTCCCATCAAGTTGGACTACAGACTATAACTGGACTATCAGTAAGAAAATAAATCCCTTGTTCCCTTAAGCCATTTGATAGTCATTTATCACCAACCATGCAGGTGAACTGCAACAGGCGAACTGGGAGTGGGGTGTTGCGGATGAATTTGGCTGTGTGGACTTTGAATGGTTTTGTTGGAGGAACTTTGAAATATTTGAATCTTCTGAGCTTGTGGATTACAAACACCATTCTACAGAGTTTAATGGGCCATCTGGATAATGAAAATGCTGAGAGAGTTGTGGATTGTTTGGGCCCAGTTTATGATGAGGGGAATGAGGACTTTGGTAAAGTTGAATTTAAAGATGATGGACTGGTTTGCTTGTTAGAAGAGAGCTGTGTTGATGGCCATGATGCTCTGATTGGGGAAAGGGCAGGTAGCAAAATAGCTGATGTTGTTGGACAAATGAGTGTCAATGAAGGAAAACCTAGTACTTTCACTGGAATGGTAGAAAACATGAATACCACCATATGGCAATTTCATGGTTTGAAAACCTGGATTACATCAAGGGCCAAAAGCCCAAGTTGAAGCCATCTCTTGCCCTTCAGAAGTTTCGGTTACATAGAAAGAAGCTTTTCCAAAGTCAGCACGCTAAAGTTGGTACAGCTGTAGTTTGAGTGGGCCAAGCTACATTTCAACTTCATTCGGAATCTGGCAGTATCCCCCGGGTGGTACTGGTTTTGGTGTACAACTGAGGGGTTCGTGGAGAGCAGCAAAAGTTTTGCACGAAGTGGTAAGCAAAGAGTTCCTGCAAGGGAAGGTGAAGCTTATAGCTGCAGAGGTGAACTCAGAGTGTTGTTTGAGATGCCAGAACCATGGGATATATGCTGAGGACATTTGTGAGTGGATATTTAGCCTTGTTCAGAGGAACTCTGTTTTTACAACTTTGAGCTGTCAACAAGGACTGGGAATGCCTGGAATCTTTGAGCCACCATGACTACATGAGCAACAGAAAATGGACATTGAAATACAGGATGCAGTAATTGATTTGCTGGATGCAATTTTAGTGTAATGTTTTCTTATTGTGTCATGATACTACTATTTCAATTTTTATCTTTTGAAGTATTTAAAATATTTTGATTTGACAGACTATTATAGGTAAAAGATTTGAGACATATTTTAAAAAAATCAGTTCCAAAATTGTAATAACTGGACTTTTAATGACAGAACATTTTAAAATTTGTCTATGAGAACTTATAGAGATGTAGAATTAATAAAATTGAACTTATTTACTTTTTTAACATTTTTATTATTACTTTCCAGCTCATACAAACTTAATAGGTAGACCACTTCTCTCCCCCCTCCTCCTCCCCCTGAACCCCCTGCTCCCCTTTCCTCCCTCCCCTTCTCCCAGTGCCTCCCCCCCGCAATTCCCAGAGTCCTTTATTGTGTATGCCTAACTCTCCTCTTGGTCCTCCTCTCCGATGATGTACAAGGACCCAGTGGCATTTCCCTGAACCCTTTCTCGTGTTCCCCTTAAGCATAGGAACACTACTGTGGCTGTCAATCCCTTGCCTCCAAGGATCTTGGTGCCTTTAGCTGATGCTAGACTTTGTGAGGTCAATAGTGTGTTGGACATGGCACAGGGCATGCAAAGTCCTATTATGATTGCTTCAGCCCTAACTAGTGTGGAGAACCTTCAGATCATTGCTCCTCCCATCCTTTTGCTCTTACAATCTTACTGCCCCCTTTTCCGCAAATGTCCCTGAGCTTCAGGATGGGAGATTAGGCTGGCTTAGTTCTATGTGGTGGATACAGAGTCTCTGAAGTTCTGGATTGTGGTTTGTTGATTTTCTTTTGCAGTTTTGTGCTCCTGCAATGCCCTTCACTCCATCGTGATGGGCACTGTATGTCACCCCCTGGTCAGAGACAAAAAACTGTTAAACTGGAGTCGTGTTATAATAGCACATTCAAGGGTAGATGTAATAAAAGCAGGAAACCTCGGTGAGGGAGGGGTCAGTTACCCATTTGCAAAATGATCACCTTTCATCTGCCAGACTATGTGCCCTCCCCTTCTGGTGAGATCATACCACTTCAGTTGTACATGATCAGGAACGAACGTCTGTGAACTTAACCAGGTGTCACATTACTTACTTGCATTCCTTGGAGGCCGATTTTCTCTGTTGTAACATGGTCCCCTCTCTCCTTGTGTCTGGTGTGGCCCTTCAACCCCATCCCTCCTGTTCACAATCCTTGCAATTACTGTATTACATAGGTTTACCTTTGAGTAATGTGGGCTGGGTGAGTTTGGTACTAGGAGCCACCTATTAGAGAGTACATACGGTGCTTAACTTTCTGGGTTTGGGATACTTCACTTAATATAATTGTTTCTAATGACATCCATTTCCCAGCAAATTCCAGTAATTCATCATTTTTGATGGCTGAGTAGTACTCCATTGTATAGATGTACCACTGTTTCCTTATCCACTCCTCAACTGTTGGACATTTAGGTCGATTCCATGACTTTGCTATTGTAAACAGTGCTGCTATGAACATGGTCGTGCTTGTGCTATGAGGCGAACCTCTGCTGCATGGGGGGTTATTCCCAAAAGTGGAATAGCAGGGTCATATGGCATTTCAATCTTTAATTTCTTTAAGAATCTCCAGACAGCTCGCCAGAGTGGCTGTATGAGCCTACATTCCCACCAGCAATGTAGCAGAGTTCCCCTCTCTCCACATCCTCTCCAACATTTGTCGTTGTTTGTATTGTGGATTTTTGCCATCCTGACCGGGGTGAGATGATATCTCAGGGAAGTTTTGATTTGCATTTCCCTGATGGCTAAAGAAGTGGAGCATTTTTTAAGATATTTGTTAGACATTTTATTTCATCCCTGGTAAAATTTCTTTTAAGTTCCAGGGCCCATTTTTTAATTGGACCATTGGTTTCCTTGGTGTTTAATTTTCTAAGTTTTTTGTGCACTCTGGACAGTAGAGCTCTATCAGATATGTGGTTAGTGAAGATTTTCTCCCATTCTGTGGGTTGCCTTTGAGCTCGTGTTACAATCTCTTTATCTGAACAGAAGCTCTTTAATGTCACAAGATCCCAACTGTTGAGAGTTGGTAGCAGTGACTGTGCCATTGGATGTTTGTTTAGGAAATGTTGGCCTAGCCCAATCAGCTCGAGGGAGTTCCCTATCCTTTCAACTATGGTTTTTAAAGTCTCTGGCCTGATATCAAGGTCCTTGATCCATGTGGAATTAAGTCTTGTACATGGTGACAAGTATGGGTCCAGCTTTAATCTTCTGCATGTGGAGATCCAGTTTTGCCAGCACCATTTGTTGAAGAGCTGTTCTTTTTCCATTGGATTCTTTGGGCTCCTTTGTCAAAGATCAAATAGCTGTATTTTTGTGGGCTTATATCTGGGTCTTCAACCCTTATCCATTGATCTGTGTGTCTATTTTGATAACTATGGATTTGTAGTATAGACTAAGGTTTGGTATGGTAATACCTCCAGCAGTGTTTTTGTAACTCAGGATTGTCTTTGCTATCGTGGGTCTTGTGTGCCTCCATATGAATTTTGAGATTATTTGGTCAACTTCTTTAAAGAATTGTTTTGGGATTTTAATTGGTATAGCATTGAATTTGTACATTGCCTTTGGTAGGATGGTCGTTTTTACAATGTTGATTCTGCCAATCCAGGATCATGGGAGGTCTTTCCACCTTCTGGTGTCTTCTGCTATTTCTTTCTTTAGGGTTTTAAAGTTTTCATTGTAAAGGTCTTTGACCTCCTTGGTTAGGTTTATACCAAGGTATTTCATTTTTTTAGGGACTACAGTAAATGGGATTGTTTCTCTCAAGGCTTTTTCACTTCTTTCATTCTGGGCATATAGGAAGGCCTCTGATTTTTGCACATTTATTTTGTATCCTGCCACCCTGCTGAACTTCTCAATTAGTTCCAGGAACTTCCTGGTGGAGTTTTTGCGATCCCTCAGGTATAAGATCATGTCATCTGCAAATAGGGATAGCTTGACTTCTTCCTTGCCGATTTGAATCCCTCTTATGTCCCTTTCTTGTCTTATGGCTTCAGCTAAGACTTCAAGTACAATATTGAATAGAAGTGGTGAGAGTGGACAGCCTTGTCTAGTTCCTGATCAAAGCGGGAATGCTTCCAATTGTTCCCCATTGAGCATAATCCTTGCTGTGGGCTTGTATACAGCTTTTATTATATTGATACAGGTTCCTTCCATTCCTACTGTCTCTAGCGTTTTGATCATAAAAGGCTGTTGGATCTTGTCAAAGGCTTTTTCTGCGTCTATCGAGAGTATCATGTGGTCTTGGACTTTGGACTGGTTTACATGATGAATTACATTTATTGATTTGCGTATGTTGAACCAACCTTGTGTGCCAGGGATGAAGCCTACTTGGTCCCTGTGAATGATCTTTTTCATATGTTTTTGAATCCGATTTGCTAAGACTTTGTTGAGAATCTTTGCGTCCGTGTTCATCAGAGAGATCGGCCTATAGTTTTCTTTTTTAAGTGAATCTTTATTAGGTTTTGGGATTAAGACGATATTAGCTTCATAGAAGGAATTTGGCAGTGTTCCTTCCTTTGCTATTTGATGGAACAGTTTAAGGAGTATTGGTATTATTAACTGCTTAAATGTCTGGTAGAACTCTGTGCTGAATCCATCTGGTCCAGGACATTTTTTGGTGGGAGAATTTGAGATTACTTCTTCAATTTCCTTATATGTTATAGGGCTATTTAAGTAATTCACAACTTCCTGATTCAATTTAGGTAGGTTGTGTTTACTTAGAAATTCATCCATCTCTTTTGTGTTGACAAACTTCATAGAGTATAAGTTTTTGAAATATGATGTTATAATTCTCTGGATTTCTTGGGTATCAGTAGTGATAAGTCCATTTGCATTTCTAATTTTGTTAATTTGGATTTTTTCTCTCTTGCTTTTGATTAATTTAGCTAGGGGTGTATCAATCTTATTGATTTTTTCAAAGAACCAGCTTTTTGACTGGTTGATTTTTTTCTATCATTTTCTTAGTCTCGATTTCAGATATTTCTCCCCTTATTTTGCTAATCTCCTCTCTTCTACTACTTTTGGGATCAGATTGCTCAAATTTCTCTAAAGCTTTAAGCTGCATCATTAAGTTATTTATTTCTAATGTTTCCATTTTTTTGATGTAGGCATTAAGAGCTATGAACTTACCTCTTAGAACAGCTTTCATTATGTCCCAGAGATTTTGGTAAGTTGTATTTTCATTATCGTTCACTTTCAGGAAATCTTGAACTTCCTTTTTAATTTATTCCTGAATCTAGTTCTCATTCAGCATCATATTGTTAAATTTCCAGGAGTTGGTGTATTTTCCCTTGTTTGTTGTGTTGTAGATGTCCAGCTTTAGGCCGTGGTGGTCTGATAGGGCACAGGTTAGAATTTCAACTTTTTTGTATATGTGTAGGTTCGTTTTGTGGCCCAATATGTGATCTATTTTGGAAAAAGTTCCGTGTGCTGCTGAGAAAAATATGTATTCTTTGGTACGTGGGTGAAAAGTTCGATAGAGATCTGTAAGGTCCATTTCTTTAAGGGTTTGATTAAATTCCCAAGTGTCTCTGTTAAGCTTTTGACCTGTTGATCTATCCCATGTTGAGAGGGCGGTGTTGAAGTCCCCAAGAATTATCGTTTGGGGGTTGATTTCTTGCTTTAGGCACTGTAGGGTTTCTTAATGAATGTGGAGGGGCCCGTATTGGGTGCATAAATGTTCAGTATTGTGAAGTCTTCCTGGTGAATTGTACCTGTGACTAAAATGTAGTATCCATCTGTGTCTCTTATGATTTTCTTTGATTTGAAGTCCACTTTGTGTGAAAGCGTAATTGCTACCCCTGCCTGTTTCCTGGTTCCATTAGCTTGCAAGATTTTGGACCAGCCTTTCATTCTTAGGATGTGCCTATCTTTTGTGGTGAGATGAGTTTCCTGAAGGCAGCAGATTGTTGGATTGTGGTTTTTAATCCAAGTTTGTAATCTATGTCTCTTAATAGGTGAGTTAATACCATTGACATTTAATGTTATAATGGAGAAATTATTTTTAATTCTGGACATTTTTTATGTTTAGTAGACTTTGTAAGCATGTTGTTTGATATTTATGTTTTGGTGGTATTATACTTCCCTTCTTTCCTCCTGGATATGCTTGTTCTTTTCTTCAAGCTTGAGTATCATTTCTAGGATTTTTTGAAGGCCTGGTTTGGTAGACATGTATCCCTTCAAGTTGTCTTTGTGCTGGAAAGCTTTTCTTTCTCCCTCAATCATGACAGATAGTTTTGCTGGGTATATCAGTCTGGGTTGGCATTTTTGCTCATTTAATACTTGAAGTATGTCTCTCCAAGCTCTTCTTGCTTTTACTGTTTCCATTGAGTAGTCATTTGTTATTCTAATAGGTTTACCTTTAAAAGTGACTTGTTTTTTTTCTCTTGAAGCTCTCAGCACCTTTTCTTTGTCTTGAATGTGGAGTGTTTTGACTATTATTTGCCGTGGCGATTTTCTATTTTGGTCATATCTGTTTGGAGTGCGAAATGCCTCTTGTATTTGGATAGCCTCTCATTCTTTAGTTGTGGGAAGTTTTCATTATGATGAATTGAAATATTTCCTCCGGTGTGGTATTTTGGGATTCTTGTTCTGGTATTCCATGAATGCGCATGTTAGGCTTCTTCAGGGTGTCCCATATCTCTTGAATGTTCCTCTCAAGTATCTTTTTGGCTTTAACAATCTCTTCCATTGAGCTGGTTAATTCTCCCACTTTGTCTTCAAGATCTGAAATTCTATTTTCTGTCTCATTTGTTCTGCTGATAAGACTCTCTGTTGAGTTTTGGGTTGAAGATAACTTTGTCTTTTAGTTCAATTTTAAACTCTGCCTGAGACTGTTTTAATTGCTCTATACCTATTTTTGTTTCTTGAACTGTTTTTCTCAACTCCTCCAAGTGCCTGTTGTGTTCCTGTTCGAAGTAGTTGATACGGTTGTTTAACTCTTCTCGGATTTCTTCTTTCATATTATTAATCATGGTAGTGATCATACTCGGAAAGTCGTTATGTTGGGTCTGGCTTTCATGGTTATTTTCTGTGGATTTGTTCTGGTCAGAATCCCTCATTATGGGATTGATTCTTTCGGCAGGAGATTGGTCTTCTTGGGTTTTGTTTCTCGTGGATCTGCACTTTGACTTGTACATTGTTGTTTTGTTTTTTAGCACCTTTCAGTTTCTGTGTGTTTTTCACTGAATCCACCTAGTTGGTATTGTTACACTTGCCAGTTATTACTAGTGCTTGCCTTGGATTGGGTATGTTTGTGTATTGTTATCGTTATATCCTAGATGAGGCTACTAAGCTGTTAGTACGTCAGTTAAGTCAGGTTATGTTACCAGGGGGTGAATATTAGTTTGGTAGTGCACTTTTACGATTTAGTATCTTGGTGAAATGTGGGGGTGAGTTCGTGTACTCTCTGGAGTTGTATGTTGTGGGGTGGCTGTGTGAGAAAGTTGATCTACAGCATTGATACTTTAAAGGATCAGTAAGGTGAAAAGAAAAAGTTTACTTATCTTTGGGTTGGATGAGAAGAATCTCGCCCACATGATATACTGATTGTAGTGGAGTCCAGATGTATGGCCTGTGTTCCCTTTGTTCCTTAGAATTTTGCTTAAGTTTCCTTTGGGCGCTATTGAATTCTGAGTAGCAGTGTGTCTTCCGTGGACCACGTGTGTAGGTCCCTGGTGGGCCAGAGAGGCAGAGGGTCTGATGTTGACGGTAGAATTCTTCACCTGCGACCTGGGAAGGCCAGCGCAGAGGGGGGCGGGGCCCCGGGGGCAAAGCCAGGGGCTGCGGGGCACGGTGCTGCTGGCCCGGGGGCTCCTGGGTGGGGGGCGAGGCTGGGCTGGGCTCTCTCTCTCACTCACCTTGGGCAGCTGGCGGGGGCGGCATGGCGCAGAGGGGGGCTGGGGTCGTCCCGGCCGCAGCGCAGGCCAAGCCGGAGTCGGCCTGGGTGCTCGCCGTGGGGACGCGTGGGGCTCCGGGGTGGTAGGGAGAAATTCATTTTTTAATAAAAAGATTTTTTCTTTACGGTTAAACTCTAACATTTGAATGCTTAACTGGAAAGGGAAATGTTTATCTTGGGTGTTATTTTACATGTTTTTTCCAATTTGTTGTATATTGCAAAATACAATGTAGAGGTTGAATACTTGGGTTGAAGACTAACATTTACCTGTGTCATTGGAAATCTCATTGTGTGGACTGGAATGCGATCAAAACAACAGACAGATTTCCCCTTTTGATCGGTTTTCCTGAACCCAGGACCACAATTCTCAGTGCAGGAGGACTTAGGAATCTGAGAAAAAAGCAATATATGTTAGCCAATGTTCAGGTTTATAAGAAACCTCCAGGACAGGCACATATTAGAATTACGAAACAATAATTTTCAAAGACAAATATGCATATATGTATGTTCACAGGTTTTTTCATGATACTATTTCAAATAGGGTGTACATTACACAGAACTGGATTTCTAAAACTTGGTCCTAAGATCATAACACTGTTGAAAATGTGTAAGTTTAAAAGGTACAGAATATAGGAGCAAGTTGAATCATTGCACCCCTGTCAGAGATTGACATGATGGAAATTCAGTCAGAGATTCTGTCTACAATCCCTGTCTTCTGAATAACTTTTCTTTACAAAAATGATGATGAATCTTCATTGTAAAGTGAGCATGTTTGCCACTACCATGCAAACACATGTAGTTTCACTTTGGAGGACTGTTTCTTTCTGGATTGGATCAAATGAAGCCAAACAATAACTACCAACAAGTCCAACACTGTGATAGTTAAACCTGGGTGTGGACTTGACACACCTGATTTTAACTAGGTTGGGCTGAGACCACACTTGGAAGGATTATACTCACCCTAGATACCATCAGAACCTTCAAAGATCTCATAGGATCCTCCCAGTACTGCATCAAATATAAAAAGGACCCACCAAAGAGAAGAGATGCTTATTGAAGCTGTCCTAAGAATCGCTCTTCCTTCTGGGCACACAGTTTCTTCAACCCTCTAGTCTTCCAACCTTCCAAGTTGTCAACTAGACTAAAGACTAGGAATTCTGCAGCCTTTAACCTGACTAATATAGATTATGGAATCAGGAGTGGTTCTAGAGACATAATATTGTAAGGATGAATTTTGCTAGCAGATTTAGTGACATCTGGAGTTGGTTCTCCAATACAATCAAACCACCAGCTACTAAAGACTGTTCTGGCAGCAGGAAGAACATTAAAAATGGACTGAACTGTTTTGAGATTTGGTAAAGATAGGTGTTTTTGACAGTCCAGATTCACTTCTGATGAGGAGTGAGGAGCTTAGTGATTCAATATATAAAACTTTTGACAATATGAGTAAAAATAAGGAAAACGATGATGCTGGTTGGTTGTTACTAACAGCTCTTGATAAAATACAAAATGAGAAGAAAGACCTCAGACACGAAAATATCCAACTCAGAAAGCATGTAAACAATCTTAAGGCCTCTAAGTGTGACCTATAAGCAACTCTGGATAAAGTAAGAATGTAAAGAAAAAAATGTTAGAGGTGAATTTGCCCAGTTCTAAATGCACATAAACAACTTAGAAGTTTCGAAGTGTGCCCTAGAAGAGAATCTTCTCTCCAGTAGCAATAGGGCTTAAATCACAGAAAATCAAACCCAAACTCTGATTATTAGATTGGCTGAGTTACAACATAAATTAGCATCCCAGCCTCAAAAGATGTTGGCAGTTAAAATAAAAGCACCGATTGGCAAAGAGTGGGATCCTGTAAAGTGGGATGATGATGTGTGGAAAGACCAAACTGATAAGGAGGACATTGAACCCTCAAATTCTGATGCTTTTATTTTACCCGAAGAATGGTCTCTCCACCCTTAGCAGAAAATGAGTCCCCACCCTCATCACAGAATTGCTATCTCCATTTTTGCCTGATGGAATTACACATGATTTGTCTGAAGAAAGAGCAAAGACTTTGCCTCAAGGAAATGCTGATATTATGGCATGCCCACCTATGATTGTGTCTAGGCCTATATCTAGGCTCAAGGCTAAACAGGTTCCTAAAGGTGAAATAAAAAGTTTGGTCCATAGTATTTCTACTATACCCCTAAAGAACTTCATGACTTTTCTAACATGTTCAAACAGCAGTCTGGGTATACCCCTGGGAATGGATAGTAGGGCTGTGAAATACTGGTGGAAGGATTTTTATAAACTTGGATCAAAGTGAGTTCACAGAAATGGACCCATTGAGCAGAGAATCTAGGTTTAATGCTGTTATACTTAGAGTTAAAAATGGTGTCAAGAGTTTATTTGAATGGGTGGCTGAAATATTTATTAAAGTTTGGCCTTCTGACAAAGAATTGGAGATTCCAAATATTCCTTGGTTTAGTGTGCATGATGGGATTAAGAGGCTCTGAAAAATTGTTATGCTTGATTGGATTTGTTCTTTAAAATCTAATTATCAATGTCAGAATCCTGATAACATGTCTTCTACCAGAAATGTACTTAATAAATTGGTGAGAGGTGCACCACCAAATATGAAAGTTCATACTATTTCTCTTCTCCTTGTGCTAGCACTAACAATGGGAGATGCAGCTACCCAGTTGGAAGAATTAAATTCAATGGGCCTAGGTAGATCTAGTAGCAGGGATCAAGGAGCAGCACTGAATCATCAGCAGCAGAGCAAGTGTACTAACCACAATGTACAACATAGAGAGAACAGTATTTATGAAGGTCTGATTCTCGATTCTCTTAGACCTTTGGCCCTGGCTAATTAATCATGATGTCCCCCAAAGTAAAATAAATAAGAAGCCTACAAAATTCTTATTTGACCTGTATAAGCAGAAAAATTCTAAAATAAATGAAAAGTTGCCTTGAATCATGATAGCAGCAGAGAATCACAGCTTGTCAACCAATTTCCAGATGAGCCAGTTTACAGATCCAGAACCCCTTGAATGAAGGGGAGGCCAGGTTCCTTTAAGGAAGGACCTCGGCACCATAGCAAAAAGTTCTAATATTAGTCTTTCTCCTGTTCTTTGACAAAGGGACCTAAGGCCTTTCACTAGAGTTACAGTACATTGGGGGAAAGGAAATAATCAGACATTTTGTGGTCTACTAGATACTGGTTCTGAGTTGACATTGATTCCAGGAGACCCTAAGGAGCATTGTGGCACACTGGTAAAAGCAGGGGCATATGGAGGTCAGGTGATTGGTGGATGGTGGACTTTTGGCTTATGTTTGACTCACAGTAGGTCCAGTAGATCCCTGAACTCATACTGTGGTTATTTCTCTGGTTTCAGAGTGTATAATTTGTATTTACATACTTAGAAGTTGGCAGAATCCTCACATAGGTTCTCTGCATGATCTGCGCAATGACCAACAAATCATTGACCCCTCAAATTCTAGCATGGACTATAGGCACTAGGATCTTTAGAAGCAAGGGATTAACAGTCACAATAGTGTTCCTATACTTAAGGGGAACACAAGAAAGAGTTCTAGGAATTGCCACTGAGTCCTTACACCTCATCAGAGAAGAGGACCCAGAGGAAAGTTTGATATACTCATTAAAAGATGCTTCAGAGATGGGGGAAGAGGCACTGGGGGAAAGGGAGGGAGGGGGGAAAGGAAGGGACAAAGCGGGGAGGAAACAGGGAGGTCCAGGGAGGGGTGGAGGGAGGGAGGGGACAGGGATTCCTATTATATTTGTATGAACAGAAAAATAAAATAAAATTAAATTAAATTTAAAAAAAAATTTTAAATGTGGTTTAAAGGCTATTATGTTTGGGAAGCCCAAATGGAAGCCTGGACATCTACCTAGGAAAATAGTGAATCAGAAAAACTAGGCCAGCTTAGTCTCTCCCCATCTTGAAGCTCAGGGAAATTTGCGGAAGAGGGGGCGGTAAGAGTGTAAGAGCAAAAGGATGGGAGGAGCAATGATATATAAGATACTCTATACTAGTTAGGGCTGAAGCAATCATAATTGGACTTTGCATGTCCTGCGCATTGTCCAACACACTGTTGACCTCACAAAGTCTAGCATCTGCTAAAGGCACCAAGAGCCTTGGAGGTAAAGGATTGGCAGCCACAGCAGTATTCCTATACCTAAGGGGAACACGGGAAAGGGTTCAGGGAAAGGCCACTGGGTCCTTGTACGTCATCGGAGAGGAGGGCCCAGAGGAAAATCAGACATGCACAAGAAAGGACTCTCTGGGAATTGGGGCGGGAGGCCCTGGGGGATGGGGAGGGAGAGGGGTGGGGAGGGGAACCAGGGGGTACGGGGGGAGGAGGAGGGAGGGAGGGAACTGGTGTACCTAATAAGTTTGTATGAGCTGAAATAAAAAAAAAAGTATCGTATCCCTGGAGGAATTACAGAAATTCGTGTCACCATTAAAGACTTGAAAGATGCAGTGGTGGTGGTTCCTACCACCTCTCATTTTAATTCTCCCATTTGGCCTGTACAGAAAAAAGATGGATCATGGAGAATGACAATTGATTATTGCAAACTTAATCGAGTCGTGACTCCAATTGCAACTGCTATACTAGATGTGGTTTCGTTGCTTAAGCAGATCAACACATCTCCCGATATGCAGCTATTGATCTTTCAAATGCTTTTTTCTCCATACCTATTCATAAAAATCATCAGAAGCAATTTGCTTTCAGTTGGCAAGGCCAGCAGTATACATTTACAGTGTTACCTCAAAGGTATATTAATTTTCCAGCCTTTTACTGTATCTTGGTTCACAGAGATCTTGATCACCTGTCTCTTCCACAAAGCATCACACTGGTCCATTATATAGATGATATTGTGCTGATTGGATCAAGTGAGCAGGAAGCAGCTAGCATTTTGGATCTGTTGGTGAGGCATATGCCCATCAGAGGCTGGGAAATAAATCCAACAACTTTCTACTTCAGTAAAATTT
Organism: Typhlomys cinereus; assembly: GCA_023101885.1. Taxonomy (NCBI): domain Eukaryota; kingdom Metazoa; phylum Chordata; class Mammalia; order Rodentia; family Platacanthomyidae; genus Typhlomys; species Typhlomys cinereus. The sequence goes on along the minus strand of JALPQD010000418.1, from coordinate 1,478,448 downwards.
CTTGAGTTCAGTGGTGTGAAGCATGCATCCTCTAACGTAAAGGATGAATTGTTGTACCTGGCCCCTCCCACTACTAAGAAAGAAGCACAACGTTTAATGGGCCTGTTTGGATTTTGGAGGCAGCACATTCCTCACATGGGTGTGTTACTCAGACCTATTTACCAATAACTCAGAAAGGTTCTAGCTTTGAGTGGGGTCCAGAAAAAGAAAAGGCCCTGCACAGGTACAAACTGCTGTACAGGCTGCCTTGCCACTTGATCCAGCAGACCCAATGGTATTGGAAGTGTCTGTCACAGATAGAGATGCTGTTTGGAGTCTCTGGCAGGCTCCCATAGGTGAATCACAAAGGAGATCCTTAGGATTTTGGAGCAAGGCCCTACCATCATCCACAGGCAATTACTCCCTTTTGAGAGACAACTCTTGGCCTGTTACTGGGCCTTAGTGGAAACTGGACATCTGACAATGTGTCACCCAAGCTAACCATGTGACTGGAGTTGCCTGTCATGAGTTGGGTGTTATCTGACTCAGCAAGCCATAAATTTGGACAGGCACAGCAGCAACCTATTATCAAATGGAAATGGTACATATGAGACAGGGCCCGAGCAGAAACTGAAGGCACAAGTAAGCTTCATGAAGAAGTTGCCCAAATGCCTATGGTTCCTCAGCCTGTTGCAACACCTATTCCCAAGCATGCACCTATGGCCTCCTGGGATGTGCCCTATGATCAGCTAACTTTAGAAGAGAAGACTAGGGCCTAGTTCATAGATGATTCTGCTCGCTATTCAGGTGGGCAGAACTTCAGGCATTGCACATGGGTGTACACTTCACCTGGAAGGAAAAATGGCCAGATGTGTGACTGTATAATGACTCATGGGCTGTAGCCAGTGGTTTGTCAGGATGGTCAGGGACTTGGAAGGAACATAACTGGAAAATTGGTGAGAAAGACATCTGGGGAAGAAGCAAGTAGATAGATCTCTCCCAATGAGCAAAGGATACAAAGATATTTGTGTCCCATGTAAATGCTCATCAAAAGATGACATCAGCAGAAGAAACATTCATTAATCAGGTGGATAAAGTGACCCATTATTTGGACAGTCAGACTCTTTCCCCAGCCATTCCTGTCATTGCCCAATGGGCCTATGAACAAAGTGGACATGGTGGGAGAGATGGAAGTCATGCATGGACTCTACAACATGGACTTCCACTCACCAAGGCTGACCTGGCTACAGCTGCAGCTGAGTGCCAAATCTGCCAACAGCAGAGACTAACATTGAGTCCCTGATATGAAGCCATTCCCCGGGGTGACCAGCCAGCAACATGATGGCAGGTTGACTACACTGGACCACTTCCAAGATGGAAAGAGCAGAATTTTGTTCTTACTAGCATACATACTTATTGTGGTTATGGATATGCCTTTCCTGCATGCAATGCTTCTGCCAAGATTACCACCCAGGTACTTACAGAATGTCTTATCCACTGGCATGATATTCCACATAGCATTGTTTCTGACCAGAGAACTCATTTCATAGCTAAAGAAGTACAGCAATGGGCCCCTGACCATGGAATTCACTGGTCTTACCTTGTTTCCCATCATCCTGAAGCAGCTGGCTTGATAGAACAGTGGAATGGCCTTTTAAAGGCACAATTGTTTGGAGGGATGGGGCAGAAATCTCCAGAAGACAGTATATTCCTTGAACCACCATCCAATATATGGTACTGTGTCTCCCTTAGCCAGGATTCACGAGACTAGGAATCAAGGGGTGGAAACAGGAATAGCTCCTCTTACTATCACCTCTAGTGACCCATTAAGAAAATTTTGCTTCCTGTTCCTGGGAGTCTGTGTTTTACTGGCCTAGAAGTTTTAGGTCCAGAGCAAGAAATGCTTCTGCCAGGAGATACGGTAACTATTCCTTTGAACTGGAAGCTAAGGCGTCCTCCTAGTATTTTGGACTTCTGATGCCCTTGGGTCAAAAGGCTAGGAAAGGAAAAAAGTGTTAAGAGGAATGATTGACCCAGATCACCAAAGGAAAATTGGATTGATTCTCCATAATGGTGGTAAGGAAGAGTATGTCTGGAGTGCAGGAGATCCACTAGGGTGTCTCTTGGTGTTACCATGTCCTGTGATTAAGGTCAATGAGAAATTACTATAATCCAACACAGGCAGGACAGTGAATGGTCCAGATCCTCCAGGATGAAGGTATGGGTAACCCCTTCAGATAAAGAGCCAAGTGTTGCTGAATTCCCCACCAGGCCAGCCGGGAGAAAGGGGGAAAATTGTCAGGGGCCTAGAGCTCGAAGTGAGGGGGTGGGCAATGCAGAGTCACAACACAGACCCCAGGTATCAGGTGAGAAGCAGGCATAGGATGAGCTGCTGCAGACCCATTTATTTAAGGATGTGTTTGAGATTACAGAGGGTCAGGGGTCCAATTAGGTGTTGTCATCAATCTTCTCCAAGGGGCAGCCATTAATCATTTAGCTGTTTACTAGGTGTCCATTGCAGAGGCAGGTTAGATGGCCACTTCCCATTGGTTGTTCGTCCCTCTGCCTGTATGGTTCCTTTACTGGGACATGTCTGGGGCATGTCTGTCCGTACTTGTCCGGGCTTGTCTATAACCAGACCGTGTGGATTTGGGAGCCCAGACACAGGCCTCCCTGAGTCAAGACCTGCAGAAGTGCTTGCTGAAGGTGGAGGAAATACAGAATGGGTTGTAGAAGAAGGTAGTTATAAATACCACCTGAGGCCATGTAACCAGTTACAGAAATGAGGATTATAATTGCCATGAGTGCTCCTAATATAGACTGTTGAGAATAGGCTTATGTATGTACACATAATCTAAGAAGATATTTATGTAATGTAATGTTAATCTTCAGTTATGTGAAGAAATGTTATAATCTACATTATGATATTGTGTTATAGGACATTATGACTAAGCATTTCTCAAGGGGCATTGTCAATTATCTTGGAAAAAATAATGTGTGTGCGGTTGTATGTGAATAGCTATATTATGTTAGGTGCAACTATGATTCTTACTGTTTTTATTTGGAGATTTTTAATGATCTAAAGAAATGTGACCTGGTGTCAAGTTGACAAGGCATGGACTTGTGATAGTTAAGCCTGGGTATCAACTTGACACACCTGGTATTAACTAACTTGGGCTGAGACCACACTTGGAAGGATTATACTGAAACCAACTAGAAGGATTATACTCACTCTAGATCTCATCAGAACCTCCAAAGAATTCATAGGATCCTCCCAGTACTCCATCATATGAAAAGGACCCACCAAAGAGAAGAGATGCTTATTGCAGCTGTGCTAGGAATCGCTCTTCCTTCTGGCCACCTGGTTCCTTTGACACTCTAGCTTTCCAACCCTCCAAGTCGTCAACTAGACTAAAGACTCTAGGAATTCTGAAGCCTTCATCCATCACCCACTTGACTACTGTACTGGGTAGCTACTGACAGCCATCGATGGACTACCTCGGCTGCTGGCACCAATCATTGGATAACCTTGGCCATATCTGTAAGCCAATTCAATATATTCATTGTGTTGATGGCTGCATCTCTAGAGAACCTGACTAATATAAAAATTCAATTAGAACATGGGCCTTGGAAATTAACAGAAATTTTCCCAGGATGAAATTTAAATGTCTTACAAAAATGTTCATTCCTCCTAGCATTTTGGTAAATGGAAAACAAAATCATTATGAGATAGTATCTCACCCCAGTTACAATGACCACAATACAAAGGACAAAAAAATGAAGGCTGAAGAGGGTGTGGGGAGAAGGGGACATTCATACATTGACAAAGGTGATGCACTAACCAGCTAATCAAAGAGGTTGTGAAAGACAAAAAGATTCTTGAGAGGAATATTCAAGAGATATGGGACACCTTGAAGACTAACATGTGCATTCATAGAATACCAGAATAAGAATCTGAAAATACCACACCCAAGAAAATTTTTCAAACTATCATGAAGGAAAACTTTTCACATCTAAAGAAAGAGAGTTCCCCCCAAATACAAGAGGCATTCTGCACCCCAAACAGATGTGAACAATTAGAAATTCCCCATGACAAATAATAGTCAAAACACTACACATATGAAACAAAGAAAATATGCTGAGAGCTTCAAGAAAAAAAATAAGTCACCTTTAAAGACAAACCTATTAAAATAACAAATGATTTTTCAATGGAAACAGTAAAAGTCAGAAGAGTTAGTAGAGATATACTTCAAGTAATGAATGAGCAAAAATGTCAACCCAGGCTGATATACCCAGCAAAATTATCAGTCACGACTGAGGGTGAAAAAAATTTTCCACCATAAAGAGAATTTGAAGGCTTACATGACCACTAAACCAGGCCTTCAAAATGCTAGAAAAGATCATTGAGCTTGAATAAAAGAACAAGTATATCCAGGAGGACAGAAGGGAAGGATAATACCACCCAAACCTACACTTATGTTAAATAATACACTTATGAAAGCCACTAAACACAAAAGATGTCATGAGTTTAAAGTGATTAATTCATTATAACACTAAATGTCAATGGAATTAATTCACCAATCAAAAGACACAGATTACAAACATGGATTAGAAATCATAACCTATCCATTTGCTGCCTTGAGGAAGCACATCCCACCACAAAAGATATAGGCACATTCTAAAAGTAAAATGTGGGTCTAAAATTCTGCAAGCTAATGGAACCATGAAGCAAGCAGGGATACCAGTTATGCTATCTGACAAAGTGGACTTCAAACAAAAAAAAAATCATAAGAGACTAGAAGGATACTACATTTTAATCACAGGTACAACTCACCAGGAAGACTTTAAAACACTGATCATGTACACACTTAACATGGGCTCCTCCACATTGATTGAGCAACTGCTACAAAGTTTAAAACAGGGAATCAATTCCAATATGAAAATACTCAGGATTTCAATAGGGCCCTTTCAAGGTGGGGTAGATCAACAGGCCAAAAATTTAACAGAGACACATTGGAACTAAATCAAACTCTTACTGAAATGGGTCTTACAGAACTCTATCTAATTTTCCATCCACACATCAAAGAATATGCATTTTTCTCAGCAGCCCATAGACTTTCTCCAAAATTGACCACATATTGGGTCACAAAACAAATCTCCACATATACAGGAAAGTTGAACTTTAGCCTGTACCCTATCAGACCACCAATGTCTAAAGCTTGACATGTGTAATACAACAAGCAGCAGAAAATACACTGCTTCTTGGAAACTAAACACGATGATGCTGAATGAGAATTGGGTTCAGGAAGAAATCACAAACGAAATTCAAGGTTTCCAAAAAGCTAATGATAATGAAAATACAACATATCAAAATCTCTGGTACACAATGAAAACCATCTTAAGAGGTAAATTTATACCTCTTAATGCCTATATCAAAAAATAGAAAATTCACAAATAAATAACAATGCAGCTTAAACCTTTAGAGACACAAGAGCAATCCAATCCCAAAAGCAGTAAAAGAGAGGAGATTAGCAAAATCAGGAGAGAAATATCCGAAATTGAGATAAGGAAAGTGATACAAAGAATCAACCAGTCAAAAAGCTGGTTCTTTGAAAAAATCAATACGTTTAAAACACCCCAAGCCAAATTAACCAAAAGTAAGAGAGAAAAAACCCAAATTAACAAAATTAGAAATGAAAATGGAGTTATCACAACTAATAACCAAAAAATTCAGAGAATTATAAGGTCATATTTCAAAAACTAGCACCAATACTCCTTAAACAAGAGCCTAAAACAAGAGCCTAAAGATGGAGAGAACCAATGATATGCAAGATACTCCATACATGTTAGGGCTACAGTAGTCACAGTCAGACTTTGCCTGACCTGCACAATGGATGCCATATCAACAACTCCCCAAAGTCTAGCATGGATCATAGGGTGGAAGCCTCTAAGTAACAGTATTTTTAGAGTCAAGGGATTAACAGTCATAATAGAGTTCCTATACTAACAGAGAACCCAAGAAGAGGTTCTGGGCTATGCTACTGAGTCCTGAACCATCACTAGGGTGGAGGACTCAGAGGGAAGTTTGGCATTCACCCAAAATGATGCTCCAGGGGATGCCTAAGAGGAAGGGGGAGGCACTGGTAGAGGGGGAGGGAGGGAGTGGGTGAAAGAAAGGGAAAAGGGTGGGAAAGTGCAAAGGGGAACTGGGGAGGGGAGGATGGAGGAAGAGGATATGGGTACCTATTGAGGTTGTATGATTGGGAAAAAATAAAATATGGGAGAAAAAATATTGTAAAAGCCTAAAGATGGGTAGAACTAAAGATTTTCAAGAAACTCGACACAAGTAAGGGCTGCAGCAACCAGGATTGGACTTTGCCTAACCTGCACAAAGGATGACCCCCACCAAAGTCTAGCATGGATCACAGGGTAGAAACTCCAGGCAGTAAGATCTTTAGAAGCAAGTCATAATTGAGTTCCCATAAGAACGGGGAGCCCAAGAAGGGGCTTTAGGCTATTCCACTGAGTCCTGAACCCTGACTAGGGTGGAGTACTTAGAGTAAGGTTTGGCATTCAGACAAAAGTAAGCTCCAGGGAATGGGAGGAAGGAAGCAGGTAGTATTGGGAGGAGGAGGAGAGGAGGGGGTGAAAGGAAAGGGGAAGGGGGAAGAATGCAAGTGAGGACTACTTGGGAGGGAAGGAGGGAGGGAGCAGATGGGGGTACCTATTGAGCTTTTATGATTAGGAAAAAAATAAAATGTGGGGAAAAAACAGTCCTGTTTTCAACCCTTAACTAAGAAATTCTCCCAGAGGTCAACTTAAATATGTGCCATATTATAGTGGAAGAAATGTGAGGCAGAAAATTATGCCAGGCAAGTGCACAGATTACAGGCCAACTTAGAATGCTCAGCTCTAATCAGCCCTTCAATATCTTACCACACAAAGGCATAGAAACCCTTAGTGAAGAGAAGATAGAAAGATTGTTTGAGCCTAAAGGAAGGTTGAGAGAACAGTTTACTAAAGTCATAATAGGGGTGCTATACCCAGATGGACACTGCAAAGAAAACTCCTACCACCGGATCTTCACAATGGACAACACATCAACATTCCCTCAAGGACTAATTAAGGCGTTAGAAGAAACAGTCATTCTCAGATTGTGTTTCTGGGGCAGGTACTGGACAAGGGAAGAGGAACCTCCCCAATTACTACTTTACCTACATATAATGCAACAGAAATTTGACTGACTTTCTTACAAACTAAGACACCCCAAAGAGAATCCTGTGATACATAGAATCAGAGTGACCTGGGGATAGGTGTGATAAGGCAGGATTGATGAAGGGAGGGGTGTGTGGGAGAAAGGAGTTTGGATAGGGAAGGTTGTCTTAGAAAAGTAAGGTGGGTGGGGAGGGGAGTAGTGTAAGACAAAAACCCATTTTGGTTTTAAATGAAATATATTAAAAGAATAAATTATAGTGGGATTGAATTGTAATAAATTAATAAAACCTCAATGTAATATTTATAATAAGTATAGGAAGTAGTAATTTCAACAATTAAATGGATTTCAATTAAATTAACTGAAAACAAAATAAATTTTTAAAAAAGAAGTCAAAAGGTATATTTTTATTCATGTGTAGGAGGAAGTATTGGAATAATGTACAACACACCTCTGTAAATCCTGTGGCCCATTGTATCAAGTGCTCATTTAAAGACAGTTGCTGATCTTGGGGAGCACTTGGAGTAAATGTTCCCACTTTCACCTTTAATCCTAGGCCTCGTGGGAAGTTCCAAGAGTTCAGAATGTCATACTCTGCATCAAATTTCTTTTGTGAATCCAAAACCACTTTGTCTCCAGCACCATTTTTTATTTCGATGTGCTTCAAAAAAGGGTGAAGCTAAAAGATAAGTGTTATATCAGGATAAACAGTGTCAAAGAAGGACAATGTATCCAATAGTAGCAAAGTAGGCCATTCATTGATTCCACAGTATGAAAAGAATATTGAAAAGGAGGGAATGGAAATGGGTATTAAGTGGCGAAAATATAATGTATCATAATATTCTTCCGTACTTAAATGAAAAATAGTTCTATTAAAAAGGTACAAGGCTGGTCGGGACGCGTAGGCGAGATCCAGCCGGGCCTCAACGCGCGCTCTAGGACCCCAGGTCAGCCCACGGGGACACGGCTCCGACTCCCGCCATCCAGCCGGAGCCGCGCGGGGGCCCAGGGAACGAGGAGCACCTCCCCCTGCGCCCGGGCCCCGCCCCAGCTGCCCTCGGGTTAAATAGCTCCACGCCGACGCGCGCAGCCTCCCTCTTTCGCCCCACCCCCGCTCCGCCGGTCGGGACGCCTAGGCGAGATCCAGCCGGGCCTCAACGCGCGCTCTAGGACCCCAGGTCAGCCCACGGGGACCCGGCTCCGACTCCCGCCATCCAGCCAGAGCCGCGCGGGGGCCCAGGGAACGAGGAGCACCTCCCCCTGCGCCCATCCTCCCTTTTCGCCCCACCCCGCTCCGCCAGTCAGGACACGCACGCGGTCCACCCGGGCCTCACCCCGCTCCCTAGGTAAGTCCCCGTTCAGGCCCCGCCCACCAGTACCCCAGGCCAAATAATTCAGTTTAGTGAAATTGAGAGATCTTAAGAGTTAAAATGACAATGCCAAAGTCAAAGTGCAAATCCATGAGAAGCAACACTCAAGTAAACAAATCTCCCACTGAAGAAATTAATCCCATAATGTTAGACTCCAAAAAGAACAAACCCGCGGAAAAAGGCCAAGAAAGCCTGACCCAGGATAACGACTTTCAAAATATGATCATTACCATGTTCAATACTATGAAAGAGGAAATCCGGGAGGAATTACATAATCGAATCAATCGCTTTGAAGAGGAACACAACAGACATCTGGAGGAGTTGAGAAAAACAGTGCAAGAAACAAAAAGTGGCATAGAACAGTTAAAACAAACTCAAGCAGAGTTTAAAACTGAGCTAAAAGACAAGTTATCTTCAACCCAGAACGCCACAGAGAGTCTTATCAACAGAACTAATGAAGCAGAAAACAGAATTTCAGACCTTGAAGATAAAGTGGGAGTACTAGCCAGCTCAATGGAAGAGGTTGTTAAAGCCAAAAAGATACTTGAGAGAACTATCCAAGAGATATGGGACACCCTGAAGAAGCCTAACATGCGTATTCATGGAATACCGGAGCAAGAATCTCAAAATACCACCCCTGAGGAAATTTTTCAAACGATCATCAAGGAAAACTTTCCTCATCTAAAGAAAGAGAGGCCCATTCATATACAAGAGGCATTCCGCACCCCAAACAGATACGACCAAACTAGAAGCACACCGCGGCAAATAATAGTTAAAACACTCCACATTCAAGATAAAGAACTGGTGCTGAGAGCTTCAAGGGAGAAAAAACAAGTCACTTTTAAAGGCAAACCTATTAAAATAACAAATGACTTCTCAGTTGAAACAGTAAAAGCAAGAAGAGCTTGGAGAGACATACTTCAAGTATTGAATGAGCAAAAATGTCAACCCAGGCTGATTTACCCTGCAAAACTATCAGTCATGATCGAGGGAGAAAGAAAAATTTTCCAGCACAAAGACAACTTTAAGGGATACATGGCCACCAAACCAGGCCTTCAAAAACTGCTAGAAATGATACTCAAGCGTGAAGAAAAAAACAGGCATATCCAGGAGAACAGAAGGCAAATATAACACCATTAAAAGCGAAGCAATATACTTATAAAAGCTACTAAACATAATAAATGTCTGGAATTAACAATAGTTTCTCCATTATAACACTAAATGTTAATGGACTTAATTCACCGATCAAGAGACACAGATTACAAACTTGGATTAAAAATCACAATCCATCAATCTGCTGCCTGCAGGAAACCCATCTCACCACAAAAGATAGGCACGCTCTAAAAATAAAAGGCTGGTCAACAATTCTACAAGCAAATGGAAGCAGAAAACAGGCAGGGGTAGCCATTATGCTATCAGACAAAGTGGATTTCAAACCAAAAAAAATTATAAGAGACACGGATGGATACTACATTTTAGTCAGAGGTACAATTCACCAGGAAGACTTCACAATACTGAACATATATGCACCCAATACGGGCCCCTCCACATTCATTAAGAAAACCCTACAGCGTCTAAAGCAAGAAATCAACCCCCAAACGATAATTCTTGGGGACTTCAACACCGCCCTCTCTACATGGGATAGATCAACAGGTCAAAAGCTTAACAGAGACACTTTGGAACTTAATCAAACCCTGAAAGAAATGGACCTCACAGATCTCTATCGAACTTTTCACCCACGCACCAAAGAATACACATTTTTCTCAGCAGCACACGGAACTTTCTCCAAAATAGATCACATATTGGGCCACAAAATGAATCTACACATGTACAAGAAAGTTGAAATTCTAACCTGTGCCCTATCAGACCACCACGGCCTAAAGCTGGACATCCACAACACATCAAACAAGAGAAAATACACTAACTTCTGGAAACTTAACACTATGATGCTGAATGAGAACTGGATTCAGGAAGAAATTAAAAAGGAAATTCAAGATTTCCTGAAAGTGAATGATAACGAAAATACAACTTACCAAAATCTCTGGGACACAATGAAAGCTGTTCTAAGAGGTAAGTTCATAGCTCTTAATGCCCACATCAAAAAAATGGAAACATCAGAAATAAACAACTTAACAATGCAGCTTAAAGCTTTAGAGAAACTAGAGCAATCTGATCCCAAAAGCAGTAGAAGAGAAGAGATTAGCAAAATAAGGGGAGAAATATCTGAAATCGAGACTAAGAAAACGATAGAAAAAATCAACAAATCGAAAAGCTTGTTCTTTGAAAAAATCAACAAGATTGATACACCCCTAGCTAAACTAACCAAAAGCAAGAGAGAGAAAACCCAAATTAACAAAATTAGAAATGAACATGGAGTTATCACTACGGATACCCAAGAAATCCAGAGAATTATAACATCATATTTCAAAAACTTATACTCTGTGAAGTTTGACAACACAAAAGAGATGGATGAATTTCTAAGTAAACACAACTTACCTAAATTGAATCAGGAAGTTGTGAATTACTTAAATAGTCCCTATAACATATAAGGAAATTGAGGAAGTAATCTCGAATCTTCCCACCAAAAAATGTCCTGGACCAGATGGATTCAGCACAGAGTTCTACAAGACATTCAAGGAGTTAATAACACCAATACTCCTTAAACTGTTCCATCAAATAGCAAAGGAAGGAACACTACCAAATTCCTTCTATGAAGCTAATATCGTTTTAATCCCAAAACCTAATAAAGATTCACTTAAAAAAGAAAACTATAGGCCGATCTCCCTGATGAACACAGATGCAAAGATTCTCAACAAAGTCTTAGCAAATCGGATTCAAAAACATATTAAAAAGATCATTCATGGGGACCAAGTAGGCTTCATCCCCGGCACACAAGGTTGGTTCAACATACGCAAATCAATAAATGTAATTCATCATGTAAACCAGTCCAAAGTCCAAGACCACATGATACTCTCGATAGATGCAGAAAAAGCTTTTGACAAGATCCAACAGCCTTTTATGATCAAAACGCTAGAGACAGTAGGAATGGAAGGAACTTTTATCAATATAATAAAAGCTGTATACAACAAGCCCACAGCAAGGATTATGCTCAATGGGGAACAATTGGAAGCATTCCCACTTCGATCAGGAACAAGACAAGGCTGTCCACTCTCACCACTTCTATTCAATATTGTACTTGAAGTCTTAGCCGAAGCCATAAGACAAGAAAGGGACATAAGAGGGATTCAAATTGGCAAGGAAGAAGTCAAGCTATCTCTATTTGCAGATGACATGATCTTATACCTGAGTGATCCCAAAAACTCCACCAGGAAGCTCCTGGAACTAATTGAGAAGTTCAGCAGGGTGGCAGGATACAAAATAAATGTGCAAAAATCAGAGGCCTTCCTATATGCCCAGAATGAAAGAAGTGAAAAAGCCTTGAGAGAAACCATGCCATTTACTATAACCCCTAAAAAAATGAAATACCTTGGTATAAACCTAACTAAGGAGGTAAAAGACCTTTACAATGAAAACTTTAAAACCCTAAAGAAAGAAATTGCAGAAGACATCAGAAGGTGGAAAGACCTCCCTTGTTCCTGGATTGGCAGAATCAACATTGTAAAAATGACCATCCTACCAAAGGCAATATACAGATTCAATGCTATACCAATCAAAATCCCAAAGCAATTCTTCAAAGAAGTTGACCAAACAATCTCAAAGTTCATATGGAGGCACAAAAGACCCAGGATAGCAAAAACAATCCTGAGTAACAAAAACACAGCTGGAGGTATTACCATACCAAACCTAAGTCTATACTACAAATCCATAGTTATAAAGACAGCCTGGTACTGGCTCCAAAATAGACACACAGATCAATGGATAAGGATTGAAGACCCAGATATAAGCCCACAAAGTTACAGCCACTTGGTCTTTGACAAAGGGGCCCAAAGAATCCAATGGAAAAAGAACAGCATCTTCAACAAATGGTGTTGGCAAAACTGGATCTCCACATGCAGAAGATTAAAGCTGGACCCGTACTTGTCACCATGTACAAGACTTAATTCCAAATGGATCAAGGACCTTGATATCAGGCCAGAGACTTTAAAAGCCATAGTTGAAAGGATAGGGAACTCCCTCGAGCTGATTGGGCTAGGCCAACACTTCCTAAACAGACATCCAATGGCACAGTCACTGCTACCAACTCTCAACAGTTGGGATCTTGTGAAATTAAAGAGCTTCTGTTCAGATAAAGAGATTGTCGCACGAGCTCAAAGGCAACCCACAGAATGGGAGAAAATCTTCACTAACCACATATCTGACAGAGCTCTACTGTCCAGAGTGCACAAAGAACTTAGAAAATTAAACTCCAAGGAAAACACTGGCCCAATTAAAAAATGGGCCCTGGAACTTCAAAGAAACTTTACCAGGGATGAAATTAAAATGTCTAACAATTATCTTAAAAAATGCTCCACTTCCTTCGCCATCAGGGAAATGCAAATCAAAACTTCCCTGAGATATCATCTCACCCCGGTCAGGATGGCAAAAATCCACAGTACAAACAACGACAAATGCTGGAGAGGATGTGGGGAGAGGGGAACTCTCCTACATTGTTGGTGGGAATGCAGGCTCATACAGCCACTCTGGCGAGCCGTCTGGAGATTCTTAAAGAAATTAAAGATTGAAATGCCGTATGACCCTGCTATCCCACTTTTGGGAATAACCCCCCAAGCAGCAGAGGTTCGCCTCGATAGCACAAGCTCGACCATGTTCATAGCAGCACTGTTTACAATAGCAAAGTCATGGAATCAACCTAAATGTCCAACAGTTGACGAGTGGATAAGGAAACCGTGGTACATCTATACAATGGAGTACTACTCAGCCATCAAAAATGATGAATTACTGGAATTTGCTGGGAAATGGATGTCATTAGAAAGAATTATATTAAGTGAAGTATCCCAAACCCAGAAAATTAAGCGCCGTATGTACTCCCTAATAGGTGGCTCCTAGTACCAAACTCGCCCAGCCCACATTGGGACACTCAAAAGTAAACCTATGTAACACAGTAATTGCAAGGATTATGAACAAGAGAGATGGGTTAGGAGGGCCACACCAGAAACAAGGAGAGAGGAGACCATGTTACAGCAGAGAAAATAGGCCTCCATCAAGGTCTGCAAGTAAGTAATGAGAAACCTGGTTAAGTTCACAGACGTTCTTTCCTGATCTCACCAGAAGGGGAGGGCATATAGTCTAGCAGATAAAAAGTAATCATTGTGCAAATGGGTAATGGACCCCGCCCTCAGTGAGGTTTCCTACTCTTATTACATCTACCCTTGAATGTGCTATCACAACAAGACTCCAGTTTAACAGCTTTTTGTCTCTGGCCAGGGGGTGACATACAGTGCCCAGCAGAATGGAGTGAAGGGAATTGCAGGAGCAGAAAAACTGCAAAAGAAAATCAACAAACCACAATCCAGAACTTCAGAGACTCTATATCAATCACATAGAACTAGGACAGCCTAATCTCTCCCCATCCTGGAGCTCAGGGACATTTGCGGAAGAGGGGGCGGTAAGATTGTAAGAGCAAAAGGATGGGAGGAGCAACGATTTGCAAGATTCTCAACAATAGTTGGGGCCAAAGCAATCATAATGGAACTTTGCATGCCCTGCGCAATGTCCAGCGCACTGTTGCCCTCATAAAGTCTAGCATCTGTTAAGGGCACCGAGACCCCTGGAGGCAAGGGATTGACAGCCATAGTAGTAATCTTATGATTAAGGGGAACAAGAGAAAGGGCTTATGGAAATGCCACTGGGTCCTTATATGTCATCGGAGAGGAGGACCCAGTGGAGAGTTAGGCGCACACAATAAAGGACTCTCTGGGAATTGGGGGGGAGACACTGGGGGAAGGGGAGGGGGGAGGGAGGGAACTGGTAAAAAATTTTAAAATGTATAATTAAATTTTTAATAAAAAAAAAAAAATGATGAAAAAAAAAAAAAGAAATATTACAGTCATAAAAAAAAAATGATGAAAAAAAAAAAAAGAAATATTACAGTCATAACAAAAAAAAAAAAAAAAAAAAAAAGGTACAAGGCTATTACCCAAATGAAAATCTACAATAATAATACTACCATAATTGTAATTCCAAAGTGTCAAAGTTGGCGCTGAAAGAAAAGGAGGAAGCTCCTGCCCCTCTCAAAGCTGAAGTCAAAGTTAAGGCTTTGAAGCCAAGGAAGCAGCACTGAATGGTGTCCACAGCCACAAAAAGGAGATTCACACATCACACACCTTCTGGTGGCCCCAAAACCTGTGTCATAGGAGGCAGCCGAAATACCCTGGAAGATTGCCCCCAGGAGAAACAAGCTTTACCACTATACCATCATCAAGTTCCCCTTGTCCACTCAGTCAATGATAAAGAAGATAGAAGACAACATACACTAGTGCACATTGTGGATGTCAAAGCTAACACCACCAGATCAAACAAGCTTTAAAGTAACTGTATGACATTGATGTGGCCAAATAAAATATGCCAATCCGGCAAGATGGAGAGAAGAAATTCTACATTCCTCTGGACCCTGATTATGATGTCTTATATTTTGCTAATAAATTGGGATCATCTAAACTTGATTTCAGCTGATGATTCTAAGTATGCATCTTTCTCACAATAAAAAAAATTCGTTTTGAAACAGAGCATTGAAATAAGTAGGGTTAAAAAAAATCAGTGCTTTTCAACAAGCACTTGTATTAGATTAGCAAAGTAGTTGAAGAAACAAAATAGGCATAGAGCAATTAAAACAATCTCAAGCAGAGTTTAACCTCAAGCTAAAAGACAAACTATCTTCAACCCAGAATCAGCACAACTAACAATGCAGAAAATAGAATATCAGATCTTGAAAACAAAATAAAAGAACTAAGCAGTTCTATCAAAGAAGTTGTCAAAACCAAGAAGATATTTGAGATATACCTATTGAAATAACAACTAATTTTCTCACAACAATATGTCCTGGACAAGACAGATTCAGTGAAGAATTCTACTAGACCTTTAAAAACAACTAATGCCACTTCTCCTTAAACTATTCCATAAAATAGCAAAAGAAGGAACACTTCCAAATTCTTTCTACAAAGCTAATATTAAACTAAACCCAAAACGTGATAAAGATACAATCAAAAAGAAAACATAGGTTAATCTCTTTGATGAACACAGATCCATAGATTCTTAATAAATTCTTAGTAAATTGGATTCAGAAACATATCGAAAAGATTATTCACTGTGATCAAGTGGGATTTATTCTAGGCACACAAGATTTTTTCAACATATGAAAATCAATAAATATAATCCATTATATAAATAAATCCAAAGTTCAAGACCACCTAATACTCTCAATAGATACAGAAATATCTTTTCACAAGATCCAAACCCTAGAGACAGTTGGAATGTAAGGAACTTACATCAACATAATAAAAGCTATATACAACAAGCCAATAGCAAGTATTATCTTAAACCGTGAAAAATCTGAAGCATTCCTACTTTGATCAGGAACTAGACAAGGTTGCCCACTCTCATCATGAATTAGACAAGGCTGTCCACTCTCACCCCTTATATTTAATATTGTACTTGAAGTCTTAGCCAGAGCCATAAGACAAGAAAGGTGGATAAACGGATTCAAAATGGAAAAGAAAAGGTCAAGATATCTTTATTTGCAGAAGAAATGAATATATACCTGAGAGATCCTAAAAAATCCACCAGGAAACTACTGGAACTAATAAATAAGCTTAAAAATGTGACAGGTGAAACAGAAATGTGCAAAAATCAGTGTTCTTCCTATTTATCAAAGATAAAAGTCTGAGAAATTCATAAAAGAAACAATTCCATTTACTATACCAAATAAAAATAAAATACCTTGGTATAAGTCTAACCAAAAAAGTGAGAGACCTATATAATGAAAACTTAAAACCTTACAGAAAGAAATTACTGAAGATACCAGAAGATGGAAAGACCTCCTATGTTCCTGAATCAGTAGAATTAATATCATAAAATGACCATTCTAAAAAAAGCATTATACTAATTGAATGCTATACCAATCAAAATTTAAAAGCAATTCTTCATAGAAATTGATCAAACAATCTCAAAAATCATATGGAAGCACAAAAGGCCTAGACAGCAAAAAAACAATCCTGAGTAACAAAAACACTGCTGGAGGCATCACTGAACCAACTAAATCTATACTACAAATACATAGTAATAAAAACAGCCTGGTACTGGCTCCATAATACACATGTAAATCAATGGATAAGGTTGAAGATCCACAAGGAGCCATCACAATTACAGTCATATGTTAACATTGCTGAAATTTATGCATGCCTACATATTGTCTAAATGTGACTTGCTTCACTGGTTTAAATTACAATACTTTTATTTAACCACCACATGAAAGTGGTCATGGAGGTAATATAAAATTGGAGCACTGCTCTATGAATTTTGAAATATGTAGTCTAATCCTTCTGACTTTTTGAGGACAATTGTAAAAATTATTTTCTTTCATATCTTTAATATTATTCTGAAAAGGTAGTGTGAGTATTTTTAATCTAAGCCAGATACTGTTCAAAACAGAGTCTCTCCTTTAAACTAGTCTCCCATTCTAACATGTGACCAAAATATGGGTAACACTGAGCTCTATATAATTATTAGAATCTTCGCCACTTTTTCCAAAATGAGCTGGATTCCACATAGTTAAATGACTTTACCAACAAACCAAAAATCTATTGTTAATCATGAAATACAATGTTATTGGCATTACCTGCCAAGGGCTGATCATCTTGTTTTCGTCAGCACCTGGCTGACTTTCCAGTTGGTTGAGAATCATCTCATGGACCCTGTGGGCCACAGCATACACAGCATTGCATATATTATAACATTCCTCTGTCATATACATGTGAAAAAGTTTCCCATGCAGCAGCTCCAAGGAGGCATTGGGTATGCAGGTATCCAAAAAGTTCACAATCAGGCCCAAAAAATGAGCAATTGAAGAAGAAATGCCATATTGCAGAAAGATGAGTATCATGTGGGTAATTGAAAGGAGAATCTGTCTGAACAAACTTTGTAAAGTCAGAAATTTCCTTGTGATGTGAGAAAAACAGAGTCCCATGAAAGAGTCAAAAATGAAATAATTAACTTCATTGTTCAAATCTAATTGGAAGTTCAAGACCAAGACTTTTCCAGTCATTAAAATATTCCCTATATATAAAAGCCATCTTACTGGAGTATCAGCATCGTCATAAATAATGATCACATTTGCAGATGATTTCTCAAGTTTCTCATAATCATTCCATGAGTTTTGTTCATATTAATTCCCTCTCACTGGGAACATCCCTGAGAATGCTATGCAGACTTGATTCCTGTGAAACTCTTCTTTCAAGTCAGTGAGAATCTGACTACCTTTGTGATCATTTGAGGTCATAGCTCTACCCAGGTCCAGCTGAAATGAAGTATTAAAGACACAATACCATATAACAGAAATGTGTCCTTTGGGACCACTTGGTACAGAGATGAAAATTTATCTTGGTCACTCAGGAGAGTGTCAAAAGGTCCAAAAGTAAGCTGGGGAAGAATAGCAACACGATAAAACCTAGTGATGATGCTGAAGTGTTAGTTAGAAGTGAGAGTGGTTTACATTTGCTCATCCTTTTCTTTAAAGTCATATTTGAGATCATGGACATTCCCCAGAAATCTACTGGCAGAACACAGAGTATGAACATTGCCCTTAATTTGCCGTTTCTGTCTTTTCTCCTCATTCTAAAGAAATATGAATGTATCAAAACATTTCAGTAATTACCATTAGGAGCTGGTTATTTCAAGCGTCCCTTTCTTATGTCAGAAAGCATTCTGAATATTTCAGAAAATATGTAGATTGAAGTCATTCTTAGAACATTCTTACTTACCTGTGGATATTTGTAGAGTTCCAACAATGTTACAAGGTGGGCAGATGTTACCCATGAGGTTCCTGTAAGTACAGCAGCTGTCTTCATTTCCTCCCTACAGTTGTATTAACAACAGACTTAGTCACACCTGTGAGCCAATGAAAAGCATTAAGTGAAATTCCGTATTTTGTGTAAAGTTCTTATAGACAACAAATCCCAAAGATGTATTTTGTTGAAGATGAGGATTCTTGTTGATTGCCTCAATGGCAGATTCTATGGCCAGAAGTTGTTGGGAGTTCTGTAAGAAACTCCTGTGGGAGAGACAAAATAATGCCTAGGAAGAAGTTTCTTGCTGCATGTATCTGTATAAATAATTCGCTATCTTTTTATAGTTGGAATGCTGGCATTTCAACAAACCCACATTTCACATCTTTCAATGAATCAATGGAACAGGAAAGGAGTGTTTAACATTTTGCTTTCGTAAATTCATAAATGTATATCACCCATACATTGTCGTCCCATAGGGAACTTGCTTTATCAGTTGTCCCATTGTTGATGCACCACCAATATCAGTCAATGGATTAAAAAATATGCTGTCACAATATAACAGATAAATGAAGCAAGATCTTCAAGTATTTACTGTTATGAAAAACAAACTCCTCCCATCCTTGTGCTCTTACAATCTTACCGCCCCCTCTTCCGCAAATTTCCCTGAGCTTCAGGATGGGGAGAGATTAGGCTGGCCTAGTTCCAGATGGTTGATATAGAGTCTCTGATGTTCTGGATTATGGTTTGTTGATTTTTTTATCAGTTTTGCTGCTCCTGCAATGCCCTTCACTCCATCCTGATGGGTATTGGATGTCACTCCCTGGCCAGAGATAAAAACCTGTTAAACTAGAGTCTTGTTATAAGAGTATATTCAAAGGTAGATGTAATAAAAGTAGGAAACCGCGGTGAGGAAGGGGGTCCCATAGTAGTGTCCCTATGCTTAACGGGAACACAGGAAAGGGTTCTGGGAAATGCCCCTGGGTCTTTGCACCTCATCGGAGAGGAGGACCCAGAGGAGAGTTTAGCATGCACATTAAAGGATGCTCCGAGGAGGGGAGGGGGAGACACTGGGGAATGGGGAGGGAGAGGTGGGGGATTAGAGGGAGGGAGGGGACCGGTGAACCTGTTAAGTTTGTATGAGCGGAAATAAAAAATAAAAAAAGAAAGAAAAACAAACTCATCTTGATTATATTATGCAGTGGAACTATATAATGACTTAATTAGAGTGTTCAGTTAGTTCCACCTATGTATGATTGAAGCATCAGTTAATATTTATGTAATATAGGTTTTCTCTTTGCTGTGTATGATATGTTTATGTTTTTGTTTGCATGATATTGCTTGAGAATCTGTATATGAGGGTCCAGGTGTGTCAATGCATTTTTATGTTATCCAGCAAGGTGCCTCATGTGTCTGCATTAGTTTTGCATTTTATTTCAGAGAGTGTTAATTTTTAGTTTCTGCTACATATGCCAGTCCAGCTGTCTTCTGAGCACCTGGAGACTCTGGTCTCACATCTCCCCATAGAAGTACACACATGAAATGTGTGTCCCTCTGCTGCTTTCCTGTGGGTCCTATGGACCCAAAACCAGACACTGTTCTACCTTTCAAGCTTTATAAATACCGATTTATCTCTTCATTTAACTGAATAATATTTTATTCAATTTTGTAACTACATAGCACAGTTGCATAAAAATTGGGTAAACATAAAGGAAGAAATGCACAGAGACATTCCTATGCATAGACCCAGACTTGTATCTTAGCTGCTGATAATAGAATTCTGGGGAAAAGATGAAATTTTAGGAGCATCATCTGTCATGAAGAACACTTGTCTTAAGCACCTAAGAGTTTGAGTTCAGCTAGGCAATTATTCATCATATTTATGGGGGAAATGGTCTATGAGGATAGTAGCACATTTTATTATATCTTTAATATGTATGAACAATTTTGGAAATTCATGCCCATATTCTCTATATTAATTCAGAATAGATATATCAGAAAACCTTCATATGTATTACATTCCCACTTTTAGACTTGTACTCTCTTATCTGTGCAATAGCCTGGTAATATCACAATGACCAGATTCCACATTCTGATCTATATCTATATCAGCACTTCTGTTATCAACTGAGTAAGAACAAAGACATTCTGAAGTGAATGCAAAACTATCTAGATTTCTCAATATCAATTTCGTATTGCATTTATTCCTTCAGTGCTACATGACAAAATGAAATCATTCTTCATGTACAACAGAGCATACCTAAATATTTTCTTGTACATAGGATAAAGAAATATAAATATTTCAGAAATTGTAAAATTAAGCATGTACACTAAAGAGTATAAAATATGCCTCAAATTGTAACATCAGAATATCATTTGGAATTCAAAATACTTTTGTATTCATTATTTTATAATTTTCCCCATGTATATAATGAGCTTACACCTTTCTTACCCCACATGATCCAATTTTATCACCCTAACTAGCATACAGAAAATATACTAATTAAAAATCACTTTCCCTCCTATGGTTTGCATTCATCTAAGATGCAGGCAGGAGGATGTGCCTGAGCAATTCCTAGAAAAATGTATGCAAAAATTATTAATTCAGTTTTATCAGATTGCTGTGAAAATGTGTTTTTGGCTTACAGATAAAAGAGAAGTGAATATTACTTTCACTGGTGACATTTCTTCATGGAAAAGCATAATCACACTGTTCAATTTCCACCAACACTGTGTCAATAGTTTACTGAACTATTTTTCAGTACAATTAAAGAATGACTGTATTCAAAGCCAGAGAGCTTACAGACTTAAAAGAATTGGGTGGAGATGTTGCAACATTTAATGTTTAAAGGACAATGAACAGCAAAATTATCATCTTAAAATAAAACAAATGAGTGAATGGGAAGATGTTTAAATGAATTTGGTGATAGAATTAAAGAAAGGCAACAATGTGATTACAGTCAATAGTAAGGGCTGAGTACGTACTTCCATGGTGTTAACAGTCCTGATTGGTTCAAAGGAAAAAAAAATAGAACTTATTTAATTTCCCCTTTGTTGAGGTTTTCTACCATTTGATTAGTGCTTTTCTTATTGAATGCTGAGGCTGTTTGAAGAGAGAGAAATCCTGCAATCAGTATATTTCCATCATGGTGCACATAAATTTTTTTTTCTTAGTAAGCATTCATGTACACACACAACACACACACACACAACAATGGGCATCTTCAGAAGCAAAGTGATAAACAGCCTAGTGAACTACATATCAATAGAAGTGTCTCCAAACCTAGAGTTCTTGTGGAGCTTGACTCAGGGTGCCAGGCAGGTACAGGAAAATCTAATATGTTTTATTGACATGCGTGCTTATAATTTGGTGACTGATTGATGCTTCACACTTCCTGTGTGGGTTTCTTTCTGACCAGCAGGGTGAACTTCCCTGTAGAATTCTGAAACACATTCTTCCTCAGGCTTTGCATCTGAGGCTTAACATTCCAGATAAAAACAATCTCAACAACATGTTTGTGGAGACCCACTAGCCACAGGCAGTATGATTTCATTCTAAACCACAAGAAGCCAGATGCCAACATGAAGTCCTCAGAGGTGGATTTTTCCCAGAAATATCCATCAATAGACTATTAACGTGAACTTCTTCTTGGATGAAGAAAAGATCACGCAATAGAGGATGACAGTGTAGGTAACAGCTGAGTATGCCAGAAACGTCTCATGACAGGCATCGTAATTACCAAGTACAAAGGGCTTTCTGGTTTCTTAAAGAGAAAAATAAATGCTAATTTTAATATCAAATTGTTCCAGTCATAAAAAATTACTTGTATGATACATACAGATCTGTACACAAAACTTATATCCATACTTCAGATAGTTTCTGTCTTATTTCTGTTAATACCATTTGTCATGGTGAATTCACACACAGAGCCTTAAGCAAAGGACACAAACCTCATATAACTACAGGGAGCTATAGAAGGATATCTATCTATCTATCTATCTATCTATCTATCTATCTATCTATCTATCTATCTATCTGTCCACACACACACACACACACACACACACACACATAATAGACATGCCAGGAAATAATGAAGGATCAAAATTTCAGTTCAAAATGTGATTTATACTCTAACCCAAATGGTCCTGGTCTCCTCTGGAGCACATATGGTAAACATGTTAGACAGAAGATGGAGAATGGCATTTGCAAACCCACAACTGTGATGGTATCTGACATGTCTATATGTGATGTACACTACCAAGTTCCAATTACCAACTGTTAAGAAACCCATGGGACCTTACAAATTTTAGATAAGTAATAGAATACCCAAGTTTGGGATTCTGTACAAATATATCTGTTATGTATGGTTCCAGAAATCTCCAAAAGAAAATTCAAGTCCAAAATGCCACTTCACACCCAGGCTACCTGTGTCAATTTGGATACTGAAGGCAGGAGATCTGGGTCATTCATATAGAATTAGGATTTGGGTTAAAACAAGACAAACACTGCAGGAGATGTTATAGTTGATGAGAAACACCCAACTTTGGTAGGAGGAACCACCCTCTGGGCAGGTGGATAAAAGGAAGAGATCTGCTCCGTAGGCACACACAGACAGGTATGCTACATGGCAAGTGATTCTGCAACTCTCATCACTATCTTTTGCATATCATACATTCAGCTACTTCCATCTCTGGTGTTGATGCAACTCTCTTAACAAGTTGTTGTCCCCATTAGCTGATTCATCATGGTTTTATTGGCAACATGCAGAGTAACTGAAACATTTGTTGAACTCAGTACACCACAAGAAAATGAATGGTATTGAATGTGGAAAAAAGACTAAAAGTGGGGGTATTGACTGAGGCATATGATGAAAATGGAAGAAGAAATGGAGGGTTATGCAAGCATACATGAAATCATCAAATAATACATTGATAAAGAAATATAGAAGAAAATGGGGAGCATATCACTGGCATAAGGACAGGTCAAAGCAAATTTGGGGATCTCACCACCAATCTGGCAGGCTGAGGGTAACTTGCTCACTTGGGCTGTAGAGAAAATGTTTCCCAAAGGCCAGGAGCCAAATCATTTGGACACAGCCTGCCTAGCTCTTAGGATGTGACATTGCCTGGACCAGTTTTGAAAAGTGCTCATCGTAAGTATGCTCTGGAAGAGGAAATTAGAACCCATCATCTTTTTCTTTCTCTTGCTGTCAGGAAGTGAGCTGTCTTCTCCACCACATTCCCAATGACATGATGATCTGCCTCACAACAGTCCTACAAACTATGGGAACAACCAACCATGGACTAATATCTCTGAGACTCAGAGCCAAAGTACTGTTTTTCTTCTGTATATGTATAGATCTACCCTGTGTGTATGTGTGCTCAATATGTGTGTACATGTGCATGTGCTCATGCCTTGGTGCATGTTTGAAGGTCAGAAAACAACTTTCAGTACTTCTATTTCAGATTGAAAGTCAGATTGAAAGATGCAGGGACAGTGATGTTTATATGCTGAACACCTCACTGGCCCTTTTTCTTCATTTTAATCATTACTCCCAGCTTTTTCTCACAATGACTAAAAATTTCTCAAAATCTACCTGGACCTTCTTGTTCCCTCCCTCCTTTTTCTCAGTTCTCCCTCCCCCCCCATTCTGGAGCATCCTTTAGTATGCATGTCAAACTTCTCTCTGAGTCCTCCTCTCGATGAGGTATAAGGACTCAGTAACATTGCCTATAGCTCTTTCTTGTGTTCCCCTTAAGTATAGGAACACTATTGTGGCTGTTAATCCCTTGCCTCTAAGGATCCTAGGGCCTGTGATCCATGCTAGACTTTGGCGGTTCAATGATATTTTGGTCATTGCACAGGTCATGCAAAGTTCTATTATGATTACTTCAGCCCTAACTTGTATGCAGTATCTTGCAAATCATTGCTCCTCCTCATCTTTAGACTCTCACGATCTTACTGCTCCCTTTTCTGCAAATTTCCCTGAGCTTTAGGATGGGGAGAGATTAGGCTGGCCTGGTTCCAGGTGGTTGATGTAGAGTCTCTGATTTTCTGAATTGTGGTTTGTTGACTTTTTTTTCAGTTTTGCTGCTCCTGCACCGCCCTTGGCTTCATCCTGATGGGTATTAGATTGGGTACTTATCAACTTTGAATGAGTGGAAAAAAGAAATAAAAAAATTTTTCTCAAAATCTAAAGTATTACAGACGGCTGCTAAGTAACACAAAAAGACTTTTCATATTCTTTCAAAGACAAACCAGATTATAAAATAGCAATATGGATTGCATAGATAACCATTGAATAAAATCATAACCAAAATATTTTTTCATAGAATATTCAATATATTTGGATATAATTGTTAACGGTCATTCTTATGATCATTTGTATTAATTTTAATTACAATATCTTTTCTTTCATTTAGGATTTTGAGTATTCATCTTTCTCAATATTTAACTAGAGATTTACCAGTTTCATTTCTTTTTATATTTTTAATGTTTTTTATTATCTCCACTCATACAAGCTTAATAGGTACACCGGTTCCCTCCCTCCCTTCTCCTCCCCACACCCCTTTACTTACCCTCCGCTCACCCCTCCCTCCCCATCCCCCAGGGCCTCCCCTCCCCCAATCCCCGGAGAATCCTTTAATGTGCATGCCTGACTGTCCTCTGGGTCCTCCTCTCTGATGACATACAAGGACCCAGCGGCATTTCCCTGAACCCTTTACTGTGTTCCCCTTAAGCATAGGAACACTATTCTGGCTGTCAATCCCTTGCCTCCAAGGATCTTGGTGCTTTTAGCAAACGCTAGGCTTTGTGGCGTCAATAGTGTGTTGGACATTGCACAGGGCATGTAAAGTCCAATTATGATTGCTTCGGCCCTAACTTGTGTGGAGTATCTTGCATATCATTGCTCCTCCCATCCTTTTGCTCTTACACTCTTACCGCCCCCTCTTCTGCAAATTTCCCTGAGCTTCAGGATGGAGAGAGATTAGGCTGGCCTAGTTCTAGGTGGTTGATATAGAGTCTCTGAAGTTCTGGATTACGGTTTGTTGATTTTCTTTTGCGGTTTTGCTGCTCCTGCAATGCCCTTCACTCCATCCTGATGGGTATGTTGACCCCTCCCTCACTGTTGTTTCCTACTTTTATTGCATCTACCTTTGAATATACTCTTATAACAAGACTCTAGTTTAACAGTTTTTTATCTCTGGCCAGGGGGGTGACATCCAATATATTTTTAATTTTTATTTAATGTTTTATACATGAATATAGTGACTTTATAATATTTTCGTCCCTTAGTTCCAAATCCTACTTCCTCTTGTTTTCCCCTTGAAATCTTTCAACTTTCTTACCAGACTCCCTCTTCTTTTCAAAACTTTACACTCCTGCAGCCCACTGTGCTTCATCTAGTCTGTCTTTGATGCCTATGCCTAACTTGATTCATGCTCCAGCAAGCATATTAGGTCAGTGAAAATACTACTGAGGAAAGCATCATCATCACTTACCAATCAGTATTAGTCCTCATTAGTCTCTTCTCACAGAGAGGTATGGAGCTTCTTGAGATTTTTTTTTGATGTTTTCAGATGTTGATAAGAGAGTTCCCATGCAATTCTTGTGTAATTATACTTATCTGCCATGAAATATTGTATGATAAGAGTATGTCAGGTCAAGGCATAATGACTGACCCAACACCTTCATACTTCAGGCTCTTCCAATCTTGCCACCCCCTCTTCTGCTATGTTCCCTGAGCCTTAGTGTGGGAGTGAATAAGGTGTGCGTGTCCTCTTTAGGGAAAAGCAGTAATTATTTTTTGCATTTTAGCAAGTCGTGCTTTTCAGTAAACTGCTTCTGTTGTAGAGGAAGGCTCCTAGGTTGAGTGCTGTCATTTCTCTTTTCGAAGAACAAATACTTAGATTCCTGAATCTATCCTCACCAATTTTTTTCTGTTTTATCTTAGTTCTGACTTTTATTTCCTGGGTTTTAGTTTGGCTTCTTATTCCAGTTGCTGGAAGAATAAACTTTGGTTGTTTATTTGAAGTCATGCTGTGCTCCAGAACTTTTTGGTTTTGTTTCATACATGTAATGAGTGTTTGTCACTGTGCTCCTCCTTCCACCTTCTCCATCCTTCCCCCTTTTCTCCCAAACTACTGTCCTTTCACCTATCTTTCCCTCTCCCTCTTATCCTCCTGCCTGTATGCTTGTATGGGCCAGGGTTCTTTTTGGGTAGTCTGCATAAGTATGAGCTCAGCCCTCTGTGGCAGATAAGTGGCCCTTCCTTGAGTAGACACACTGATAGTGGCACTCTCCTTAACCTGCCTGGCTCTGTCCCTAAGATTCCACCTATAATCATTTCTCCTGAGTTCTTTACTAGGTTATGGGGGAATGTTGATATTTCAATCATATTGCAAGTCTGATGAGGATAAATCTCATTGTAGTGAATTCCTGGATGCAGCATCCTTCATTTAAGTGGAATATCTTGGGTGGCAGTGTACCTCTCCATCTTTAGGCCCTTAGAATTTTATCATCCCCTCTTCCACAAGAGTCTCTGAATCTTAGGATGAGAAGAGATTTGGTTGGCCTGATTCCAGATGAGCATTTTAAGGTCACTGATACGTTGCACTCTGATTCATTGTTGTTGTCTATTTCACTGTTCTTCCATTGCATTAGGCTGTGTTTTGTTTGGGCATGGATATCTTTTCTTTTCTACTGATTGTACTGTGGTTATGAATGAAATTTCTATTTTTTCAGATGGGAAGAATTACCAACCTGAGCACCATGGTATACACACAGTCTTGTCACCCCCTCTTCTGCTATGTTCCCTACGCCTTGGGATGGGTGAGGCTTAGAGTTATATGTCCTGTTTCGGGACAGGCAGTCCACAGATTGTTATTTTCTGCTTTTTGGCAAGTTGTGCTTTTCAATAATGAGCGCCTTCTGTTATAGAAGATGGCTGCTAGGTTGAGTGCTGAGTGTTCTTCCTATCTATGGGAGTAGTAGAAGGTACTTACAGGACTGTATGGTTTACTGTCTTTCTAACTAAAACTTCACAGTATATTCTTTTCTAGACACCTATTTCATTTCCTTTTATAGGTTCTTTATTTAGTTTATAGTCACAGGAATTTGTTTAATTCTGGCAAATGGCCTTAAGTCCATTCAGGAAGTTGTTGCTTGTCTACTTGATGTTCATGCCAATAGTACACTGGGGTCACCTGTTGCCATTGTGATTGTTTTTGTAACTTGCTGATCTCACAGATTGTTGAGGTCTTTCGTTAGTTTTTTCCCCCAGTAGCTTCTACTTCATTCATTGGTACTGTGTGAGCTATCCAGCAAGGAAGAAGCTCTCAGATAATTCCAGTTGATGTATTTTGCCCATGTCTTGTGATCCACGTGTGTTGCATATTCCATAATACGGTCTTATTGACAAATTTTGGAGGGCAACCTAGAGTAATGGTAAAAGTGTAATATTTGGGGTTCTTTCAAACCTCTCTGACTAACAACTTATCTGAAGTGTCACATTCTAGCTACTTCTAATGCAGTTTTAACTGTAACTGTGTTCTTAGTGGACTAAATTAGGACTTTTTTAGTTTTGCCCTGTGTTTCTCTCTCTGTGCGCCTCTACATAGGGACTATCTGTTCCTGTTTCTTTTGTAAAAGAAGGGTTTTCTTTTGATAAATTATTAACATACTTGGGTCCTTTGGGGTTGCATCCCATAATCATAGGGTTTTTCTATAAGTCCCTCTGCCCTTCCAATATCCCATCCCCTGATGTTCCCCTAAGTATTCATTCCCCTTATTCCTTCCCTCAGTCCACTTGCTGTGGCATCTTACATTACTGTCTCAAAAGGTTTCAACTTAACTCCCTCTTCCCACCTTTCTACTCATTGATCCCTTTTGAATTTTCTAACTTTAACAGTAATTTCAAGCCAAAAACATTGGTAAGAAGATCAATGCTAGCATTTGAATATTAAGGAAGAACATGTGGCTATTTTTCTTCTTGTGTCTGAGATACCTTGCTCAATATTATATTTTCTAGTTCCATACATTTACCAACTTTCATAATGTCATCCTTCCTGATGGCTGAGTAATATTCCATTGTGTATATGTACCACATTTATATTACCCATTCCTTTGTTCACTAGCATGTTGATTTATTATGTTTCCATACTACTGCACATAGACTTGCAAGGAACATGAATGAACAAGTGTCTCTGTGATTAGATGTATAGTCTTTTGGAAATATTTCCAGAATAGTTATAGTTAGGTCACTTTAGTAGCTCCGCTGATCACCAAAGTGTCTGTACTAGTTTAAACTCCCACCAGCAATGAATGCGTGTTCCTTTTCTCTATGTCCTCAATAGCATTTGCTGTTATTTCTTTTCTTGATTTTAGCCATTCTTACTGGGGCAAGATGCTATTGTGGAGTAGTTTTAATTTACATTTCTCTAATAACCAGGAAGTTTTTTGTTAAAAGATACTTGTTTAATGTTTCAATTTCTTTTTCAATGTATGGCCACTGTCTACTTTTTTGGGAGATGTTTGCTGTATTCATTTGTTGTTGTTTTTTTTTTTTTTTTTTTTTGAGCTCTTTTTGTATTCTGGAGATTATCCTTTGGTCAGCTACATAGCAAGCAATGATTTTCTCCCATT
Source organism: Typhlomys cinereus (assembly GCA_023101885.1). Classification (NCBI taxonomy): domain Eukaryota; kingdom Metazoa; phylum Chordata; class Mammalia; order Rodentia; family Platacanthomyidae; genus Typhlomys; species Typhlomys cinereus. The sequence continues at coordinate 1,449,279 of JALPQD010000418.1, read as the reverse complement.
CTGTGGTTTCTCTTTTTGCACAATTTACAGTTTTTCAGAGAAGAAGCTTTTGAATTTCATGAAGTCCCATTTGATGATTATTGGTCTTAGCTCCTGGACGTTTGGGGTTTTGTTTAAAAAATATTTACTTAGGCCCATCAATTCAAATGTACTACCCAGGCTTTCTTCTAACAGTTTTAGGGCTTCATTATAAACATTGACATATCCAATCCATTTGCAGGTGATTTTTGTGTAAATAGGGAGACAGCTATCTATTTTCATTCTTTTACATGTAAATGTCCAGTTTTCCCAACCTCAGTTTTTTTTTATTATTATTTCCGCTCATACAAACTTAATAGGTACACCGGTTCCTTCCTCCCTCCTCCTCCTCCCGACCCCCGGCTCCCCCTCCTCTCACTCCTCCTTCCTCATCCCCCAGTGCCTCCCCTCCCCCAATCCCCAGTCTGTGCATGCCAGACTCTCCTCTGGGCCCTCCTCTCCGATGACGTGCAAGGACCCAGTGGCATTTCCCTGAACCCTTTACTGTGTTCCCCTTAAGCATAGGAGCACTACTGTGGCTGTCAATTCCTTGCCTCCAAGGATTGTGGTGCCTTTAGCAAATGCTAGACTTTGTGGGGTCAATAGTGTGTTGGACATTGTGTGGGGCCTACAAAGTACAATTTTGATTGCTTCAGCCCTAACTTATGTGGAGTATCTTGCATATCATTGATCCTCCCATCCTTGTGCTCTTACAATCTTACCACCTGTCATAGTTAAGCACAGGTGTCAACTTGACTCTTGAGGGTTTGAGCTCTGGGCACAGGTGTAGAGAGTTGATGGTTGAGTTAAGCCCAGAGCAAACCTGAAGGAGATTGTCTAGCTGCTGGGGAAGACCCAGCCCATGGTGGGTGGGATTGGCATCCTTCTGTATACTTGGCCAGACATGCTGGTCTGGCAAGTAAGGATTGTCCATCTCTCAGCCGTTATGGTGGCCAGTTCCCTCGGCCCTGGTGTTGGTGTGTGCTCTCCCGTCAACCTAGACTATGAATTGTAACCGGACTATCATAAGAAAGTAAACTCCTTGTTCCCTTAAGCTGTGTTCTGATCATTTATCAGCAACCATGCAGGCTGACTGCAACAGAATTTGGTACCCAGGAAGTGGGGTGTTGCTGATAAATATGACTATGTGGATTTTGTGTCTTTTGAACGGTTTCACTGGACAAAGTTGAAAATGCTTGAGAATCTTCACTTTGTGGATTTACAAATACCGTTCTTCAGAGTTTAGTGGGCCAATTGCTGAGAGACATTGTTTGGGCCCAATTTGTGATGAGGGAAACAAGGACTTTGGTAAAACTGAATATAAGGACGATGGACTGGTTTGCTTGACAGAGGAGAGCTGTGTTGGCAACCTTGGAGGTTTGGATGTGCAAAGGGCAGGCAGCAGAATATCTGCTGCTGTTGGACAAATGAGTATCAGTGAAGGAAAACCTAGTGACTTGCACTGAGATGGTGGAGGATGTGGAAACCACCGTATAGCAAGTTCGTAGCTTGGAAGCTCATATTCCTTCAGGGGGCAAAAGCCCAAGTTAAAGCTTTTTCTTGCCCTTTGCAAGTTTGGTTGCCTAGAAGAGAGGCTTTTCCAGCGTCAGCGCATTGAAGTTGGTGCAGCTGTGGCTCCAGTGGACTAAGCTGCGTTTCAACCTCGCTTCGGAATCTGGCAGCGTCCCTCAGATGATACTGGTTTTTGTGTACCACTGAAGGGTTCATAGAGAACAGCAAAAGCTTGGCACCAAGTGGCAGGCGTAGAGTTCCTGCAAGAGATGGTGAAGCTTAAAGCTGCAGAGGAGAACCCAGAGTGGTGTTTGAGATGCCAGAACTGTGGGACTACTGCTGCTGAGGACGACTGTGAGTGGAGATTCAGCCTGGTTCAAAGAAGTCTGCTTTTATAACTTTGAGCTGCAAACAGGGACTGGGAATGCCTAGAATCTTTGCACCGCCTTGACTATGTTGATGAGCAACAGAAGATGGACATTGAAGTGAAGGATGCAGTATTTGATTTTCTGGACCTTGATCTTTTTAATGTTTTCTTATTGTTTAAGATCCTTATGTTTTAATGTTTTATCTGTTTTAAAGTATTTAACTTCTTAAGGTTAAAGAACTTTGAACTTTTGAAATGTTGGAACTGAAGTTTTAATGAGAAAACATTTTAAATTTGTCCATGAAATGTATTTGTATTTTTAAGATAACTTTTAACATCTGTGGGGACAAGGAAAGGTTATAGTTTAAAAGTGCTATTGTTTTTGTGTCAAGTTGACAAGGGGTGGAATGTCATAGTTAAGCACAGGTGTCAACTTGACTCTTGAGGGTTTGAGCTCTGGGCACAGGTGTAGAGAGTTGATGGTTGAGTTAAGCCCAGAGCAAACCTGAAGGAAATTGTCTAGCTGCTGGGGAAGACCCAGCCCATGGTGGGTGGGATTAGACCCTGGATAAATCACAGAGAGCTGGTTGAGAGAGTTGGCATCCTTCTGTATACGTGGCCAGACATGCTGGTCTGGCAAGTAAGGATTGTCCATCTCTCAGCCGTTATGGTGGCCAGTTCCCTCGGCCCTGGTGTTGGTGTGTGCTCTCTCGTCAACCTGGACTATGAACTGTAACCGGACTATCGTAAGAAAGTAAACTCCTTGTTCCCTTAAGCTGTGTTCTGGTTATTTATCAGCAACCATGCAGGCTGACTGCAACACCACCCCCTCTTTCGCAAATTTCCCTGAGCTTCAGGATGGGGAGAGATTAGGCTGGCCTAGTTCTAGGTGGTTGATATAGAGTCTCTGAAGTTCTGGATTATGGTTTGTTGATTTTCTTTTGCAGTTTTGCTGCTCCTACAATGCCAATTCACTGAATCCTGATAGGTATTGGATGTCACCCCCTGGCCAGAGATAAAAAGCTGTTAAACTAGAGAGTATATTCAATGGTAGATGTAATAAAAGTAGGAAACCACAGTGAGGGAGGTGTCAATCACCCATTTGCAAACCGGTTACTTATTATCTGCCAGACTATATGCCCTCCTCTTCTAGTGAGATAACACCCTCTCAGTTGTAAAAGATCAGGAACGAAAAGTCTGTGAACTTAACCAGATGTCTCATTGCTTACTTGCAGTCCTTGCTGGAGGCCTATTTTCTCTGCTGTAACATGGTCCCCTCTCTCCTTGTTTCTGATGTGGCCCTCCTACCCTGTCCCTCCTGTTCATAATTCTTGCAATTACTGTATTACAGAGATTTATCTTTAAGTGTCTCTAGGTGGGCTGGGTGGGTTTGGTACTAAGAGCCACCTATAAGGAAGTACATACGGCACTTAATTTTCTAGGTCTGGGATACTTCATTCAATATAATTGTTTCTAGTGACATCCGTTTCAAGGCAAATCCCAGTAATTCATCATTTTTGATGGTTGAGTAGTACTCCATTGTATAGATGTACCACAGTTTCCTTATCCACTCGTCAACTGTTGGACATTTGGGTTGATTCCATGACTTTGCTCTTGTAAACAGTGCTGCTATGAACATGGCTGTGCTTGTGCTACCGATATGAACCTCTGCTACATGGGGAGTTATTCCCAAAGGTGGAATCGCAGGGTCATATGGCATTTCAGTCTTTAATTTCTTTAAGAATCTCCAGACGGCTCGCCAGAGTGGCTGTATGAGCCCGCATTCCCACCAGCAATGTAGCAGAGTTCCCTTCTCTCCACATCCTCTCCAGCATTTCTTGTTGTTTGTACTGTGGATTTTTGCCATCCTGACCGGGGTGAGATGATATCTCAGGGAAGTTTTGATTTGCATTTCTCTGATGGCTAAGGAAGTGGAGCATTTTTTAAGATATTTGTTAGACATTTTAATTTCATCCCCAGTAAAGTTTCTTTTAAGTTCCAGGGCCCATTTTTTAATTGGGCCATTGGTTTCCTTGGTGTTTAATTTTCTAAGTTCTTTGTGCACTCTGGATAATAGAGCTCTATCAGATATGTGGTTAGTGAAGATTTTCTCCCATTCTGTAGCTTGCCTTTGAGCTCGTGCTACAATCTCTTTATCTGAACAGAAGCTCTTTAATTTCACAAGATCCCAACTGTTGAGAGTTGGTAGCAGTGACTGTGCCATTGGATGTCTGTTTAGGAAATGGTGGCCTAGCCCAATCAGCTCGAGGGAGTTCCCTATCCATTTAGTTATGATTTTTATAGTCTCTGGCCTGATATCAAGGTCCTTGATCCATTTGGAATTAAGTCTTGTACATGGTGACAGGTACGGGACCAGCTTTAATCTTCTGTATGTGGAGATCCAGTTTTGCCAGCACCATTTGTCGAAGATGCTGTTCTTTTACCATTGGATTCTTTGGGCCCCTTTGTCAAAGACCAAATGGCTGTAATTTTGTGGGCTTATATCTGGGTCTTCAATCCTTATCCATTGATCTGTGTGTCTATTTTGGAACCAGTACCAGGCTGCTTTTACAACTATGGATTTTTAGTATAGACTAAGGTTTGGTATGGTGATACCTCCAGCAGTGTTTTTGTTACTCAGGATTGTCTTTACTATCCTGGGTCTTTTGTGCCTCCATATGAATTTTGAGATTGTTTGGTCAACTTCTATGAAGAATTGGTTTGTGATTTTAATTGGTATAGCATTGCATTTGTATATTGTCTTTGGTAGGATGGTCATTTTTACGATGTTGATTCTGCCAATCCAGGAACAAGGGAGGTCTTTCCACATTCTGGTGTCTTCTGCAATTTCTTTCTTTAGGGTTTTAAAGTTTTCATTGTAAAGGTCTTTTACCTCCTTGGTTAGGTTTATACCAAGGTATTTCATTTTTTTAGGGGCTATAATAAATGGGATTGTTTCTCTCAAGGTTTTTCACTTCTTTCATTCTGGGTATATAGAAAAGCCACTGATTTTTGTAGGTTTATATTGTATCCTGCTATACTCTGCTGAACTTCTCAAGTAGTTCCAGGAGCTTCCTGGTGGAGTTTTTGGGATCACTCAGATATAAGATCATTTCATCTGCAAATAGTGTTAGCTTGACTTCTTCCTTGCCGATTTGAATCCCTTTTGTGTCCCTTTCTTGTCTTATGGCTTCGGCTAAGACTTCAAGTACAATATTGAATGGAATTGGAGAGAGTGGACAGCCTTGTCTAGTTCCTGATCGAAGTGGGAATGCCTCAAGTTTTTCCCCGTTGAGTATAATCCTTGCTGTGGGCTTGTTGTATACAGTTTCTATTATATTGATAAAGGTTCCTTCCATTCCTACTGTCTCTAGCGTTTTGATCATAAAAGGCTGTTGGATCTTGTCAAAAGCTTTTTCTGCATCTATCGAGAGTATCATGTGGTCTTGGACTTTGGACTGGTTTATATGATGAATTACATTTATTGATTTGCGTATGTTGAACCAACCTTGTGTGCCAGGGATAAAGCCTCCTTGGTCCCCGTGAATGATCTTTTTGATATGTTTTTGAATCCTATTTGCTAAGACTTTGTTTAGAATCTTTGCATCTGTGTTCATCAGAGAGATTGGCCTATAGTTTTCTTTTTTAAGTGAATCTTTATTAGGTTTTTGGATTATACGATATTAGCTTCATAGAAGGAATTTGGTAGTTTTCCTTCCTTTGCTATTTGATGAAACAGATTAAGGAGTATTGGTGTTATTAGCTCCTTAAATGTCTGGTGGAACTGTGTGCTGAATCCATCTGGTCCAGGACATTTTTGGTGGGAAGATTTGAGATTACTTCCTCAATTTCCTTATATGTTAGAGGACTATTTAAATAATTCACAACTTCCTGATTCAATTTAGGTAAGTTGTGTTTACTTAGGAATTCATCCATCTCTTTGTGTTGTCAAATTTCACAGTGTATAAGTTTTTGAAATATGATGTTATAATTCTCTGGATTTCTTGGGCATCAGTAGTGATAACTCCATTTTCATTTCTAATTTTGTTGATTTGGGTTTTCTCTCTCGTGCTTTTGGTTAATTTAGCTAGGGGTGTATCAATCTTATTGATTTTTTCAAAGAACCAGCTTTTTGACTGGTTGATTTTCTCTATCGTTTTCTTAATAATGATTTCAGATATTTTTCCCCTTATTGTGCTAATCTCCTCTCTTCTACTACTTTAGGGATCAGATTGCTGTAGTTTCTCTAAAGCTTTAAGCTTCATTGTTATTTATTTCTGCTGTTTCTATTTTTCTGATGTAGGCATTAAGAACTATGAACTTACCTCTTAGAACAGCTTTCATTGTGTCCCAGAGATTTTGGTAAGTTGTATTTTCATTATCTTTCACTTTTAGGAAATCTTGAATTTCCTTTTTAATTTCTTCCTGAATCCAGTTCTCATTCAACATCATAGTGTTCAGTTTCCAGGAGTTAGTGTATTTTCTCTTGTTTGTTGTGTTGTGGATGTCCAGCCATGGTGGTCTGATAGGGCACAGGTTAGAATTTCAACTTTCCTGCATATGTGTAGATTCGTTTTGTGGCCCAATATGTGATGTATTTTGGAGAAAGTTCCGTGTGCTGCTGAGAAAAATATGTATTCTTTGGTGTGTTGATGAAAAGTTCGATAGAGTTCTGTAAGGTCCATTTCTTTAATGGTTTGATTAGGTTCCAAAGTGTCTCTGTTAAGCTTTTGACCTGTCGATCTATCCCATGTTGAGAGGGTGTTGTTGAAGTCCCCAGGGATTATCGTTTTGGGGTTGACCAACCTCAGTTGTTAAAGATGCTGTTTTTCCCCCACCATGTATGTCTGTCAACTTTATATAAAATCAAGTGACCAAATGTGTGGTAGTTTTTATCTGGGTTCTCTCTTCTAATCCACTAATCCATATGTCTCTATTTTTAATGTGCCAGAACCATGTTGTTTTTATTGTCATAGCTCTGTTGTATAATTTGAAATCCAGTATAATGATATCTCCATTAGCATTTCTATTGAGCAAGATTGTTTTGGCTAATTGGGATTTTTTGTACTTCATAGGAATTTTGAGAATTTTTTCCAGTTCTGTGAAGAATTGTGTTGCAATTTTGATTGTGATTGTATTAAATCTGCATACTACCTTCGTTCGAATGTTGTTTTTCATGATAGTGACCTACCGATACATGGTCATGGAATGTTTTCCCACTTTCCAGAATCCTTTTTAATTTCCTTTAGCAGTGTATTTTAATTTTTATTGTATAATTCTTTTACATCCATGGTTAAGTTTATTCCAAGGTATTTTTTTCTTCGGGGATGTGGTAATGAGGTTGATTCTCTCATATATTTATTAACCTGTTTTCTCTTGTATAGAAGGCTACTGATTTTTGTATTATGTAGCCTTCCGCTTTACTGAAATGTCTTCTTTTTTTACTTTCAAATTTTATTTTATTTTTTATTTCCACTCATACAAACTTGACAGGTACACCGGTCCCCCCTCCCTCCAACCCCCTATTCCCCTGTGCCCCCTCTATTCCCCCTCCCCTCTCCATCCCCCAATACCTCCCTCTCCCATCTCCGGAGCATCCTTTAATGTGCATGCCAGACTCTCCTCTGGGTCTTCTTCTCCGATGAGGTGCAAGTAACCAGTTGCATTTCCCTGAACCCTTTCCTGTGTTTCCCTTAAGCATAGGAACACTACTGTGACTGTCAATCCCTTGCCTCCCACGATCCTAGTGCCTTTAGCAAATGCTAGACTTTGTGAGGTCAATAGTGTGTTGGACATTGCGCAGGGCATGTAAAGTCCAAATATGATTACTTTGGCCCTAACTTGTGTGGAGTATTTTGCATATCATTGCTCCTCCCATCCTTGTGCTCACAGCCCCCTCTTCTGCAAATTTCCCTGAGCTTCAGAATGGGGAGAGATTAGGCTGGCCTAGTTCCAGGTGATTGATATAGAGTCTCTGATGTTCTGGATTATGGTCTGCTGATTTTTTTTCAGTTTTGCTGCTCCTGCAATGCTCTTGGCTCCACCCTGATGGGTAATGGATGTCACCCCTTGGCCAGAGATAAAAACCTGTTAAATTACAGTCTTGTTATAAGAGTATATTCAAAGGTAGATGTAATAAAAGTAGGAAACCACAGCGAGGGAGGGGTCAATCACCCATCTGTGAAATAATTACTTTCCATCTGCCAGACTATACGCCCTCCCCTTCTGGTAAGATCATACCACATCAGTTGTAAATGATCAGGAAGGAAAGTCTGTGATGTCTTCTTTTTTATATATAATACATTTTTATTATTATTTCAGCTCATACAAACTTAATAGGTACACCGGGTCCCTCCCTCCCTCCTCCTCCCCCCCAACCCCCTGCTCCCCTCCCCTCACTCCTCCCCCCATCCCCCCATGCCTCCCGCCCCGATTCCCAGAGTCCTTTCTTGTGCATGCCTGACTTTCCTCTGGGCCCTCCTCTCCGATGACGTACAAGGACCCAGTGGCATTTCCCTGAATCCTTTCCTGTGTTCCCCTTAAGCATAGGAACACTACTGTGGCTGTCAATCCCTTGCCTCCAAGGATCTTGGTGCCTTTAGCAGATGCTAGACTTTCTGAGGTCAATAGTGTGTTGGACATTGTGCCGGGCATGCAATGTCCAATTATGATTGCTTCAGCCCTAACTTGTGTGGAGTATCTTGCAAATCATTGCTCCTCCCATCCTTTTGCTCTTACACTCTTACCGCCCCCTCTTCCGCAAATGTCCCTGAAGCTTTAGGCTGGCCTAGTTCTAGGTGGTTGATATAGAGTCTCTGAAGTTCTGGATAGTGGTTCTTTGATTTTCTTTTGCAGTTTTGTTGCTCCTGAAATGCCCTTCACTCCATCGTGATGGGCACTGTATGTCACCCCCTGGCCAGAGACAGAAAGGTGTTAAACTGTAGTCTTATTATAAGAGCACATTCAAGGGTAGATGTAATACTTATACCCAAAAGTGGAATCGCAGGGTCATATGGCACTAGACAATGGGAGGGGTCAATCACCCATTTGCAAAATGGTTACTTTTTAATCTGCCGGACTATATGCCCTCCCCTTCTGGTGAGTTCATACTCCCTTAGTTGTAAATGATCAGGAACGAATTGTAAACTTAACTAGGTGTCACATTACTTTCTTGCAGTCCTTGATGGAGGCCCATTTTCTCTACTGTAACATGGTCACTTCTCTCCTTGTTTCTGGTGTGGCCCTCCAACCCCATCCCTCCTGTTCATAATCCTTGCAATTACTGTAGGTAATACATAGATTTACCTACGAGTGTCTCAAGGTGGGCTGGGTGGGTTTGGTACTAGGAGCCACCTATTAAGGAGTACATAGGGTGCTTAATTTTCAGGGTTTGGGATACATCACTTAATATAATTGTTTCTAATGACATCCATTTCCCGGCAAATCCCAGTAATTCATCATTTTTGATGGCTGAGTAGTACTCCATTGTATAGATGTACCACAGTTTCCTTATCCACTCATCAACTGTTGGACATTTGGGTTGATTCCATGACTTTGCTATTGTAAACAGTGCTGCTATGAACATGGTCATGCTTGTGCTATTAATGTGAACCTCTGCTGTATGGAGGGTTATACCCAAAAGTGGAATAGCAGGGTCATATGGCATTTCAATCTTTAATTTCTTTAAGAATCTCCAGACGGCTTGCCAGAGTGACTGTATGAGCCCGCATTCCCGCCAGCAATGTAGCAGAGTTCCCCTCTCTCCACATCCTCTCCAGCATTTGTTGTTGTATGTATTGTGGATTTTTGCCATCCTGACTGGGTTGAGATGATATCTCTGGGAAGTTTTTATTTGCATTTTCTTGAAGGCTAAGGATGTGAAACATTTCTTAAGATATTTGTTAGACATTTCAATTTTGTCCCTGGAAAGATTTCTTTTGAATTCCAGCCCATTTTTTAATTGTGCCATTTATCTCTTTGATGTTGAGTTTTCTAAGTTGTTTGTGTACTCTGTATAATACAGCTCTACCAGATATGTGGTTAGTGAAGATTTCCCCCATTCTATGGGTTGCCTTTATGCTCAGTTAATAATCTCTTTATCTGAACAGAAGCTCTTTAATTTCATAAGATCCCATTTGTTGAGTGTTGGTTCTAGTGACTGTGCTTTTGAATTTCTGTTTAGGAACTGTTGGCCTAATCCAGTCATTTTGAGGGAGTTCCCTACTATATCAACTATGGTTTTTATATTCTCTGCCCTAATATTGATGTTCATGATCCATTTGGAATTAATTTTTGTGCATAGTGAAAAGTACATGTCCAATTTTAATCTTCTGCATATGGACATCCAGTTTTGCCAGCACTATTTGTAAAAGATGCTATTCTTTTACTATTGAAATTTTTGGGCCCCTTGGTCAAAGTTCAAATGGCTGTAAGTGTGTGGGCTTACATCTGAAACTTCAACCCTTATCCATTGATCTACATGTCTATTTTGGAGCCAGTACCAGGCTGTTTTTATTACTATGGATTTGTGGTATAGATTAAGGTTTGGTGTGGTGATACCTCCAGCGAAGTTTTTGTTACTCAGCATTTGTTTTGCTATCCTGGGTCTTTTGTGCTTTCATATGAATCTTGAGATTGTTTGGTCAATTTCTGTAAAGAATTGCTTGGAAATTTTGATTGGTATAGCATTGAATCTATATATATTTTTTGGTAGAATGGTCATTTTTATGATGTTGATTCTACCAATCCAGGAGCATGAGAGGTCTTTCCACCTTCTGTTGTCTTCTGCAATTTCTTTCTTTAGGGTTTTAAAGTTTTCATTGTTAGGGTCTCTCACTTCCTTGTTTAGGTTACCAAGGTATTTCATTTTTTAAGGGCTATACTAAATGGAATTAGGGATTTTCACTACTTTCACCTTCGTTGTATAGGAAGGCCATTGATTTTTGCATGTTATTTTGTAACCTGCTTCACTGCTGAACTTCTGTACTAGGTCCAAGCATTTCCTGGAGGACTTTTTGGGATTACACGGGTATACATCATGTCATCTGCAAAGAGAGATAACATGACTTCTTCCTTGCTGATCTGAATCCCTTTTATCTCTTTCTCTCTCTCTCGTCTTATGGCTCCAGCTGAGAATTCAAGTACAAAATTGAATAGTTGTGAGAGTGGACAGCCTTGTCTAGTTCCTGAGTGAAGCAGGAATGCTTTCAGTTTTTCCCCATTGAGTATAATTGCTGTTGGCTTGTTGTATACAGCTTTTATTATGTTTAAAAAGGTTCCTTCCATTCCAACTGTCTCTAGGGTTTTGATCATAAAAGGATATTTGATCTTGTCAAAAGTTTTTTCTACACATATCGAGAGAATCATGTGCTCTTGGATTTTGGATTAGTTTCTATAGTGAATTACATTATTTGATTTGCATATGTTGAACCAACCTTGTGTGACTGGGATAAAGCCTACCTGATCACAGTGAAAGATATTTTTGATATGTTTTTGAATCCGATTTACTAAGATTTTTGTGAGAATCTTTGCATGTGTGTTTATCAAAAGATTGGCCTATAGTTTTCTTTTTAAGTGTAATTTTATTAGGTTTTGGGATTAGCATGTTATTAGCTTCATAGAAAGAATTTGGCAGTATTCCTTCCTTTGCAATTTGATGGAACAGATTAAGGAGTATTCGTGTTAGTTGTTCCTTAAATGTCTGGTAGAATTCTGTTCTGAATTCATCTGGGCCAGGACATTTTTTGGTGGGGAGTTTCAAGATTATTTCCTCAATTTCCTCATATGCTATAGGACTATTTAAATAATTCACAACTTCCTGATTCAATTTAGGTAAGTTGTGTTTACTTAGGAATTCATCCATCAATTTCATGTTGTCAAATTTCACAGAGTACAAGTTTTTGAAATATGATGTTATAATTCTCTGGATTTCTTGGGTATCAGTAGTGATAATTCCATTTTCATTTCTAATTTTGTTAATTTGGGTTTTCTTTCTCTTGATTTTTGTTAATTTATCTAGAGGTGTATCAATATTGTTGATTATTTCAAAGAACCAGCTTCTTGAATGCATGATTCTTTGTTTCATTTTCCTTATCTCAGTTTCCCATATTTCTCCCCTTTTTGCTAGTCTCCTCTTTTCTACTGCTTTTAGGGTTGTATTGCTTGTGTGCATTATTAAGTTATTTATTTGTGATGTTTCTATTTTTTGATATAAGCATTTAGACCTGAACTCTTAGGATGGTTTTTATTGTGTCCCAGAGATTTTGATATGTTGTATTTTCAGTATCATTCACTTCTAGGAAATCTTGAATTTCCTTTATGATTTCTTCCTGAACCCAATTCTCATTGAGCATCATAGTGTTTATTTTCCAATAGTTAGTGTATTTTCTGCTATTTGTTGTGTTGGAGATGTCAAGATTTAGACCATGGTGGTCTCATAGGGTACAGGCTAAAATTTCAACTTTCCTGTATTTGTGGAGATTCATTTTGTAGCCCAATATGAGGTCCATTTTGGAGAAAGTTCCGTGGGCTACTGAGAAAAATGTGTATTCTTTGGCGTATGGATGGAAAGTTCAATAGAGATCTGTAAGTTCCATTTTTGTAAGGGTTTGATTAAGTTCCAATGTGTCTCTGTTAAGTTTTTACCTGTTGTTCTATCCCACATTGAGAAGGCAGTATTGAAATCCCCAAGAATTATCGTTTTGGGGTTGATATCTTGCTTTAGATGTTGTAGTGTTTGTTTAATGAATGTGGGGGAGCCCATATTGGGTACATATATGTTCAGTATTGTTAAGTCTTCCTGGTGAATTGTACCTTTGACTAAAATGTAGTATCTTTCTGTGTCTCTTATGTTTTCTTTGATTTGAAGTTCAATTTGACCAATAACATACTTTGCTACCCCTTCCTGTTTCCTGGTTCCATTAGCTTGGAGAATTTTTGACCAGCCTTTTACTTTTAGAATGTGCCTCTTTTGTGTTGAGATGTGTTTCCTGAAGGAAACATATGAATGGGTTATGATTTCTAATCCATGTTTGTAATCTTTGTGTTTTGAATGTTGAGTTAATTCCTTTGACATTTCATGTTATAATGGAGAAATTACTTTTAATTCCTGACACTTTTTGTGTATAGAGGCTTTCAAAAGTGCAGGTTTTGGTATGTAGGTTTTGGTGGTATTATACTTCCCTTCTATACTCCTACATATGCTTGTTCTTTTCTTCAAGCTGGAGTATTTCTTCTAGAATTTTCTGAAGGCCTGGTTTGGTAGTTATGTAAGCCATCAAGTTTTCTTTGTGCTGGAAAATTTTTCTTACACCCTTGATCATGACTGATAGTTTTGCTGTGTATATCAGCCTGGGTTGACCTTTTTGTTCATTTAAAACTTGAAGTGGACCTCTCCAATCTCTTCTTTTTACTGTTTCCATTGAAAAATCAGTTGTTACTTTAAGAGGTTTACCTTTAAAAGTGACTTGTTTTTTCCCTTAAGCTCTCAGCATATTTTCTTTGTCTTGCATGTGGAGTTTTTTTTTTCCACTCATACAAACTTAATATGTACCCCATTCCCCTCCCTCTATCCAACCCTCCCTGGATCCCCTTGCTCCCTTCCCCCTTTTCCCATTACTTTTACCCCCTCCCTCCCTTTCTCCCAGTGTCACCTCCCCCATTTCCTGGAGCATCTTTTAGTGTGTATGTCAAACTTCCCTCTGGGTCCTCCTCTCTGATGAGGTGTAAGGACTCAGTAGCATGGCTTAGAGCTCTTTCTTGTCTTCCCCTTTAATATTGGAACACTATTGTGGCTGTTAATCCCTTGCTTCTAAGGATCCTAGTGCTTGTAATCCATGAAGAATTTGGGGGGTGGTTGACATGTCAGCCATTGCGCAGGTCATGCAAACTCCTATTATAATTACTTCAGCCCTAACTTGTGTGGAGTATCTCACATATCGTTGTTCCTCCCCATCTTTAAGCTCTTACAATCTCACCACCCCTGCCTCCCCAAATTTTCCTGAGCTTTGGGATGGGGAAAGATTAGGCTGGGCTGGTTTCTGGTGATTAATGTAGGGTCTCTGGTGTTCTGAATTATGGTTTGTTATTTTTTTTCTTCCAGTTTTGCTGTTCCTGCACTGCCTTGGCTCCATCCTGATGGGTATTGGATATCACCCCCTGGCCAGAGATAAAAGGCTGTTAAAATAGAGTCTTATTGTAAGAGTATATTCAAAGGTAGATGGAATAAGAGTAGGAGATCGTGGTGAGGGGGGTCTCATTTACAGGATGGTTACCATCTATTTGCCAGACTCTATGTCCTCCCTGTCTGGTGAAATCAAACCCCCTCAGTTGCAAGTGACCAGGAAGGAAAATCTGTGAGCTTAAACAGATGTCTCATTACTTACTTGCAGTACTTGATGGTAGCCTATTTTCTCTGCTATAGCATGATCCCTCTCTCTTTGTTTCTGGCGGGGCCTGTCTTCCCCTCCCTCCTGTTTATAATCTTTGCAATTACTGTAGGTATTACAGAGATTTACCTTCGAGTGTCTCTCTAAGTCGGTTTGGACCTAGGATCTACCTATTAGGAAGTACATATGACACTTAATTTTCTGTGTCTGGGATACTTCACTCAATATATTTTTTTCTAATTCCATACATTTCTTGGCAAATTTCATTAATTAATCATTTTTGATGGCTAAGTAGTATTCCATTGTATAAACGTACCATATTTTCCTTTTCCACTCATCAACTATTGAACATTTGGGTTGATTGCATGACTTTGCTATTGTAAACCATGCTGCTATGAAGAGTTTTTTGACTATTACTTGCTGTGGTGAGTTTCTATTTTGGTCATATCACTTTGGGGTGCAGAATGCCTCTTGTAGTTGGTTGGGCCTCTCTTGTTTTAGATGAGGAAAGTTCTCCTTTATGATTATTTGAAAAATTTCCTCAAGTGTGGTATTTTGATATTCTTGTTCTGGTATTTCATGAATGTGCATGTTAGGCTTCTTCAAGTTGTCTCATAACTCTTGAATATTCTTTTCACATTTTTTTGGCTTTAACAACCTCTTCCATTAAACTTGTAAGTTCATCCACTTTTTCTTCACATTCTGATATTCTATTTTCAGCTTTATTAGTCCTTTTGATAAAACTCTCTATTGAGTTCTGGGTTGAAGATAACTTTTCTTTTAGTTCAATTTTAAACTCTGCTTGAGATTGTTTTAACGGCTGTATACCTATTTTCTCATCTCCTCCAGGTGCCTGTTATGTTCCTGTTTAAAGTGGTTGATGCAGTTAATTAACTCCTCCTGGATTTCTTCTTTCATAGCATTGATCATAGTAGAGATCAGGCTTTGAAAATCATTGTTTTAAGTAAGGCTTTATTGGCTATTTTCTGTGACCTTGTTCTGATTGGAATCTATCATTATGGGTATAATTTTTCCAGTAGGAGATTTGTCATCTTGTTTTTTGTTTTTCATGGATTTTCACTGTGACCTGGGCATTTTGGTTTTATCTCTTGAGACCTTCTTTTTCTTCCTGTGTGCTGTTGAGTGAACTGAATTAGATGGCATTACTACTCTTGAGCAGTTATTAATAGTGTTTGCCTTGGAGTTGGCTACGCTTGTCTGGTATTGGTGTTATTTCTTAGATGAGGGTCTTAGACTGTTAGTACATCAATTAAATCAGGTTTAGTAGACAGGATTTGAAGATTCATATGATAGTGAAAATTTTTGGTTTACTTCCTTGGTGATATGTGAGGCTGCATGGTATAGTCCCTGAAGTGGCTTTTAGGTGGCTATATGGAAAGTTAACTCCAGTGACTAGCAATTGAGAGCAACAAGATGTTATAAAGGGTTTACTTATTTTTGATCTGGATGTAAAGATTCTCCCTCATGTGATGGCATGATTTTAGAGGGCTTCAAATGTATGGTGTTTGTTCCCTAGAGATTTGCTTGGGTTTTCTCTGGACTCTGTTGAATTCTAAGAAGCAAAGAGTCTGTCCTGAGGAGAAGGAAGTCCACCATGGTTCAGGTCCAGGGCAGGAGGGCAAAGTATCTAGTGTGGCCTGCAGTTCACCTGGGACCTGGGGCATGGTCTAGGGGCCTTTCACAGGGACAGAGCAGACTGGCTGCTGCTTTGGCTGCTGGTGGGATGTGCTGGTGACCTGAGGCTTAGGGCATGGTCTAGTAGCCTTACCTGAGGAGCAGGGAGTCTGCCCTGATTTGGGTCCAGGGCAGGAGGCCTTTAATTCATTTTTTTTGAGAGCTGCGTAGTATCCTATTATGTATGTACACAACATTTTCATTATCTATTTGTCAACTATTCTACATTTAGGTTGATTTCATGATGTTGCTATTATGAATAGTGCTGTAATGAACATGTATGAATATGTGCCCTTATTGTAAGTTGAGACAATATTTGGGAATATTTCAAATAGTGGTGTAGCTAGGTCATATGCTGTTTTAGATTTTAACTTTTTTATGAATCACACATATTTATTTGAGGTCAATAGTACAAGTCTACATCACCAGCTGTATAATCGTTTCATTCTCATTTCACCAGATTTAGCATTTGTTGTTGTATATGTTTTGGATTTTAGCCATGCTGAATGGCAGTGAAATGATATCTCGGGGTGGTTTCAATTTGAATTTCCCTTATAGCTAAGGATGTGAATCATTTTTTAGGGAATTTGTTACCCACTTTCATTTCATCCTGCAGAAAGTTTCTGTTAAGCTCCAAGGCACATTTCTAATTGGACTGTTTACCTCCTTGGTACTTAACTTTTTGAGAACTTTGTGCACACTGGATATTAATCCATTATCAGAAGTGTGGTTGGAATTAGAATTCAATAAACAATGAACACAAATCTGTTTAATAATCAGATAATAAAATAACACCTACTGATGGAAAGATTCCTCATAACAACAGTATATCATAACAACAGTATATCTTTAGAAACAAAACTAATTTGCGACTTCTACTTCATTTACTAAACATATGAGCTGTGTTTACACAGAGTTTTTTGGGCCTAGAATTTTTTTTTCTCTGATGTGAGCAACTGAGTTCCATTCTGGTCTTAACAAAATTATGTACCACTTGGGGACAAAGATGCAGCCCAGGCTGCTAGCACTGGAGGCCAAGATAGAAAAGACTTCCATAGCTACCATGACTTTCCCCTTGGTACTGTGGTAGACAGGCCAGAAAGTGATCCAGACACTGCAGAACACCAGCATGCTGAAGGTCAGGAACTTGGCTTCATTGAGTGTGTCAGACAAGGTACTGGATAAGAATGCCATTCTGTAACCCCAAAGGGCCAGGGAACAGAGGTATCCCAGGACACAGTGGAAGGCAATGATTGAGCCTTTTTTGCACACAATGATGATGTGACCATGTTCAGAGTGAGCGTCTATATCAGTGAAGGGAAGAGATGTTCCAAGCCATATTCCACAGAGAACAAATTGGATCAAGGTACAGAGCACAATGATGAAATCTGAGGCTTTTGATTTCCTTAACCACTTAACCATTCTGCCTGGAGTAGTCATCTTGAAAGCCAGAAGTACAGTCATGGTTTTGGCCAACACTTGGAAAGAGCCACAGTGAACAGAACCAAATGTGTATTGCTGAAGAGTGCAGGTGGCCATGTTGGGGTGGCCAATGAAAAGCAAGGAACAGAGGAAACAGAAGAGAAGACTGATGAGCAGGATGTAACTGAGAGCCCGGTTATTGGCCTTGACAATGGGAGTCTCTCGGTGCTTCACATAAATCCCAAGTACAGCAGCAGTGAGTGCAGAGAAAACCAGGGCCATGCTTGTGAGTGTCATCCCCAAAGGGTCCTCGTAGGACAGAAATGTGAAAGCTTTCTGGAGGAAATAATTTTGCCTTGTGTTTGAAAACTTACCCTCTGGAAACTTCAATCACCGATCCACATCTGGTAATAAGTGGATGTTATTGTAAGAATCATTTTCTACTCTCCATTCCTAAACCTCCTCCCACCACCAAATCCTAGAGGTTATCTATTTTCCATTGCTCATTCAGATGAAAGTAAATCAAGTATCTATAATGAATTATTCTAAATTCACAAATGCCATCTCTAGTTATCAGAAATTTCAAAAACCTAATATATTTTCCTCTCACTTAATATGCTTTTGTTGCATTTGTGACAGTGTCTGAATTCATTTTTTTGCTATCTCATTACTTTGCTTGACTTCAATTTCTTCCATGTACCACATTCATATAAAATATATTTCATTTTCTACAGACATCATGAATTCAAAAAAAAGAAAATGTCTTTGAAATTATATTGTATTTTTAAATCAACAATTTTTCCACTCTTAATTTCTGAAGAATTTTAAGTGAATGAGCCTAATTAAATTCAAAAAGGCTTTGAAAATTCCAGCATCAAAACTTCCAGCATTTAGAAACTTTTTTTAGAATATTATGCAATGTTTAATTTCTTTAATACATTTTTTATTATTTCTGCTCATACAAACTTAATAGGTAGACCAGTTCCCTCCCTCCCTCCCTCCCTCCTCCTCTGCCTGAACCACCTGTTCCCCCTTCCCTCCCTCCCTCCCCATCCCCCAGTGCCTCCCCCCCAATTCCCAGAGAGTCCTTTATTGTGTATGCTTAACTCTCCTCTGGGTCCTCCTCTCCGAAGACGTACAAGGACCCAGTGGCATTTCCCTGAACCCTTTCTCGTGTTCTCCTTAAGCATAGGAACACTACTATGGCTGTCAATCCCTTGCCTCTAAGGATCTTGGAGCCTTTAGCTAATGCTAGACTTTGTGAGGTCAATAGTGTATTGGACATTGTGCAGGGCATGCAAAGTTCTATTATGATTGCTTCGGCCCTAACTAGTGTGGAGAATCTTGCAAATCATTGCTCCTCCCATCCTTTTGCTCTTACAATCTTACTGCCCCCTCTTCTGCAAATTTCCCTGAGCTTCAGGATGGGGAGAGATTAGGCTGGCCTAGTTCTATGTGGTTGATATAGAGTCTCTGAAAATTAGAAACTTTTGAACATTTTGCATTTAGTATACGGAAACTGAACTTCTGGTATACTTTAGTTCATAGATGTTGGTTTTTATATCAATGTTTTCATTTTAATGTTTGAATTTCAAATTGTAGAACTAAATATATATTCATATATCATTATATGTATTTCATGTTTTCCTTATGGAATTGTATTTTTTCGACATTTTATTTTCTGTTCATTAAATTAATTATCATATAACTAAATTAATTTTATTACTAATTTCATGTTTTTTCTTTGTATTTTCCATTTTTTAATTATACACTCTATGGTATTAGAGACCTTTCCTTTTTTTTTTTCACTCATACAAACTTAACAGGTATACTAGTCCTCCCTCCAACCCCCAATCGCCCTGTGCCCCCCACCCCCCTTCCCTCCCCATCTCCCAGTGCCTCCCCCTCCCATCCCTGGAGCATCCTTTAATAAGCAAGCCAAACTCTCCACTGAGTCCTTGTGCTCTTACAATCTTACCGCCCCCTCTTCTGCAAATTTCCCTGAGCTTCAGGATGGGGAGAGATTCAGCTGGCCTAGTTCCAGTTGGTTGATATAGAGTCTCTGATGTTCTGGACTATGGTTCATTGATTTATTTTTTTCAGTTTTGCTGCTCCTGCAATCCCCTTCACTCCATCATGATGGATATTGGATATCATCCCCCAGCCAGAGACAAAAACCTGTTAAATTAGAGTCTTGTTATAAGACTATATTCAAAGGTAGATGTAATAAAATTAGGAAACTGCGGTGAGGGAGGGGTCAATCAGCCATTTGCAAAATGATTACTTTCTATCTGCCAGATTATACGCCCTCCCCTTCAGGTAAGATCATACCCCATCAGTTGTAAATGATCAAGAAGGAAAGTCTGTGAACTTAACAAGATGTCTCATTACTTACTTGCAGTCCTTGATGGTGGCCTATTTTCTATGCTGTAACATGGTCCACTCTCTCCTTGTTTCTGGTGTGGCCCTCCTTCTCCATCTCTCCTGTTCATAATCTTTGCAATTACTATAGGTATTACAGAGATTTATATTTGAGTGTCTCTAAGTGGGTTTGGTACTAGGAGCCACGTATAAGGGAGTACATATGGCACTTAATTTTCTGTGTCTGGGATACTTCACTCAATATAATTGATTCTAATTTCATTCACATCCCAGCAAATTCCATTAATTCATCATTTTTGATGGCTGAGTAGTACTACATTGTATAGATGTACCACAATTTCATTATCCACTAGTCAACTGTTGGACATTTGGGATGATTCCATGACTTTGCTATTGTAAACAGTGCTGCTATGAACATGGTCGTGCTCATTATTGAGGTGAATATTTGTTGTAGTGTGGGTTATTCCCAAAAGTGGAATTGCAGGGTCATATGGCATTTCAATTTATAATTTCTTTAAGAATCTCCAGATGGATCGCCAGAGTGGTTGCATGAGCCTGCATTTCCACCAGCAATATGGGAGAGTTCCCCTCTCTCTACATCCTCACCAGCATTTGGTGTTGTTTGTATTATGGATTTTTGCCCTCCTGACCGGGGTTAGATGATATCTCAGAGAAGTTTTGATTTGCATTTCCCTGATGGCTAAGGATGTGGAGCATTTTTTAAGATATTTGTTAGACATTTTAATTTCATCCCGGGTAAAGTTTCTTTTAAGTTCAAGGGCCCAGTTTTTAATTGGGCCATTTGTTCCTTGGTGTTCAGTTTCCTAAGTTCTTTGTGCACTCTGGATAATAGAGCTCTATCAGATATGTGGTTAGTGAAGATTGTCTCGCATTCTGTGGGTTGCCTTTGAGCTCATGTTACAATCTCTTTATCTGAAAAGAAGCTCTTTAATTTTACAAGATCCCAACTGTTGAGAGTTGGTAGCAGTGACTGTGCCATTGGATGTCTGTTTAGGAACTGTTGGCCTGGCCCAATCAGCTGGAGTAAGTTCCTTACCCTTTCACCTATGGTTTTTATAGTCTCTGGCCTGATATCAAGGTCCTTGATCGATTTGGAATTAATTCTTTTACATGGTGACAAGTACGGGTCCAGTTTTAATCTAGTGCACGTGGAGATCCAGTTTTGCCAGCACCATTTGTTGAAGATGCTGTTCTTTTTCCATTGGATTTTTTGGGTCCCTTTCTCAAAGACCAAATGGATGTAATTTTGTGGGTTTCTATCTAGGTCTTCAACCTTTATCCATTGATCTGTGTGTCTATTTTTGAGGCAGTACCAGGCTGTTTTTACAACTATGGATTTGTAATATAGACTAAGGTATGGTATGGTGTTACCTCCAGCAGTGTTTTTGTTACTCAGGATTGTCTTTGCCATCCTGGGTCTTTTGTGCCTCCATATGAATTTTGAGATTGTTTGATCAACTTCTTTAAAGAATTGCTTTGGGATTTTAATTGGTATAGCATTGAATTTGTATATTGTCGTTGGTAGGATGGTCCTTTTTGCAATGTTGATTCTGCCAATCCAGGAATATGGGAAGTCTTTCCACCTTCTGGTGTCCTCTGCAAATTCTTTCTTTAAGGTTTTAAAGTTTTCATTGTAAAGGTCTTTTATCTCCTTGGTTAGGTCTATACCCAGGTATTTCATTTTTTAAGGGCTATATTAAATGGGATTGTTCCTCTCAGGGCTTTTTCACTTTTTTCATTCTGGGCATATAGGAAAGCCACTGATTTTTATACATTTATTTTGTATACTGCTACCCTGCTGAACTTCTCAATTAGTTCCAGGAGCTTCCTGGTGGATTTTTTGGGATCACTCAGGTATAAGATCATGTCATCTGCAAATAGATATAGTTTTACCCCTTCTTGCCAATTTGAATCCATTTTATATCCCTTTGTTGTCTTATGGCTTCAGCTAAGACTTCAAGTACAATACTGAATAGAAGTGGTGTGAGTGGACAGCTTTGTCTAGTTCCTGATCAAAGTGGGAATGCTTCCAATTGTTCCCCATTGAGCATAATCCTTGCTGTGTGCTTGTTGTACACAGCTTTTATTATATTGATAAAGGTTCCTTCCATTCCTTCTGTCTCTAGCGTTTTGATCATAAAAGGCTTTTGGATCTTGTCAAAAGTTTTTTCTGCATCTATCGAGAGTATCATGTGGTCTTGGACTTTGGACTGGTTTATATGATGAATTACATTTATTAATTTGCGTATGTTGAACCAATCTTGTGTGCCTGGGATAAAGCCTATTTGGTCCCCGTGATGATCTTTTTGATATGTTTTTGAACCCAATTTGCTATGATTTTTTTGAGAATCTTTGTATCTGTGTTCATCAGAAAGATTGGCCTATAGTTTTCTTTTTTAAGTGAATCTTTATTAGGTTTTGGGATTAAAAGAATATTAGCTTCACAGAAGGAATTTGGTGGTATTCTTTCCTTTGCTATTTGATGGAACAGTTTAACGAGTACTGGTGTTATTAACTCCTTAAATGTCTGGTAGAACTCTGCGCTGAATCCATCTGGTCCAGGACATTTCTTGGTGGGAAGATTTGAGATTACTTCCTCAATTTCTTCATATGTTATAGGACTATTTAAACAATTCACAACTTCCTGATTCAATTCTCTTTTGTGTTGTCAAATTTCACAGAATATAAGATTTTGAAATATGATGCTATAATTCTCTGGATTTCTTGGGTATCAGTAGTGATAACTCCATGTTCATTTCTAATTTTGTTAATTTGGGTTTTCTCTCTCTTGCTTTTGGTTAATTTAGCTGGGGGTGTATCAATCTTATTGATTTTTTCAAAGAACCAGCTTTTTGACTGGTTGTTTTTCTTTTTTTTTTTCCAGTTTAAAGATGCCGTTTTTATTTTTTTTAATTTTTTTAAATAAATTTTTTATTATTATTTCCGCTCATACAAACTTAATAGGTACACCAGTTCCTTCCCTCCCTCCTCCTCCTGCAAACCCCCTGCTCCCCCTCTCCTCACCCCTCCCTCCCCATCGTTTTCCTAATGTCGATTTCAGATATTTCTCCCCTTATTTCCTAATCTCCTCTCTTCTGCTGCTTTTGGGTTCAGATTGCTCTAGTTTCTCCAAAGCTTTTTTTATACATATTTTATAATTTCCGCTCATATAAACTTAATAGGTAGACCAGTTCCCTCCCTCCCTCCTCCTCCCCCCGAACCCCCTGCTTCCCCTCCGCTCCCAACCCATCCCCCAGTGCCTCCCCCCCCAATTCCCAGAGAGTCCTTTATTGTGTATGCCTGACTCTCCTCTGGGTCCTCCTCTCCGAAGACGTACAAGGACCCAGTGGCATTTCCCTGAACCCTTTCCCGTGTTCCCCTTAAGCATAGGAACACTACTGTGGCTGCCAATCCCTTGCCTCCAAGGATCTTGGTGCCTTTAACAGATGCTAGACTTTGTGAGGTCAATAGTGTGTTGGACATTGCGTAGGGCATGCAAAGTCCAATTATGATTGCTTCAGCCCTAAGTAGTGTGGAGAATCTTGCAAATCATTGCTCCTCCCATCCTTTTGCTCTTACAATCTTACTGCCCCCTCTTCCGCAAATGTCCCTGAGCTTCAGGATGGGGAGCGATTAGGGTGGCCTAGTTGTATGTGGTAGATATACAGTCTCTGAAGTTCTGGATTGTGGTTTGTTGATTTTCTTTTGCAGTTTTGCTGCTCCTGCAATGCCCTTCACTCCATCTGGATGGGCACTGTATGTCACTCCCTGATAAGAGACAAAAAGCTGTTAAACTGGAGTCTTATTATAAGAGCACATTCAAGGGTAGATGTAATAAAAGTAGGAAACCTCAGTGAGGGAGGGGTCAATCATCCATTTACAAAATGATTACTTTTTATCTGCCAGACTATATGCCCTCCCATTCTGGTGAGATCATACCCCTCAGTTGTAAATGATCAGGAACGAACGTATGTGAACTTAACCAGGTGTCACATTACTTACATGCATTCCTTGATGGAGGCCTATTTTCTCTGCTGTAACATGGTCACCTCTCTCCTTGTACCTGGTGTGGCCCTCCTACCCCATCCTTCCTGTTCATACTCCTTCCAATAACTATAAGTATTACAGAGATTTATCATTGAGTGTTTCTAGGTGGGCTGGGTGGGTTTGGTACTAAGAGCCACCTATTAGAGAGTACATAGATGCTTAATTTTCTGAGTCTGGGATACTTCACTTAATGTAATTGTTTCTAATACTATTACTTGCCATGGTGATTTTCTATTTTGGTCATATCTGTTTGGATTGTGAAATACCTCTTGTATTTGGATAGCTCTCTCATTCTTTATTTCTGGGAAGTTTTCATTTATGATACCTTGAAATAGTTCCTCCGGTGTGGTACTGTGGGATTCTTGTTCTGGTATTCCATGAATGGGTTGAAGATACTTGTCTTTTAGTTCAATTTTAAACTCTGCCTGAGAGTGTTTTAACTGCTATATTCCCTTTTTTGTTTCTTGAACTATTTTTCTCAACTCCTCCAGGTGCCTGTTGTGTTCCTGTTCAAAGTGGTTGATACGGTTGTTTAACTCTTCTCGGATTTCCTCTTTCATAGTATTAATCATGGTAATGATCATACTCTGAAAGTCGTTATGTTGGGTCTGGCTTTCATGGCTATTTTCTGTGGATTGGTTCTGGTCAGAATCCATCATTATGGGATTGATTCTTTCAGTGGGAGATTGGTCTTCTTGGGTTTTGTTTCTCATGAATCTGCACTTTGACTTGTACATTGTTTTTTTGTTTTTTAGGACCATTCAGTTTCTGTGTGTTTTTCACTGAACCGATGTAGTTGGTATTGTTACACTTGCCAGTTATTACTAGTGCTTGCCTTGGATCGGGTATGTTTGTGTATTGTTATTGTTATAACCTAGATGAGGCTGTTGGTACATCAGTTAAGTCAGGTTAAGTAACCAGGGGTTGAATATTAGTATGGTAGTGCACTTTTACGATTTAGTATCTTGGTGAAATGTGAGGGTGAGTGGTGTACTCCCCGGAGTTGTATGTTTTTGGGGTGGCTGTATGAGGAAGTTGATCTACAGCATTGATACTAGAAAGGATCAGTAAGGTGAAAGGAAAAAGAAAAAGTTTACTTATCTTTGGGCTGGATGTGAAGAATCTCGCCCACATGATATACTGATTGTAGTGGAGTCCAGATGTATGGCCTGTGTTCCCTTTGTTCCTTAGAGTTTTGCTTGAGTTTCCTTTGGACTCTTTTGAATTCGGAGTAGTGTGTCTTCCGTGGACCACGTGCATAGGTCCCCGGTGGGCCAGAGAGGCAGAGGGTCTGATGTTGATGGCAGAATTCTTCACCTGGGACCTGGCGGGGCAGCGGAGGCACAGGGGGGCAGGAGGGCACGAGGGGCTGGGGTCCAGGGTGGGACCCAGGCTAAGCCAGAGGCCCCGCGGGTGCTGGCCGGGCAGCTCCAGTGTGGGGGGCTGGGCTGGGACGGATTCTCTCACTCGCTCACTCACCTGGGAGCTTTAGTTTCTCCAAAGCTTTAAAGCTTTAAGCTGCATTGTTAAGTTATTTATTTCAGATGTTTCCATTTTTTTTTTTTTTTGATGTAAGCATTAAGAGCTATGAACTTACCTCTTAGGACAGCTTTCATTGTGTCCCAGAGATATTGGTAAGTTGTATTTTCATTATCATTCACTTTCAGGAAATCTTGAATTTCCTTTTTAATTTCTTCCTGAATCCAGTTCTCATTCAGCATCATAGTGTTAAGTTTCCGGGAGTTAGTGTATTTTCTGTCATTTGTTGTGTTGTGGATGTGCAGATTTAGGCCGTGGTGGTCTGATAGGACACATACTAGAATTTCACCTTTCCTGTATATGTGGAGATTCATTTTGTGGCCCAATATGTGCTCTATTTTGGAGAAAGTTCCATGTGCTGCTGAGAAAAAAATGTGTATTCTTTGGTGCGTGGATGAAAAGTTCGATAGAGATCTGTAAGTTCCATTTCTTTCAGGGTTTGATTAAATTCCAAAGTGTCTCTGTTAAGCTTTTGACCTGTTGATCTATCCCATGTTGAGAGGGCGGTCTTGAAATCCCCATGAATTATCATTTGGGGGTTGATTTCCCGCTTTGGGCTGTAGGATTTTCTTACTGAATGTGGAGGGGCCCGTACTGGGTGCATATATGTTCAGTATTCTGAAGTCTTCCTGGTGAATTGTACCTGTGACTAAAATGTAGTATCCATCTGTGTCTCTTATGATTTTTTTTTGGTTTGAAGTCCACTTTGTCCAACAGCATAATGGCTACCCCTGCCTGTTTCCTGGTTCCATTAGCTTGCAGAATTTTGGACCAGCCTTTCATTTTTAGGATGTACCTATCTTTTGTGGAGAGATGAGTTTCCTGAAGGCAGTAGATTGATGTGTTGTGATTTTTAATCCAAGTTTATAATCTGTGTCTCTTAATCGGTGAGTTAATACCATTGACATTTAATGTTATAATGGAGAAATTATTTTTAATTCTGGGCATTTTTTATGTTTAGTGGATTTTGTAAGCATGTTGTTTGACATTTTTTATCTTCTTTGTGGTATTATACTTCCCTTCTGTCCTCCTGGATATGCTTGTTTTTCTTCTTCAAGTTTGTGTATCATTTCTAGCATTTTTTGAAGGCCTGCTTTGGTAGAAATGCATCCCTTCAAGTTGTCTTTGTTCTGGAAAATTTTTCTTTCTCCCTCGAATATGACAGATAGTTTTGCCAGGTATATCAGACTGCGTTGGCATTTTTGCTCATTTAATACATGAAGTACATCTCTCCAATCTCTTCTTGTGTTTACTGTTTCCATTGAGAAGTCATATGTTATTTTAATAGGTTTGCCTTTAAAAGTGACTTGCTTTTTTTCTCTTGAAGCTCTCAGCACCTTTTCTTTGTCTTGAATGTGGAGTGTTTTGACTATTATTTGCCGTGGCAATTTTCTATTTTGGTCATATCTGTTTGGAGTGCGAAATGCCTCTTGTATTTGGATGGGCCTGTCATTCTTCAGTTGAGGGAAGTTTTCATTTAAGATAACTTGAAAAATTTCCTTAGGTGTGGTATTTTGGGATTCCTGCTCTGGTATTCCATGAATGCGCATGTTAGGCTTCTTCAGGGTGTCCCATATCTCTTGAGTGTTCCTCTCCAGTATCTTTTTAGCTTTAACAATCTCTTCCATTGAGCTGGTTAATTCTCCCACTTTGTCTTCAAGATTTGAAATTCTATTTTCTGCTTCCCTAGTTCTGCTGATAAGACTCTCTGTTGAGTTTTGGTTTGAAGATAACTTGTCTTTTAGTTCAATTTTAAACACTGCCTGAGACTGTTTTAACTGCTCTATGCCTATTTTTGTTTCTTGAACTGTTTTTCTCACCTCCTCAAAATGCTTGTTGTGTTCCTCTTCAAAGTGGTTGATGCGGTTGTTTAACTCCTCTTGGATTTCCTCTTTCATAGTATTAATCATGGTAATGATCATACTTTGAAAGTCGTTGTCATGGGTCTGACTTTCTTGGCTGTTTTCTGTGAATTTGTTCTGGTTGCAATCCATCATTAAGGGGTTAATTCTTTCGGTATGAGATTGGCCCCCTAGGGCTTTGTTTTTCATGTATCTGCACTTTGACTTGGGCATTGTTGTTTTGTCTTCTAGGGCTTTTCAGTTTCTGTGTGTTTTTGACTGAACTGATTTAGTTGGTATTACTACACTTGGGCAGTTGTTAGTAGTGCTTGCCTTGGGGTTTGGTATGTTTGTCTTTTGTTATTGTTATTTCCTAGTTGAGGCTATTAGGCTGTTAGTAAATCAGTTAAATCAGGTTAAGTAGACAGGGGGTGAATATTAGTATGATATTGCACTTTTACGATTTAGTATCTTGGTGATATGTGAGAGTGAGTGGTGTACTCCCTGGAGTTGTATATGTTTTTGTGGTGGCTGTATGGAAAAGTTAATCTACAGTGATTAATATTATCAAGGAACAGTAAGGTGAAAAAAAGGAGGTTTACTTATCTTTGGGCTGGATGTGAAGAATCTCTCCCATGTGATAGGATGATTGTAGAGGTTTTCAGATGTATGGCCTTTGACCCTTAGAAATTTGCTTGAGTTTTCTTTGGACTCTATTGAATTCTGAGAGTTAGTGTGTCTTCCGTAGACCATGTCCCTGGGTCCCCGGTGGGACAGAGAGGCAGAGGGACTGATGTTGATGGCAGAATTCTTCACCTGGGACCTGGGACTTGGCTTAGTGGCCCACCCAAGCTCCGGGGATGGAGGAATGTGAGCAAGCCCTGTCCAGTTGGGCAGACAGGTGGGCGGGAGGAAGAAAGGGGCTGGGGCCTGGGGCGTGGCCCAAGCTTAAACCGGAGTCAGCCTGGGTGCACCTGGGACACGGGGCGACCTAGGGGGCTGGGAGGACTCACCTGGGGATGGTGGTCTTGACTATGTGCTTTAAAGCCAATCTCTCATTGTCTTGCTATTGTCTCTGATATTTTTTCAGTTTCATTGTTTTTTCTGTCGATTTTCTAACTGAATGATTTAGATATATAAGCCAGGGAGCTTATATATTGAAAACATATTATACACACTACATATAAACCACTTTATTTGTATTACATATTCAATTTTTTGAGGGACATGAAATGCTATTGTTTGTGTATCAGTCTTCTCTTTGACATACATATGCTATCATGTGTACTTCTTAATCTTCCACCATGAAGAATGTGCTGGGGTAAAGTGTTCCTCTATATTTCACCTGTACATGAAATTTTCATAATAATGAAATTTGAAAATATCAAATTCAAAATTTGAAAAAAATCAAGATAATTATGTGGTACATTAATAGATATTCTCTACATATTTTTACATAATCTATAAACACAAAAATTGCAAATGTCCTAAATGGTATATTAAATGCATGAGTTTTTCACATTGATAATTAAATATGAAAATTATACAATATAAATATGAACTGTCCCTGTTAAATGAATCTTAACTGACGTGAATCTTTTGTGGTTTCCTGTTGCAATTCATGATCTTATTTTATATTATTTTATTTTATTTTATTTTATTTTCCCCAATCATACAAGCTCAATAGGTATGCCAGTCATCTCCCTCCCTCCACCCCACTCCAGTCCCCCTGGCACTCTCCCTTCTTTTCCCATCATCATATTTTAATGCTCAGTTTCATATATTATGCCATCACTTATTGTATGCTTTTGCCTTATGACCTGGATTTATTTTGATACATGTATTTTCTGCTTATAAATCCTGATATATGTGTAATAATTGTGCTTCTGCATTTTGAGTGTCTGTGAGAACAGTTATATCAGTCGTGTCTGTCTTATGTGCAAAAGTAATATTAAATCACAGAAGAATATATTATGAAGGAATATACTTTAGTTACATCTTAATAGAAGACTGATCTCAATTTATACACTCTACATGTAAAAAATTCTCTTTAATAATATTGTAATCTATTTGCATGCAGGGATTGATATAATAAAAAATTAATGAAAACACAAATAATTTTTCCCATTCTGTAAATTTTGAAAATTCAATAGTTGGGTTAGAGACAAAATTTTCAAAATTTCTATAAGTATGGATTCAAAATATTTTGATCTATTTAAATTTAAAATTTTAAACTTTTTTTTCTTTTCAGCTGACTTTATCATTCCACAATGTAAATAAATATACATGAAACATGACTTGGTACTCCATGCATATATGCAATTATTATTTGTCAATTGAAATACATATGAAACTTTTTCGAAGAGGGAATACTTTTTTGCAATGTTATTAAGTTAAGGATAATTTTATTGGTGTTATAAAGGGCAGAATCTGTGACAGGGAAGAAAGAGTAGAATGAGCATCAGCTTTGGATTAACAAGTGTGTGGACTCAAATTATAGCTCAGTCACCAAAAATATAAGTGGACTCAAATTTCTTCACATTGTGTTGAGGCTCAAAGGAGACCATGAAACACTCAGGGCTCTAAGTAGAACACAGTAAGCCTGGAAAAAATGCTGTCAGACTTCTGTAACAGCCTCAGGAACTGGAGTACCACCCTTATATCTTCTACATCCAGCATTTTGTAATTTTTCTTTTCTTATTTATTTTTCTGCTCATACAAATGTAATAGGTACTGCTGTCCCCTCCCTCCCTCCCCTCTCCCAGAACTTCCCTGCTCCCTTCCCTCTTTTCCCCTTCCTTTTCCACCTTCCTCCCTTTCTCCCAGTGCCCCTTACCCCCATCTCTGAAGCATCCTTTAATGTGTATATCAAACGTTCCCCTGGGTCCTTCTCTCTGTAGGTGTAAGCAGCACTCAGTGGCATTTCCTAGAACTCTTTCTTGTGTTCTACTTAAGTATAGAAACACTATTGTGACTGTTAATCCCTTGCTTCTAAGGATCCTAGTGCCTTTAGACCATGCTAGACTTTGAGGGGTCAATGACATGTTGGTCACTACGTAGATCATGCAGAGTCCTATTATAATTGCTTTGGCCGTAACTTGTGTGGAATATCTTGCATATCATGACTTCTCCCATCCTTGGGCTCTTACAATCTTACAGCCTCCTCTTCCGCAAATTTCAATGAGCTTCAGGATGGGGAGAGATTAGGCAGGCCTGATTCCAGGTGGTTGATATAGAGTCTCTGATGTTCTGAATTATGGTTTCTTGATTATTTTTTTCAGTTTTGCTGCTCCTGCAATGCCCTTGGATCCATCCTGATAGGTATTGGATGTCACCCCATGCAGTCCTTGATGGTGGCCTATTATCTTTGCTGTACCATGACTCCCTCTCTCTTTGTTTCTGGTGGGGCCCTCCTTCCCCTTCTCTCCTATTTATAAACTGCAATTCCTGTATGTATTACAGAGATTTAACTTGGAGTGTGTCTCTAAGTGGGTTTGGTACTAGGATCCACCTATTAGGGAGGACATATGGAGCTTACATTTCTGTGTCTGGGGTACTTCACTCAATATAATCATTTCTAATTCCATCCATTTCCCGGCAAATTGCATGAATTCATCATTTTTGATGGATGAGTAGTATTCCATTGTATAAATGTCCAACATTTTCCTTATCTACTCATCAACTGTTGGACATTTGTGTTGATTCCATGACTTTACTGTGGTAAACAGTGCTGCTATGAACATGGTCGTGCTTGTGCTATCCAGGTGAATTTTTGCTGCATGGGGGGTTATTCCCAAAAGTTGAATAGCTGGGTCATATGGCATTTCAATCTTTAACTTCTTTAAAAATTGCCAGACGGGGAGCTGGAGAGGTGGCTCAGGGGTTAAGCCTCTGCATTGCAGGCAGAAAGTCCTGAGTTTGGATCCCAGATACCACATATAGACGCCAGGCAGAAATGGGGATGGCCTGCGCTTCTGGTCCTGGTAGGGTGGAGCCTGTGAATCCTGGGGCAGAGTAAACAAGAAGGAGGTGGAGGCAGTCCATGGTGGTTCCCGAACTTGTCCATGGTTCTACACACACACAGACACACACACACACACACACGCACACATACATATGCACACACGCATAATTGAATAATTAATAATAAAAAAATTAAAAAAAAGAATTGCCAAGCTCGCCAGACTGGTTGTATGAGCCTGCATTCCCACCAGCAATGTAGGAGAGTTCCCCTCTCTCCACATCCTCTCCAGCATTTGGTGTTGTTTTTATTATCTATTTTTGTCATCCTGATCAGGGTGAAATGATATCTCAGGGAGGTTTTGATTTGCATTCCCCTAATGGCTAATGATGTGGAGCACTTTTTAAGATATTTGTTAGACTTTTTAATTTCGTCCTCGGTAAAGTTTCTTTTAAGTTCCAGGGCCCATTTTTTAATTGGGCCATTTGTTTCCTTGGTCTTTAGTTTTCTAAGTTCTTTGTGCACTCTGGATAATAGAAATCTGTCAGATATGTGGTTCGTGAAAATTTTCTCCCATTCCATTGTTGCTGTTGTACTGGAGTTACAATCTCTTTATTGGAACAGAAGCTCTTTTATTTCATAAGATCCCATCTGTTGAGTGTTGGTTGTAGTGACTGTGCTATTATATGTCCTTTTAGGAACGTTGGCCCAGCCTGATCAGCTCAAAGGAGTTCCCTAACCGTTCAATTATGGTTTTTATAGTCTCTGGCCCTTGATCCATTTGGAATTAATTCTTGTACATGTTGACAAGTACGGCCCAGTTTTAATCTTCTGCATGTGGAGATCCAGTTTTGCCAGCACCATTTGTTGAAGATGCTGTTCTTTTTCCATTGGATTTTCTGGGCCCCTTTGTCAAAGATTAAATGGGTGTAGTTTTTTGGGCTTATATCTGGGTTTTCAACCCTTATCCATTGATCTGTGTGTCTATTTTGGAGCCAGTACCAGGCTGTCTTTGTAACTATGGATTTATAGTATAGACTAAGGTGTTTTTGTTACTCCAGCAGTGTTTTTGTTACTCAGGATTGTCTTTGCTATCCTGGGTCTTTTGTGACTCCATATGAATTTTGAGATTGTTTGGTCAACGTCTTTAAAGAATTGCTTTGGAATTTTAATTGGTATAGCATTGAATTTGTATATTGTCTTTGGTAGGATGGTAATTTTTATGATGTTGATTCTGCCAATCCAGGAACATGGGAGGTCTTTCCACCTTCTCGTGTCTTCTGTAATTTCTTTCTTTAGGGTTTTAAAGTTTTCATTGTAAAGGTCTTTTACCTCCTTGGTTAGGTTTATACCAAGGTATTTCATTTTTTTAGGGGCTATAGTAAATGGGATTGTTTCTCTCAAGGCTTTTTCACTTCTTTCATTCTGGGCATATAGGAAGGCCTCTGATTTTTGCACATTTATTTTGTTCCTGCCACCCTGCTGAACTTCTCAATTAGTTCCAGGAGCTTCCTGGTGGAGTTTTTGGGATCACTCAGGTATAAGATCATGTCATCTGCAAATACGGATATCTTGACGTCTTCCTTGCCAATTTGAATCCCTCTTATGTCCCTTTCTTGTCTTATGGCTTCAGCTAAGACTTCAAGTACAATATTGAATAGAAATGGTGAGAGTGGACAGCCTTGTCTAGTTCCTGATCAAAGTGGGAATGCTTCCAATTGTTCCCCATTGAGCATAATCCTTGCTATGGGCTTGTTGTATACAGCTTTTATTATATTGATAAAGGTTCCTTCCATTCCTGCTGTCTCTAGTGTTTTGATTCTAAAATGCTGTTGGATCTTGTCAAAAGCTTTTTCTGCATCTATCGAGAGTATCATGTGGTCTTGGACTTTGTAATTTGGACTTTGGAACCCGGCAAGCACCCAGGTGGACCCAGCTTTGCCTGGGCCCTGCCCTGGATGACCCCAACCCCCTTTGCACTGCCCTGCCAGCTCTCCAGTTGAGTGAGTGCGAGATCCCACACGTCACGACGAGCACCCAGGCTGACTCCGGCTTAGCCTGGGCCCTAGCCTGGACCCCATCCCCTCACATCCTCCTGCCCCCTGTGCCTCTGCCGCTCCCCCCAGGTCCCAGGTGAAGAATTCTGCCATCAACATCAGACCCTCTGCCTCTCCAGCCCCCGGGGACCTACGCACGTGGTCCATGGAAGACACACTACTACTCAGAATTCAATAGAGTCCAAAGGAAACTCAAGCAAAACTCTAAGGAACAAAGAGAACACAGGCCATACATCTGGACTCCACTACAATCATTATATCACGTGGGCGAGATTCTTCACATCCAGCCCAAAGATAAGTAAACCTTTTTTTTTTCTTTCACCTTACTGAATCCTTCCTAGTATCAATTGCTGTAGATGAACTTCCTCATACAGCCACCCCAAAAACATACAACTCCAGGGAGTACACCACAAACCCTCATATATCACCAAGATACTAAATCATAAAAGTGTACTACCATACTAATATTCACCCCTTGGTTACTTAACCTGACTTAACTGATGTACTAACAGCCTAATAGCATCATCTAGGATATAACAATAACAATACACAAACATACCCAATCCAAGGCAAGCACTAGTAATAACTGGCAAGTGTAACAATACCAACTAGGTGGATTCAGTGAAAAACACACAGAAACTGAAAGGTCCTACAAAACAAAACAACAATGCCCAAGTCAAAGTGGAGATCCACGAGAAACAAAACCCAAGAAGACCAAGCTCCCACTGAAAGAATTAATCCCATAATGATGGATTCCGACCAGAACAAATCCACAGAAAATAGCCATGAAAGCCAGACCCAACATAATGACTTTCAGAGTATGATCATTACCATGATTAATACTATGAAAGAGGAAATCTGAGAAGAGTTAAACAACTGTATCAACCACTTTGAACAAGAACACAACAGGAACCTGGAGGAGTTGAGAAAAACAGTTCAAGAAACAAAAATAGGTATAGAGCAGTTAAAACAGTCTCAGGCAGTGTTTAAAATTGAACTAAAAGACAAGTTTCTTCAACCCAAAACTCAACAGAGAGTCTTATCAGCAGAACAAATGAGGCAGAAAGAGAATTTCAGATCTTGAAGACAAAGTGGGAGAAGTAACCAGCTCAATGGAAGAGATTGTTAAACCCAAAAAGATACTGGAGAGGAACATTCAAGAGATATGGGACACCCTGAAGAAGCCTAACATGCGCATTCATGGAGTACCAGAACAAGAATCCCAAAATACCACACCTGAGAAAATATTTCAATTCATCATAAATGAAAACTTCCCACAACTAAATAATGAGAGGCCTATCCAAATACAAGTGGCATTTCACACTCCAAACAGATATGACCAAAATAGAAAATTGCTACGGCAAATAATAGTCAAAACACTCCACATTCAAGACAAAGAAAAGGTGCTGAGAGCTTTAAGAGAAAAAAAGCAAGTCACCTTTAAAGGTAAACCTATTAGAATAACAAAATAATTGTTTCTTAAGTGTGCATATGAATTTAAATTGAGCATGCCAAATAATAAAAAGAGTCAAAAACCAAAATGTGATTATAAGCACGCAATAATTTTTTAAAAAATTTTTTATTATTATTTATTATATATTCAATTGTGTGTGTGTGTGTGTGTGTGTGTGTGTGTGTGTGTGTGTGTGTGTGTTTGTAGAACCACAGACGAATTCGGGAAACACCATGGACGCCTCCACCTCCGCCTTGTTTACTCCCCCCCTAGATTCACAGGCTCCGCCCTACCAGGACCAGAAACACAGGCCACCCCCGCTTCCGCCCGGCGTCTATACGTGGGGTCTAGGATCCGAACTCAGGACCTTCCGCTTGCAAGGCAGAGACTTAACCCCTGAGCCACCTCTCCAGCCCCAGCACGCAATAATTTGAAGTGGCCATAGCTTTGTTATTTTAGAACATAAAACATAAAACACACATATTGTGGGAAATCTTGATAACTAAGCAAGTCAAAACACTTAAAGTAACTCTTAAAATGAGATCACCATAGACATAGCACAAAAAACAACAGACAGTTCTTCTGGCCCCTCTAGTACAGGGGGGCAGAGGCTTTCTTTCCTTAGTTTTTTTAGAAATTAAAATAGAGGTGTTGTTAGGTAAATTAAAAAGAAGACAGTTTAAAACATACATTTGTTGGCCTTGAAAGTGAGCCATTCATCATAACAGGGAGTGATGAATTTTCTTTTCTTAATTTCAACACTTAGATTTTGAGTTCTTTCCCTAAACTCCCCAAAGTGTTCTGTCATAAGAGATAAAAGAGTCATCTAAGTCTGTCCCATTTTAAGACCAGTCAAGGAGAAAGAAAGGTGTCAGTCCAATAACAAGGACAATGAGAACAACAATCACAATAAAACAGATGAGGCAAGGATGCCCTGGTTGATATTAATGGGAAAGAGCTCTGTCATTTGATGCACAGAGGGAGGTGAGGGAGGAGTCACAGAGGGGTGATAAACAGGATTAGTTGAGGAGGGAGGGGGAGGGTCTAAAGGAGGCGTCCCTTTTGAGGGCCAGGGGGCCCTTTCAAAAGGATCTAGGGAGGGGTAAAGAGAGTCAGATTGGTCAGGAGAGCTCGGGCTAGAATTGAGCTTCAACTTTGTTTCTGTCTCAAATTTGTTCTCTTTAGGGGTCCGAGGTTCTTTCTGGGTCTGGGTGGGAAACAGCCCTATAAGGAAGAAACAGTCAGGACAACCCCCAAGGAAGTTTTCCCTTTCTCTATTTAAGCTCTCCTAATCAAATTCTCTATTCTATCCCACATGTCCCAGTCAAAGAGATAACTCTCAGGCAGCCAAGGAGCCACTTTAAGCAAGCAAGACCTTGCTTGCTGTACCTGATTGTTAGTTAGGTTTAAACTTTGGCTCTTTAAGAGTACCCATAAGGAGTCCAGGGCTGGATCAGCCTAGGACGAGGACTGCCCCATAATTTATGGGGGTACACTCACCTGAAAGACAGACTGTCTGCCAGTGAGTTGAGGTTTGCCTCACATGGGGCACCAGTCTGCAGAGGGTAGGATGGCCCTGCAGCTAGTGCAATTGATGGATTCTGGTACAGCTAAATATCCCTCGGGGCTGGGCGGGTGATGAGTGTCACAGCCCGGATCCCCCTCACCACCAGGAGGGATTACCATACCAAACCTTAGTCTGTATTACAAATCCATAGTTATAAAAACAGCCTGGTACTGGCTCCAAAATAGACACACAGGTCAATGGATAAGGATTAAAAACCGAGATATAAGCCCACAAAATTACAGCCATTTGGTCTTTGACAAAGGGGCCCAAAGAATCCAATGGAAAAAGAACAGCATCTTCAACAAATGGTGCTGGCAAAACTGGATCTCCACATGCAGAAGATTAAAGCTGGATCCGTACTTGTCACCACGTACAAGACTTAATTCCAAATGAATCAAGGACCTTGATATAAGGCCAGAGACTATAAAAACCATAGGTGAAAGGATAGGGAACTCCCTCGAGCTGATTGGGCTAGGCCAACATTTCCTTAACAGACATCCAATGGCACAGTCACTGCTACCAACTCTCAACAGTTGGGATCTTTTGAAATTACAGAGCTTCTGTTCAGATAAAGAGATTGTAACACGAGCTCAAAGGCAACCCACAGAATGGGAGAAAATCTTCAATAACCACACATCTGATAGAGCTCTACTGTCCAGAGTGCACAAAGAACTTAGAAAACTAAACGCCAAGGAAACCACTGGCCCAATTTAAAAATGGGCCCTGGAACTTAAAAGAAACTTTACCAGGGATGAAATTATAATGTCCAACAAATATGTTAAAAAATGCTCCACTTCTTTAGCCATCAGGGAAATGCAAATGAAAACTTCCCTGAGATATCATCTCACCCTTGTCAGGATGGCAAAAATCCACAATACAAACAACAAATGCTGGAGAGGATGTGGAGAGAGGGGAACTCTCCTTCATTGCTGGTGGGAATGCAGGCTTATACAGCCACTCTGGTGAGCCGTCTGGAGATTATTAAAGAAATTAAAGATTGAAATGCCATATGACCCTGTGATTCCACTTTTGGGAATAACCCCCCATGCAGCAGAGATTCACCTTGATAGCACAACTGCGGCCATGTTTACAATAGCAAAGTAATGGAATCAACCCAAATGTCCAACAGTTGACGAGTGGATAAGGAAACTGTGGTACATCTATACAATGGAGTACTACTCAGCCATCAAAAATGATGAATTACTGGAATTTGCCGGGAAATGAATGTCATTAGAAACAATTATATTAAGTGAAGTATCCCAAACCCAGAAAATTAAGCAAAACCCACCCAGCCCACCTTGAGACACTCAATAGTAAATCTATGTAATACCTACAGTAATTACAAGGATTATGAACAGGAGGGATGGGGTTGGAAAGCCACACCAGAAACAAGGAGAGAAGTGACCATGCTACAGCAGAGAAAATAGGCCTCCATCAAGACTGCAAGTAAGTAATGTGACACCTGGTTAAGTTCAAAGATGTTCTTTCCTGATCATTTTCAACTGAGGGTGTATGATCTCACCAGAAGGGGAGGGCATATAGTCTGGCAGATAAAAAGTAACCATTTTGCAAATTGGTGAATGACCCTTCCCTCACTGAGGTTTCCTACTTTTATTACATCTACCCTTGAATGTGCTCTTATAATAAGACTCCAGTTTAACAGCTTTTTGTCTCTGGCCAGGGGGTGACATACAGTGCCCACCAGGATGGAGTGAAGGGCATTGCAGGAGCAGCAAAACTGCCAAAGAATATCAACAAACCACAATCCAGAACTTCAGAGACTCTATATCAACCACCTAGAACTAGACCAGACTAATCTCTCCCCATCCTGAAGCTCAGGGACATTTGCGGAAGAGGGGGAGGTAAGAGTGTAAGATCAAATGGATGGGAGGAACAGTGATTTGCAAGATACTCCACACAAGTTAGGGACAAAGCAATCATAATTGGAATTTGCATGCCCGGCGCAATGTCCAACATTCTATTGACCTCACAAAGTCTAGCATCTGCTAAAGGCACCAAGATCCTTGGAGGCAAGGGACTGACAGCCACAGTAGTGTTCCTATGCTTAAGGGGAACATGGGAAAGGGTTCAGGGAAATGCCACTGGGTCCTTGTACGTCACCAGAGAGGAGAGCCCAGAGGAGAGTCAGGCATGCACAATAAAGGACTCTCTGGGAATTGGGGTGGGAGGCACTGGGGGATGGGGAGGTAGGGGTGAGTGGAGGAAGAGCAGAGGGTTCGGGGGTAGGAGGAGGGAGGGAAGGTACTGGTGTACCTATTAAGTTTGTGTGAGCGGAAATAATAATAAAAAATGTATAAAAAAGTTTTAAAGGCAAAAAAATAAAAAATGATTTTGATAACATTAAAAGGCCTGAGTACATACTGACTAAAGTATTTTGTTTTACCTTGATTTTTATGAGGCTTCACAAAAGGTGGTATTGTGTTTTTACCTAGGATCCGATAACATCATTTTTGTAATTCCTTTAAAAATTTGTTTTCCCATGTGTAATACCAACATATCTAGCAACCAGAAAGGAAAACTGTTCTCTGGGAAATTCATTGGAATTTATTTATTCTCCTCGTTTGTATGAGCTCCCTTCCTTGGGGACAAGTCTGCTTTCTAATTTCAGGTGTACTCCTGTGTTTTGCTACAATCTTGTTAACTTAATTTGGATATAATTTTTTTTAAGATGAGGTCTACTGTTATTTCCTCTTTTAAAGGACATTTCTTAAAGGATAAACAACAAGAAACCATCAAGTATAAAGAAAATATGTATGGTACTTAGATGTACAGAAGGTTTAAAAAAAGGTTTATGAGATAAGATATGTTACTTAAAAATTTAAAGTATGTATAAGAGGTTTATGAGTTGATTACTTTTAAAAAAGTTAAAGTATAAAGGTTTGTGGTATGTTAGGTTTATGAAAAAACTGAAAATTAAACATGATCAATCAAAGAAAGCCCTGCTAACACTCAATATTTTAAATGTGACAAAAACGGACCCAGAAACACCATTCCAGAGACATTGGACTTCTAAGATCTCATACAAGTCCATTCTGGTCCGTTGGAGAGACCCCCTGACAGGGGCATGGAGGGGCCCCCGACCCCTCATTACAGCCAGACAAAGGTTTGGCTGTGTCTTCCCCCAGGATGAAGAGCACCCTATTTGGGTCCCTGCTCGGGATCTGCAATACCTCCCTCAGGAGAAAAATAATCAACGCAGCCCCAGGGAGTGCAATGCCCCTGAGGGTGGCACTTCTGCTCTTTCCCCAGGCCCCAACGATGGCACTGTTGATCCTGATGACCACCATGTGATGGAGGATTTGGGGACCCTCGAAATGCCCGGGCCATCCTTAGTAGCCAGGCAGGGAAGCCCTGTGACTGTTCTGGGGGAACATACACCTCCCTCCCCTCAGGGGGACAGACCAGCTGGACAGTTGAGTGCGCTGGCAAGAAAGCTTACTTCTGGCAGGCAACGTCATCTTATACTGGGGAAGGTAACGCCATCTGGAGGTGTGTTACCAAGCCCAAAATAATCCCGGTTGTAGGTAACTGCCCGGGACCTTGCCCCTGCTCCACATTCACCCAACCATGCGCTCCTCTTGTTATTCTACCACCCAACAGTGCTTTGACCAGACTACCAACAAGACATATTGGACTGCCACGTGCCAAGAGGGGAGAGAAACCTTGACACAGGGGGTATAACTGGAGACTCCGGGTCTGCTGTCTCCCCGTTTTGACAAAGTGGGGCAAACAGTTTGCTGGGACTTAAATGGCCCCATAGGATTCTCAGATGAGGGAAGGGTTCAAGATGAACTTAAAGAACTTCAAGTTGAACATAGGATAGAGAGATTCTTTCAGGATATGTACCCTCAACTTAATTACCACCCTATAGCTCTCCCGGGGACACGGGGAGAACTTTTTCTCGACCCTCTTACTAAATCCTTATTACAAATGACTTTTACCCTTCTAAATGCAACAGTACCGTCTCTTGCCCAGGATTGTTGGCTCTGCCTCAGGCTTGGATCTCCCCGGCCTCTGGCCCTTCTGACTAACACATCCCAAGGCCTTACCTCTCCTACTACAAACTGCACTAAAGGTCTTCCCTTGCCTGTTCAATTAACACCAACCTCCCTGAAGACCACCTGCCTCTGGGCTCTACCATCCCCACATAACAACAGCTTGGATCTTGGAGGCGTGCATCCTTCTTTTTGCGCAGACAACCTCACCATGAATAATTCCCTGAGGTGCCTGGACGCTGGCTTTATTTTTGTCTGTGGTAGGGGAATGGCTTACTCCTTCCTGCCTTCTAATTGGACAGGCCTTTGCTTACCAGCTTCCCTCCTCCCAGATATTGATATTATAAGAGGGAATGAACCCTTACCCATTCCCTCCTTTGACCTTATCAGGGGGGGTGATCTAAAAGAACCATCCAGGTGATCCCCCTCCTTGTTGGGCTTGGAATTACAGCAGGGGTAGCCACAGGCACAGCAGGCCTGGGCACCTCCTTGGGCCTTAATAATAAGCTATCCCAGAAACTCATTGAAGATGTTCAGGTTGTGTCTGAGACTGTAATTGAACTACAGTCTCAACTTAACTCTCTGGCCAATGTTGTTCTCCAGAATTGGAAAGGATTAGATTTTTGATGGCCAAAGAAGGAGGGCTTTGTTTATTTCTAAAGGAAAAGTGCTATTATTATGTCAACAGATCAGGAATTGTTCAAGATAAGATCAAGAAGCTCCAGGAGGATCTAGAACACCAATAGCATGAATTCCAGGACAATCCTTTCTGGACCAGCTTCCATGGCCTCCTACCTTACCTCACTCCACTCTTTGGCCCCCTAGCCACCATACTTCTTTTTGCAGCCATTGGACCATGTGTGATTAGTGCCTTTGTTTGCTTTATTAAGAGACAAATTGAATCTGTACAGCTTCATCAGGTCCAGGTCCATTACCAAAGACTCGCCACAGAGGAATCCATCCTGCACGCTGAACCCCTGAGCCTGATCTGACTAGGCATTACCTGAGGGCTG
This sequence comes from Typhlomys cinereus, assembly GCA_023101885.1. Taxonomy (NCBI): domain Eukaryota; kingdom Metazoa; phylum Chordata; class Mammalia; order Rodentia; family Platacanthomyidae; genus Typhlomys; species Typhlomys cinereus. The sequence continues at coordinate 1,407,982 of JALPQD010000418.1, read as the reverse complement.
GTGGCCAAAGATAGGTAAGTGGGAGCCCAGCCAGCGATCAACTTAAGACAGGACTTGTAACACTTGAAGCTACAAGCTCCCATGACGGGTAAGATTCTGGAGGGGGGTTTCCACACCTAAGACAGGCACAGTCGCTCAAGGCCATATGGTCTGCCCAGTCACAGGTGTCCTCCTGGACTGTTTCATACAAAAACAAAAGGGGGAAGTGTTGGGCCTCCAAGCCCGAGGCCTGCTGGAAATTCCTAAGCCTGGCTGGAGTTTCAGGACCTGTCCTTGAGTTCTGAAACTTATCTCTGACTCCCTCCTCCCCTCTCTGATGTAGTGCTGCTGTAACCTCCCCTCACTGACCTGGACACATCCCTTTGGCTGCCTTTCTCCTTCACCACCCCTCACGCCACCTAGCTCTCCTCCCCCCAGCAGGACCCTATATAAGCTCAGGTGCTATTCAATAAAGTTGAGATCCTGCTTTCACAGATTTCCCAGTCCGGTGTGTTTCTCCCCAGTGGTGAGGGGGGTCCGGGCTGTGACACTCATCACCCACCCAGCCCCGAAGGATATTTAGCTGTACCAGAATCCCTCAATTGCACTAGCTGCAGGGCCATCCTAACCCCCTGCATCAATCTTATTGATTTTTTTCAAAAAACCTGCTTTTTGACTGGTTGATTTTTTCTATCGTTTTCTTAATCTCGATTTCAAATATTTCTCCCCTTATTTTGCTAATCTCCTCTCTTCTACTGCTTTTGTGATCAGATTGCTCTAGTGTCTCTAAAGATTTAAGCTGCATTGTTAAGTTATTAATTACTGATGTTTCCATTTTTTTTGATGTAGGCATTAAGAGCTATGAACTTACATGTTAAGACAGCTTTCATTGTGTCCCAAAGATTTTGATAAGTTGTATTTTCATTATAATACACTTTCAGGAAATCTTGAATTTCTTTTTTAATTTCTTCCTGAATTCAATTCTCATTCAGCATCATAGTGTTATGTTTCCACGAGTTAGTATATTTTCTGTTGTTTATTGTGCTGTGGATGTTAAACTATAGACCATGGTGTCTGATAAGGTACAAGCTAGAACTTAAACTTTCCTTTTTATGTGGAGATTCGTTTTGTGGCCCAATATGTGATCTATTTGGAGAAAGTTCCATGTGCTGCTGACAAAAATGTGTATTCTTTGGTGTGTGGATAAACAGTTCGATAGAGATCTGTAAGGTCCATTTCTTCAAGGGTTTGGTTGAGTTCCAAAGTGTCACTGTTTGGTTGAGTTCCAAAGTGTCACTTGGCCTGTTGATCTATCCCATGTTGAGAGGGCAGTGTTGAAATCCCCAAAAATTATTGTTTGGGGATTGATTTCCTGCTTTAGACACTGTAGGGTTTGCTTAATGAATGTGGACATTTTTATGTTTGGTGGCTTTTGTAAGTGTGTTGCTTGACATTTAGTTTTGGTGGTATTATACTTCCCTTCTGTCCTCCTGGATACACATTCATTAAGTTCCAGGAGTTTCCTGGTGGCCTACCTATATGCCCAGAAGGAAAGAAGTGAAAAAGCCCTGAGAGAAACAATCCCATTTACTATAGCCCCTTAAAAATGAAATACCTTGTTATAAACCTAACCAAGGAAGTAAGAGACCTTTATAATGAAAACATTAAAACCCTAAAGAAAGAAATTGCAGAGGCCACCAGAAGGTGGAAAGACCTCCCATATTCCTGTATTGGCAGAATTAACATCGTAAAAATGGCCATCCTACCAAAAGCAATATACAAATTCAGTGCTATACCAATTAAAATCCCATAGCAATTATTTAAAGAGGTGACCAAACAATCTCAAAATTCATATGGAGGCACAAAAGACCCAGGATAGCAAAAACAATCCTGAGTAACAAAAACACGGCTGGAGGCATCACCATATCAAACCTTAGTCTATACTACAAATCCATAGTTATAAAAACAGCCTGGTACTGGCTCTAATATAGACACACGGATCAATGGATAAAGGTTGAAGACCCAGATAGAAGCCCACACAACTACAGCCATTTGATCTTTGACAAAGGGGAACAAAAAAATCCAATGGAAAAAGAACAGCATCTTCAACAAATGGTGCTGGCAACCCTGGATCTCCATATGCAGAAGATTAAAACTGGACCCGTACTTGTCACCATGTACAAGAATTAATTACAAATGGATCAAGGACCTCGATATAAGGCCAGAGACTATAAAAACGATAATTGAAAAGGTAGGGAACCCCCTGCAGCTGATTGGGCTAGGCCAACAGTTCCTAAACAGACATCTAATAGAAAAATGATGAATTAATGGAATTTGCCAGGTAATGAATGGAATTAGAAACAATTATATTGAGTGAAGTATCCCAGACACAGAAAACTAAGTGCTGTATGTACTCCCTAATATGTGGCTCCTAGTACCTAACCCACTTAGAGACACACTCAAAGATAAATCTCTGTAATACCTACAGTATTTGCAAAGATTATAAACAGGAGAGATGGAGAAGGAGGGCCACACCAGAAACAAGGAGAGAGGGGACCATGTTACAGCAGAGAAAATAGGCCACCATCAAGGACTGCAAGTAAGTAAGAAGACATCTGCTTAAGTTCACAGACTTTCCTTCCTGATCATTTACAACTGATGGGGTATGATCTTACCAGAATGGGAAGGCATATAGTCTGGCAGATAGAAAGTAATCATTTTGCAAATGGGTGATTGACCCCTCCCTCACCGTGGTTTTCTACTTTTATTACATCTACCTTTGAATATACTCTTTTAACAAGACTCTAGTTTAACAGGTTTTTATCTCTGGCCAGGGGGTGACATCCAATACCCATCAGGATGGAGTGAAGGGCATTGCAGGAGCAGCAAAACTGAAAAATATCAACAAACCATAATCCAAATCTCTCCCCACCCTGAAGCTCAGGGAAATTTGCGGAAGAGGGGGTGGTAAGATTATAAGAGCACAAGGATGGGAGGAGTAATGATATGGAAGATACTCCACTCAAGTTAGGGCTGAAACAACCATAATTGAACTTTGCATCCCCTGCGCAATATCCAACACATTATTGACCCCACAAAGTCTTGCATGGGCTAAAGGCCCTAGGATCCTTGGAGACAAGGGATTGCCAGCCACAATAGTCTTCTTATGCTTAAGGGGAACACAGGAAAGGGTTCTGGGAAATGCCACTGGGTCCTTGCACCTCATCGGAGAGGAAGACCCAGAGGATAGTTTGGCATGCACATTAAAGGATGCTCAGGGGATGGGAGGGGGAGCCACTGGGGGATGGGGAGGGAGGGGTGAGAGGAGCAGAGCACAGGGGGGTGGAGGGTGGGAGGGTACTGGTGTATCTGTTAAGTTTGTATGAGTGGAAATAAAAAAAATTCAAATGTTTAACAAATGGTAACTGACTGTCAACTGGGAGACTAATCCCACTCATTACTTTGTCCTACTCCTATTCTTCCATCTACCTGTAAGCCTCATCTTGTATTAAGATGTTCATTTATGTAGTCTTTTATCTTTGGTTAGGATACGACCTCTATACACAATTAAGATGCATCCAAGGTCAGTGCAAGAACAACAAACTGAAAACAAACAAACAAACAAAAAAAACCATAATTTAGAACACTGAAGACCCTTCAATATTCACGTGGAAACAGACCAGCCAAATCTCTCATCACTCATGGAACCTTTCAGAAGTGGGAACGGCAAGATTGTAAAACACTAAAGATGGGGAGGTCAAATATTCAAGATACTCCACACAGTCAGGGCTACAGCAGCCATGACATAACCACATTGTCTTTTGACCTTTCCTGATCTCCATAATGACTGATATCTCAACAATCCCTCAAAATCTAGTATGAATCTTAGGTGTGAAGGCTTCAGATAGTAGGATCCATATAGGCAAGGGGTTAAGCAGAGATACAGTGTTTCCAAATTAGTTGGCAGCATAAGAAAGGGCCCCCAACATATGCCACTGAATCCTGAACCCTCACTAGTGTAAATGACTCAGAGAGAAATTAAGTGCCACATAAACAGATGTTCAGGAGAATGGGAGGAAGCAGGCAGCAACCACCAAGTTAGGAAGAAGGAAGAAAGAGTGGTGAGAAATAGGGAACAGAGGGGAGAGTGGGATGGGAGAACAATAGTAGGGAGGGACGAGGGAAGGGAAAGGAGCTTGTATATCTAGTTCCACTTAAAAGACATAAGGAAAATGCAAAGTAAAAGCCACCCTGACATACTCTCTCTCAGGTGAGAATGGCTAGATCCAAAGCACAACAACAAATGCTGGTGAGAATGTGGGAAGAAGGGAAACCTCATCCATTGCTAGTGGGAATGGAAACTTTGCAATCTCTCTATAGATCTCTATGTAGGTTCCTAAAACATTTAAAAATCAAAATACTATATGACCAGCTATATAACATGGGAATGTTCACAAAGAACACTAGACCTCAGTACAGAAGCATGTACAATTGTGTTACTTGAAGTTCTATTCAAAATAGAAAAGAAATGGATTCAGCCAACATGTCCAACTGTAGATGCATGGATAATGAAAATGTGGTACACACATATCATAGAATATTATTCAACTATCTAGAAAAAGTGAATTGATGAAATCTGCTTGTAAATGCATGGAACTGGAAGACATTATACTGAGTTGAAGTATTCCAAACTAGAAAGACAGATGCTGCATGATCTATTTTATAAATGGATTATAACTACATATCTTTAAATGAAAAATCAAACTGAATCCTTTTTAACACTCATAAACTGCAAGGAAACTTAAGCCAGGTGTAGAGGAAGATCCCAAAAGATACTAGACCAAAAACACATGCAAATGGAACAGTAGTAAGGGAGAAAATAGATACCAACAGAACATTTCTTAGAGGTACATATAAATACATGACAGTAAATGGCCATGGAAAACCTTTTCGTATACTAACATAAGAAACCACTACACTTAAAGGAATGCCAGCAAGGATATTTCAAGAGAAACAAAAATACAATTGCTGGGAATCACAGGGGCAGTGCAGGACAATAAAAGTAATTTTTCCCACCTGTGAGTTTAACCAAAAAAGGATTATTTATACTATCACACAAACTTGGTTCCTTAGTAGTATAGGAGCTCCAAAGGGAGCCCTGTCTTTCACACAAGGAGAGAGACGGGCAGACTGGACGGACAGGGGCAGAAGCATAAAGGGAACTGAAGATGGCAGAAGAGAGGATAAGAAGGTTAGGAAAGGGGGCATTGACAAAAATTCATTGTTTGTATACAAAATCACAAATCAATGATTGTGGAATCAGTCACATTTGAACATTGCTGCATGCCCACATATTTTCTGAATGTGACTTTCTTCTCTGATTAAAAATATTATACTTTTGTTAAACCACCATATGAATGTGATACTGTAGGTTATATAAAACTGGAGTGATGCTCTAAGAATTTTGAAATATGCAGTCTGATTATTCTGAATTTTGAAAAAAATGTGGAAATTATTTTGTTTCGTATCTTTAATATTATTCTGAGAAGGTGATGAGATTGTTTTTAATCCAAACTAGACACTGTTCAAAATACATTCCCTCCTTTAAATTAGCCTTCCATTATAAAGTTTGAACAAAAATGGGTAATATTGAGGTCTATTAAATTAAAAGAATCTTCTCCACTTTTTCCAAAATGAGCTGGATTTCACTTAGTTAGATGACTTTATCAACAAACCAAAACTCACATTGTTAATCATGATATACAATGTTATTGTCATTACCTGCCAAGGCATAATCATCTTGTTTTCATCAGCAACTGGCTGCATTTCCAGTCGTTTAAGAGTCATCTCATGGAGACTTGGCCATAGCATACACAGCGTTATATATATTATAGCTTTCCTCCATCATATGCATGTCAAAAAGCTTCCCATGCAGCAGTTCCAAGGAGGCATTAGTTAGACAGTTATCCAAATGTTCACAATCAGGCCCTGAAAATGAGCAATTGAAGAACAAATGACATATCTTCGTAAGATAAAAATCACCTGGGTAATTGAAAGGAGTAACTGTCTGTAAAAACTTTGTGAAGTCAGAAATTCCCTTGTGAAGTTGTGAGAAAAACACAGTCCCATGAAAGAAGTCAAAAATGAAATAATCAACTGAGTTGTTCATATCCCATTAGAATTTTGAGACCAAGACTTTTCCAATCATTAAAATATCCCCCATATATAATAACCATCTTACCAGAGTATCAGCATTCCCATAAATAATGATCACATTTGCAGATTTCTCAAGTTTCTCATAATCATTCCATGAGGTTTGTTTATATGAATTAACTCTCACTGGGATCATTCATGAGAACGCTATGCAGACTTGATTCTGGTGAAACTCAAATCTCAATTCAGTGAGAATCTTACTACCTTTGTGATCATCTGAGGTTAGTAGCCCTACCCAGGTCCAGCTGAAATGAAGTATCAAAGAGACAATCCATGTGACAGAAATGGGTCCTTTGGGCCCACTTGGTACAGAGATGAAAACTGATTTCGGTCACTGAGGAGAGTGTCAAAAGGTCCAAAAGTAAGCTGGAAATGAAGAAGAGCATCATATTTAAAGTCATATTCAAGATCATGGAAATTCTTCCAAAATTTACATGCAGAACACAAGAGTTTGAAAAATGCCATTAATTTGACAACGTTTCTGTCTTTTCTCTTCATTCAAAAGAAATATGAATGTATCAAAACATTTCAGTAATTACCACTGGGAGTTGATTATTCAGGTATCCCTCTCTTATGACAGAAGACATTCTGAATAATACCCAAAATACGTGCAATCAAGTCACTCATAGAACTCTCCCTCACCTGTGGAAATTTGTAGAGTTCCAATAATGTTGCAATCTGAGCAGATGTTACCCATGAGGTTTCTGTAAGTACAGCAGTTGTCTTCACTTCCTCTCCACAGTTGTAATTAACAACAGAATTGGTCAGACCTGTGAGCCATTGAAAAACATGAACTAAAACTTTGTATCCTGTGTGCAAGTTGTCATAGACAACAAATCCTAAAGAAGTATTTTGTAGAAGATGTGGATTCTTTTTGATCGCCTCAGTGGGAAATTGTATGGATAGAATAAGTCGGTAGTTTTGAATGGATTCCTGTGGGAGAGGTAAAATAATGCTTAGAAGGAAGTTTCATGCCACATGCGTCTGCATATATACTTCACTATCTTTTATAGTCAGAATGCTGGTTTTTCCACAAATCCACATTTTATTATTTCTTTCAATGAATCAGTGGAACACAAAAGGAGTGTTATATATTTTTCTTTGTAAATTCATAAATGTATATCACTTATACATTGTTGTCCCATGGGGAGCTAGCTTTATCAGTCTTCACATTGTTAATGCACCACCAATGTCAGTCAATGAATCACAAAAGAAGCTGTCATAACATAACAGGTTTGCTTTTTAATGAATAAAGACCTTGCAGTACTATTATGAAAACAAACTAGCCTTATTGTACTATACACTGTAATAAGATAATACTTAATTAAAAAAGAGTCCTCAGTGATTTCCTACTATGAATGATTCAAATAGCAGATAATATTTCTGTAATATTGATTTTCTCTTTGCTGTGTATGACATGCTTATGTTTTTTGTATGTATGAGATTGCTTGAGAATCTGTGTGAGAGCGTCCAAATGCGTCAATGAATTTCTATGTTATCCAGCTCATTGCCTCATGTACCTGTATTAGTTTTGCATTTTATTTCAGACAATGTCATTTTTCACTTTCTGCTACATATGTCAGTTCGAATGGCTTCTGAGCATCTGGAGACTCCTGTCTCACATCTCCCCATAGGAGCACTGATATTTCATGTGTCCTATCATGTTAGCCTTCATTTTGGTTCTGTGGACCCAAACTCAGTCACTGTGATACCTTTTAAAGCTTTCTAAATACTGGTTTATCTCTTATACTCCATACTAATATTTTATTAGATATTGTATCTGCATAGCACAGTTGCATAAAATTGGATAAACACAAAGCAAGAAGTAGACAGAGACATTCACATGTGTAGAGACAGACTTGTATCTTAGCTGTTGATAAAAGAGTTCAGAGGAAAAGAAGAAATACTTGAAACATCATCTGTCATGAGATAGAACACTAACCTTAAGCATCTAAGACTTTGAATTCTGCCAGGTCATATTAGTTAAATTATTCATCCTATATATATAAGAAGTGGTCTTTGAGGATAGTGGCACATTTCATTATATCTGTAATATATATGACAAAGTTTGGGAATTCTTGGCTATATTCTTCATATTAATTCAGAATAGTTGTATCAGATAGCCTTCATATGTCTTACCTTCCCACATTTGGACTTCTACCCTGTAATAACTGCAGTTGCATTCATGATCATTTAACACTCCAACAAGGTCTAATCTCAATCCTGGTAATATCACAATGACTACACTTTACTTTCTGGTCTACATCTGTATCAGTAATTGTGTAACAATTTACTAACACAAATACATTCTGAAGTGAATGCAAAACTATCTAGCTTTTTCAATATCAGCTTCACATTGCATTTACACATTCAGTATTATATGACAAAATGAAATCATATAATAGAATATTTTCTCATTGATAGGATAAAGAAACCAATTATTTCAGAAACTGTAAAAATAAGCATCTAGATTGAAAAATATAAAATAGCCCTCAAGTTTCAGCATCTCAATATCCTTTGTATACCAAAAACATTTTGTATTCATTATTTTATAATTGTCTCCATTTATGATATGAAATTGCATCCTTATAACCCCATTTGATCACATTTTATCACCTTACCCATCCTACTGACAATATTATAATTAATTAATAACAACGTTCCCTTATATGATTTGCATTCATCTAAGCTGCAGGCATGGTGTTGTGCCTGAGCAAACATTAGAAACAAAAATCATATGCAAAAAAAAAAACCTTAAACCATAAAGATGGTTTTATCAGGTTGCTGTTGCTGTGAAAATAAGTTTTTGGCTTACAGGTAAAAGAAAAGTGGATATTACTTTTACTGATAACATTTCTTTATAGAAAAGCGTAATCACACTGTTCAATTTTGACCAACACTGGGTAAAACTTTTATTGAACTACTTTTCTGCACAATTAAATTTTTTAACATTTTTATTATTATTTCTGCTCATACAAACTTAATAGGTACACCGGTTCCCTCCTTCCCTCCTCCCCCCCCACTCCCCCTCCCTCCCCATCCCTCAGTGCCTCCCCCTCCCGTTCCCCAGAGAATTCTTTAATGTGCATGCCAGACTCTCCTCTGGGCCCTCCTCTCCGATGACGTACAAGGACCCAGTGGCATTTCCCTGAACCCTTTTCTGTGTTCCCCTTAAGCATAGGAACACTACTGTGGCTGTCAATCCCTTGCCTCCAAGGATCTTGGTGCCTTTAGCAAATGCTAGACTTTGTGGGGTCAATAGTGTGTTGGACATTGCGCAGGGCATCTGCACAATAAATTTAAAGAAAGGCAATGATATGATTTACCTCCAATAATAAGGGCTGAGTCCTGATGAGTTCAAAGCAAAAACGATAAAACTTACTGAACTTACCAGTAGCTGAAATTTCCTCTCATTTGAGAAACAGTTCTTTTATGGAATGTTGCAACTATTTGAAGAGGGAAAAATCCTGAAATCAGTACATTTCCATCGGAGTACAAATTCATTTTCCTTCTTCTTAAGCATTCATGTGCCTGAATGGCACACCCAACAATGGGCATCTTCAGAAGCAAAGTGACAAATAACCAAGTGAACTGAATATCAATAGAAGTGTCTGCAAAGCTCTAGTTCTTGTGGAGCTTGACACAGAGTGTTGAGCAGGTGTAGGAAAATCTAATGTGCTTTATCGACATCCGTGTTTATAATATGGTGACTGATTGCTGCTTCACATTTCTTGTGTGGGTTTCTTTCTGACAAGCATGATGAATTCCTCTGGAGAATTCTGAAACAAATTCTTCCTCAGGCTTTGCATCTGAGGCTCAACATTCCAGATTAAAAAAAACCTCAAGAATATATTTATGGAGATCGTCTAGCCACAGGCAGCCTAATTTCTTTATAAATGGCAAGAAGCCAGATGCCACCATGATGTCCTCTGGGGTGGATCTTGTCAGAGGTATTCCCCTAGAGACGATTCAGGTCAATGTCTTCTTGGATAAAGGAAAGATCATGAAACAGAGGATGACAATGTAGGTGACAGCTGAATGTGCCAGAAAAGTGTCAATACAGGCATTGTAAGTACTAAACACAAATGGTTTTCTGGTCTATAAAGAGGAAAATAAATGTTAGTTTTACTATCAAGTTGTTAGAGTCACAAAACTTTACTTATATAATACATGCAGTTCTGTGGGGGTTGTAAGGCTCAAGCCTGCTCTCTGGAGAATGATACATTAGCATCTGAAATGGGCTGTCATTAGGGGCTCCTTCCTTAGGAAGCTGAGTTTGCCTCTTGTCTGCAAGACAATGGCAGGCCTAACTCCTTCCCTTGGAAGTTGAATTTACCTCCTGTCTGATTTTGTGTTGCTTTTGTTTTTCTTAGAAAGTGGCTGGGCTGTTACCTCCACCAACAGTTCCTTCCTGTTTTTCTGAGATATGCTAATGCAGGGACCAAGTAACTCTGTTATGAGGCACATATCATCCATTCCCTTCTAGCAAAAAGGAGCCATGCCTGTTTTACTCTATCTGGAGACATCATGTCTGGTCCCACAGCAAGTAGATGTCACTCCTGCCTTTTCTGTATAAATTTTACATAATCCTGTAAAGAATTTGGCCTTGCTCTTTGATTGTTTTCCTATAAATACTCATGTATGCTACAATAAAGTTGGCATGGATGATGGAGGACATCCTAGACTCCCTCTGACCCGATGCCTGATCAATTCCTACTGCTCCCACTTGTGTTTCCTGCACATAAGTCTGGGTTTATGCTGGTTCATGGGCCCAGACACAGTTTTGCACACAAACCTTATATCCATACTTCAGATTGTTTCTGTCTTATTTCTCTTAATGCAATTTGTCATGGCAAGTTCACACACACACAGCCTTAAGCTCAGGAAACACACATCGGCCTACAGATATAGAAGGCCATGGTTATACACATGCCAGGAAATAATGAAGGTTGAAAATTTTGGTTCCCAATGTGGTTTGTACTCTATTGCAAATGGTCATGAACCTCTCTGGAAGACAACGGGTGAACAGATTACACATAAGGTGGAGAATGGCATTTGCCAACCCACATCTGTGATGGTGTCGGACATGTCTACATGTGATGTACATTGCTAAATTCCAATCCCCAAGTGTTAAGAACCCCATGGGGCCTTACACATTTTGGATAAATAATAGGATACCCAAGTTTGGGAGGCTGTACCAATATATCAGTTTTGGATGATTCCAGAAATCTCCAAAAGAAAATTCAAGTCCAAAATACCTCTTCAGACTCAGGCTACCTGTATCAATTTGGATACTGAAGGCTGGAGATCTGGATCATTCATACAGAATTAGGATTTGCATTACAAGATGACAATTCTACACGGGATGATATAATTGATGGAGATAGGCCCGACTTTGGTATGAGAAACCACCTCCTGGGAAGGTGGATAAAAGGAAGAGATCTGCTCAAGTAAGTTGGCATTTTCAGGCATATATGGACAGGCATACTGCCTGACAAGTGAGTTTGCAACTCTCTCCACAGTCTCTTACATATGGTGCATTCAGCTACTTGCATCTCTGGTGTTGGTGCAGATTCTCTTAACAAGCCAAACAAAGAAATGTAACTGGACAATATTAGACAAGAAAGGAAACCTCTTGTCTCATACATGCTGATTTGCCATGAATTTATTAGTAACATGCAGACTATCTGAAATACTGGCTGAACTCAGTACACATGAAGGGAAAAGAATGTGCTTGAATATGGAAAGAAGAGTAGAAGTTGTGGCACTGGGTGAAGGATACAGATGGTGAAAAATGGGAGAAGAAATGGAGGGTTATGCAAGCATACATGAATTCATCAAAGAACATAATGATCAATACATATAGAATAAAATGGGGAGCATATTGCTGGAACACTAACAGGGCAAAGCAAAGGTTAGCAAAATTTGGGATGTGACCAACAGACAGGCAGGCTGATGGTAACCTCCTCAATTGGACTGTGGAGAAAATGTTTCCCAAAGGCCATGTGCTAAATCACTTAGAAACAGCCTGTCTAGCTATTAGGATGTTACACTACCTGAACCAGATTTGAGAAACATCTCATCATAAGAATGTCCTGGATACTTACCTGGCAGGGGGGATACCATGATCACGAAGGTGGTTTTCCCAGGGTGAGGCTTATCCATTACACTCCGGATGTGCTGACCCCTGAAATTTCCCCAAATGTGGGAAACTCGACTACAAAATTTGTGGTAGTGCCTGTGATCCATGCTACACTCTGGGGGTTCAATGATATGTTGGTAATTGCACAGGTCATGCAAAGTCCTATTATGATTACTTCGGCCCTAACTTGTATGGAGTATCTTGCATATCGTTGATCCTCCCCATTGTTAGGCTCTCACAATCTTACAACCCCCTTTTCCACAAATTTCCCTGAGCTTTAGGATGGGGAGAGAATGGGCTAGCCTGGTTCCAGGTGGTTGATGTAGAATCTCTGATTTTCTGAATTATGGTTTGTTGATACTTTTTTCTGTTTTACTGCTCCTGCACCGCCCTTGGCTCCATCCTGATGGGTATTAGATATCACCCCCTGGCCAGAGATAAAAGGCTGTTAAAATAGAGTCTTATTATAAGAGTAGATTTAAAGGTAAATGAATAAGAGTAGGAGACCGCTGGTGGGGGGGGGTCAGTCCCATTTGTAGGATGGTTACCTTCTATCTGCCAGACTCTATGCCCTCCCTTTCTGGTGAGATCATACCCCATCAGACGCAAGTAACCAGTAAGGAAAGTCTGTGAGCCCAACCAGATATCTCATTACTTACTTGCAGTCCTTGATGATGGCCTATTTTCTCTGCTGTAGCATGATCCCCTCTCTCCTTCCTTCTGGCAATGCCCTCCTTCTCCTTCCCTCCCTGCTTATAATCTTTGCAATTACTGTAGGTATTACAGAGATTTATCTTGGAGTTTATTACTAAGTGGGTTTGGTACTAGGATCTACCTATTAGAAAGTACATACGGTTCTTAATTTTCTATGTCTGGGGTATGTCACTCAATATAATTTTCTTTCTTCTTAATTCTTTTTTATTTAATGTTGTATAAATGAATATAGTGATTATAATATTTTCTACCTTTAGTCCCAAATCTCATCCCACTACTTTTTCCCCTTGCAACCTCCCAATTCTCCTATCAAACTCCCGTCTTCTTTTCAAATCTTTACACTCCTGCATCCCACTGTGCTTCATCTAGTCTCTTTCACACCTATGTCTACCATGATTCATGCTCCAGCAAGCATACTAGGCCAGTGGAAACACCACTGAGGAAAGCATCCTCCTTACTTCCCTATCAGTATTAGTTCTCATCAGTCTCTTCTCACAGAGATGTATGGAGCTTCTTGATATTTTCCTGATGTTATGATAAGATGTTGATAAGAGAGTTCCCGAGCAATTCTTGTGTATGTACATTTATCTGCCATGAAATGTTGTATGACAAGACTATGTCATACAAGGAGTTAATAATTGACCCACCACCTTCTACTTCAGGCTCTTACAATATTACCAATCCCTCTTCTGCTGTATTCCCTGAACCAATGCTAGCATATGAATATTAAGGAAGAATATGTGGCCATTTTCTTTCTGTGTCTGAGATACCTTGCTCAATATTTTATTTTCTAATTCCATCCATTTACCAATAAAATCCATAATCTCATCCTTCCTGATGGCTTAATAGTATTACATTGTGTATATGCAGCACGTTTTGATTCTATTTTTCTTACTACTGTACATAGAGTCAAAAGGAAGGTAGATGAACAAATGTCTTTGTTATTAGATGTGGAGTCTTTTTGGAATATTTCCAGAAGAGGAATAGTTAGGTCACATAGTAGCTCCACTTTTACTTTTCTCAGGAACCTCCACACTGATCTCCAAAGTGGCTGTACTAATTCACACTCCTACCAGCCACGAATGAGCGTTCTTTTCCCCATGTCCTCAAGAACAGCATTTGCTTTACTTTGTTTTCTTGATCTTAGCCATTCTGACTGTGGATAGATATTATTGTAGGGTAGTTTTAATTTACATTTCTCTAATAACCAGGAAAGTTTTTTCCCACATTTTTCCTACAATATTACGTATCCCAGTTCTTCTCCATTCCCCTCTAATCCCCCATCATCCCACATTGTATTTCCCCTTTTCCTCCCTTCCATTTACCTTCTCCCTGCCTCCCCCTCTCCATGTTCCTCCCACTTCCTTCCTCACATCCCCTGGAATCCCTTTGTGTGACTAGTTAACTTCTCTCTGAGTCCTCTCCCCTATTGAGAGTTCTGGATCCAGTGGCATAGCTTGGGGCCCTTTCTTGGGCTCCCCTTTAGCATGGGAACTCTAATATGACTGTTTAATCCCCTGCCTTTAAGGATCCTACTCTCTGAAACCTTCTCCCCTGTGATCCATGCTAGACTTTGGGGGGTCATTGACATGTCAACCATTGTGCAGATCAAGAAAACTCCAATCCTTGCAGCTGCAGCCCTAATTTGTGTGGAGTATCTTGCATATCATTGGTTTCTCCCCACCTCTAGTCTCTTACAATCTTTCTGCCCTCTCTTCCAAAAGGTTCCCTTAGCTTTAGGGTGGGAAATACTCTTTAAAGAAATTAACGAAAAAATCTCAAAATTCATATGGAAGCACAAATGAGCGGTTGCAGAAAACAATGATGAGTAACAAAATATTGTTGGAGGTATCACTGTGTGAAACCTTAATCTACACTACAAATCCATAGTAATAAAAGCAGCCTGGTACTGGCTCCAAAACAGATACAATACATCAATATGTATAATCGACCAAGACCCTGATGTGTGCCCACACAATTAAAACCATTTGATCTTTGACAATGGGCTCTTCACATGAAGTTTGAGAATGATTTTTATAGTTATGTGAAAAATTGTATCATGATTTTGATTTGGATTGCATTAAGTCTGTATACTATCTTGGGCAGGATATTAATTTTCATATTGATCCTACTGATCCATGATCATGGAAGGTCTTCCCACTTTCTAGTATCCTTTTAAATTAATTTTATCATAATTTTAAATTACCTAACAGCAGTATATGCTGTTATTATTCCACTGAATTTTTGAGCACATTGTCAAAGATCAAATGGTTGTAATTGTGTAGGCATACATTAGGGTCTTGGTCCATTATCCATTGATCTATTGCATCTATTTTGGAGCCATAATATTTGGAGCCATAAGTCTCTTCCTTCCTTGGTTATGTCTATTCCAAAATATTTTTTGAAGGGCTATGGTAAATATGGTTGATGCTCTCTCTAATTTCTCAACCTGTTTATCTCTTGTATAGAAGAAGGCTACTGATTTTTGTATGGTGATTATGTAGCCTGCCACTTTGCTGAAATCTCTTTTTAATTCCTATCACTTCTTGAAGGAGTCACATGGACCTATCCATTAAGTATAAAGTCATGTCATTTGCAAATAGGAATATTTCAACTTTCCTATTTGTATTCCTTTTATCTTCTCTTCTTTTACATTTTTCCTCTGGCTGGAACTTCAAGCACAGTACTGAACAGGAGTAGTGATAATGGACAGACTTGTGGCACATGTAGAATTCAGGCCATAGTCAATTCCTCTCACTTATCACTTGGTCAAGGTCCCTTCCCCTCTCTTCCCTCATCTCCCACTTTGCTGTCCCTCTGGTCTTTTCTTTCTTCCTTGCTCTCTCTTCTTCACTGCTTAAGTTACCTGGCCCTTTTCTTACATTCCCATCAATCTTGCCTCCTATCTCCCTTCCCTTTTCATTCTCTAACCCTCCTTGTGCTATCCCCTCAATACTTGCTCATCTCTCTTCTTTTGCCCACACCAAGAACCATTAATTCCTCTTTTGACCATTAATCACCAAACCCCTCATCACATTTAATGACCATTTGACTAATTCCATGGGTTACCAAGGGACACTTCAATACCATAATGGACCAGAGAGCAAATGACTTGGCTCCCAGGGATGGTCCCTCACAGTGCAGGAGGCGATTTGAGAGGATGTTCCCTGTAATGAAGATAGTGCTCAACTCTTCCTCTTTTCTAAGTCTTTTCTCTGTATTGAGGATACATATTTACGAATGTCTTGGAGGGAGGTCAAGAATGGAGAGTGTGGGGATACTCTCCTCTGCTATCTGTTCATTGCTAAGAGTGCACAGTTGGTTCCAGATGCAGCATTGGGGTTCATGTGTGTTGATTAATGGTGAGACTAGTAAGAAAGGCTTGTGCTTACAAGTCCAGACCTGAATATTGTCCAGTACTCCCCATGTTCTGTCATTCCAAATATAAGAAAAATGAGGTGAGAGAGAGAAAGAAATGGCACACAGCTGTTCTGGCTTGGGAATAATATGAACTGGACACCAAGATTCTCAGATTCCAATCTAGAGGTTTTTCTGTAACACCCAATGCCTAAAGTTTGACTCTTTAACTCTGTTATATAGTATGGCAGTCGAAGCTGTTTCCATACTCTACCACAAAGACATTGGATATAGGAACAACATCTATGTAGATGCTTGCACCCCTCCACTTTCATACTTTGGGTCCGGGATGGCTATAGAGGAGATTCCTGCACCTGTCTCCATATTCATATTTAACACATGCCATCACTACAAATGTAGATTCCCAGGGCATTCTCTTGACAAATTTCAAGGTTGTAACTTTTAAAATCTCCCTATTCATATTCATTACATGTGGGAGCCACAAAACATGAATGTTTAAAGTATAGTGTTTGAAACAGCTCATGTGATGTAGTTTATTCTGGGGGGAGTATTAGATAATTTGGGGACAGAGGGCAGGTGGTACACATACATGGAGATAAGGATCCCTGAATGTTGAAGTCATGAATTGAAATGCATCCCCAACATTCTCATGTATTTGGGATTGTCAATAACATCTTTAAGAGGTGGAGCCTTGTTGGAGGAAGGTAGTCACAGGGAGTGTGCCTTAACGTGAATCCCTTGCAACTGGCAATCTAGCAGTTCTCAGTCTCCCAGATGGATGTGACCTATGGTTCCTCCAGATTCTGCTCCAAGCCATGCCCTTTCATCAGTGAAGTGCTATATCTCCACTATGCAAATGTAAGCTGAACAAGTTTCCCTATCTCCAATAACTTGCTTTAATTTTATTTTGTTCTCTTACATCAACACAGAAGAGTATCTAGTATTGTTGCCAATTCCCCACCAGGCCAGCCAGCGAAAGAAGGGAGTGAATGGCAGGCCTTGAGGTTCAAGTACAAAGAGCAAGCCAGTGACGGGATCACCAACCAGACCCCAGGAATCAGATGAGATGCAGCAGGCAAAGGACAAGTTGCTGCAGATTCAGCTTTATTCAGGAAGTGTTTGGGCTTACATAGGGTCAGGGTCCAATCAGGTGTTCCCATCCCTCCACTTGGAGGACAGCCACCAATCATTTGACTGTTTACTAGGTGTCCATTGCAGGGGCAGGTTAGATGGCTGCTTCCCATTGATTGTTCGTCCCTCCTTCCCACTGGTTGTTCATCCCACTTTCCCATTGGTTGTTCATCACTTCTTCCCATTGGTTGTTCATCCCTCCTTCCCATTGGTTGTTCATCCCCCCCCCCATATGGTTCCCCTATTGGGACATGTCTGGGGCATGTCTGTACATGTCCAGGCTTGTCCGTAGCTGGGAGCCTGGGCTAGGGCCTCCCTGAATCGGTAGTGCCACATAAAACCCCGGATTAGGCATTTTTGAGAGTGTCATTCTACATCCTGCTGATGGCTTAACTGTTTCCTTCCCACTCTATCTCAGGTCTGAGCAGAGAAGGAGAACTTTCTAGTGGTAGGAACCCTGCAATACTACATAACACTACATAGGCAGTGGGTTATAGCTCACACTCATCATCAACAGTGTCAAGAAGGCCAACTTCCAGACAACTCCAACTGCACTGCTTTTTGAATAGCTTTGGGCCCAGGCACGATCATCATCAAGTTGGAAGAGCAAGGTTACTGGCCTTTCTGGCTTCCAGGCCAGCCGGGATCATCTCTAATTTTTACATGATCCGGGCCAGCACTTAAAGTGAGACAGCTACTTAATTTTTGATCTTCACATCCAAAATTGGTCTTGGAACTGAATTAACATTTGCTTGATGTATATCTTTATGCACCAGTCTTGGCAGTGTGGCAGGTAGGGATCTTTATGAATAAGATGTAGTCTGTGACATCAAGAAACTTTTAACTTAGTGGAGGAACTTACAGAGTGAATGAACTCTTGGGTAAAATCCAATGATATTCACAAAGAATTAACCATATAATCTGAAAGGTTTATTGATATATTGAAATGGGAATATGTATAGGGAACCTGGGACACAAATGATGCTTAGTAACCAGGTTTCCTATCTTTTCAGGCATCCATTTCTTTGCAGGACACATAGGTTCTCCCTAGTATGAAACAAGAAAGGTCTTTGACTGAAGCTTTAAGGAGGTAAAATGGCATTTGTTTGTAGACTTTTGAAAAGTGGCTTTGGAACCCATTCATTCATCTGTAGTTGAAGAGGCCTGCACGGTATATGCAAAGAAAATGAAAGAACGCTGTGTGCTCAGACCGGGAGAGCCATTTCTAGGATTTGGCTCTAACTGGACTTCAGGAAGAGAGAGACAGGAAGTAGAGGGAATTCAGAAAGATCATTGGTCCTCTGTCAAATAGACAGTACAAAGGGGGCAAGAACACAGCTGTGCAGGTAGTTAGGAGAGTAATATTGGTTGGAACAGAGAAAATACATTGGAGAGTGACTCAAATAGGAGCCCATCTCAGGAAGGTGCAACAAAGATAAGTACACAGGTGTGCTAAACAAGATGGACTATTTTGATTCAGCCAGACAGTCAGCTGCAGAGATGGAGCAAAACCATAACTTTACCTCTGCTCAAACTGAAGCTGGGTTCAAAGTAATCAGGTCTTCATCTCCAACATGCTTTGAACTTACAATGTTCATGTCTGCAAATGTTGGCTGTGTAGATAATCCAAGATGGCTACAGTGTCTTCTCCTCAATGTCAGTCAACAGTGGATTCAGTCTCTACTGAGCTCAGTTCTGTACATGACATTATCCTCACGAATACTACTGGCTGAGTAGTATTCCATTGTATAAATGTAATACATTTTCTTTATCCACTCATCAACTGTTGGACATTTGGGTTGATTCCATGACTTTGCTATTGTAAACAATGCTGCTATGAACAGGGTCATGCTTGTGCTATTGAGGTGAATTTTTGCTGTTTGGGGGGTTATTCCCAAAAGTGGAATTGCAGGGTCATATGGCATTTCAATCTTTAACTTGCTTAAGAATTGCCAGACGGCTTGCCAGAGTGGTTGCATGAGCCTGCATTAACACCAGCAATGTAGAAGAGTTCCCCTCTCTCCACATCCTCTCCAGCATTTGGTGTTGTTTGTATTGTGGATTTTTGCCATCCTGACCAGGGTGAGATGATATTTCAGGAAGGTTTCGATTTTCATTTCCCTGATGGCTAAGAATGTGGAGCATTTTTTTAAGATATTTGTTAGACATTTTAATTTTGTCCCTGGTAAAGTTTCTTTTAAATTCCAAGGCATAATTTTTAATTTGGCCATTTGTTTCCTTGGTGTTTAGTACATTCTGGATAATAGAGCTCTATCAGATATATGGTTAATGAAGATTTTTCTCCCATTCTGTGGGTTGCATTTGTGCTCAAGTTACAATCTCTTTATCTGAACAAAAGCTCTTTAATTTCATAAGATTCCATCTGTTGAGTGTTGTTTGTAGTGACTGTGCTATTGGATTTCCGATTAGGAACTGTTGGTCTAGTCCAATCAGCTCCAGGGTGTTCCCTACCCTTTCAACTAAAGTTTTTATAGCCTCTGGCCTTATATTGAGGTCCTTGATCTATTTGGAATTAAGTCTTGTACATAGTGACAAGTACGGGTCAAGTTTTAATCTTCTGCATGTGGAGATTCAGTTTTGCCAGCACCATTTGTTGAATATGCTCTTCTTTTTCCATTGGATTTTCTGAGGCCCTTTGTCGAAGATCAAGTGGCTGTAATTGTGTGGGCTTATATCTGGGTTTTCAACCCTTATCCGTTGATCTGTGTGTCTATTTTAGAGCCAGTACCAGTCTGTTTAACAGAGATTTATCTTTGAGTAGGTCACTAAGTGGGTTTGGTACTAGGATCCACCGATTAGGAAGTATATACAGTGCTAAATTTTCCGTGTCTGGGATAATTCACTCAAAATATCTTTTTTTCTAATTCCATCTATTTCCTGGCAAAATTCACTAATTCATCATCTCCTCTGGGCCCTCCTCTCTGATGACGTACAAAGACCCAGTGGCATTTCCCTGAACCCTATCCTGTGTTCCCCTTAAGCATAGGAACACTACTGTGGCTATCAATCCCTTGCCTCCAAGGATCTTGGTGCCTTTAGCAGATGCTAGACTTTGTGGGGTCAATAGTATGTTGGACATTGCGCAGGGCATGCAAAGTCCAATTATGATTGCTTCAGTCCTAACTTGTGTGGAGTATCTTGCATATCATTGCTCCGCCCATCCTTGTGCTCTTACAATCTTACCACAGCCTCTTCCGCAGATGTCCCTGAGCGTCAGGATGGGGTGAGATTAGGCTGGCCTAGTTCTAGGTATTTGATATAGAGTCTCTGAAGTTCTGGATTGTGGTTTGTTGATTTTCTTTTGCAGTTTTGCTGCTCCTACAATACCCTTCACTCCATCCTGATGGGCACTGTATGTCACCTCCTGGCCAGAGACAAAAAAACTGTTAAAGTCTTGTTATAAGAGCACATTCAAGGGTAGATGTAATAAAAGTAGGAAACCTCAGTGAGGGAGGGGTTAATCACCCATTTGCAAAATGGTTACTTTTTATGTGCCAGACTATATGCCCTCCCCTTCTGGTGAGATCATACCCCCTCAGTTGTAAATGATCAGGAACGAATGTCTGTGAACTTAACCAGATGTCTCATTACTTACTTGCAGTCCTTGATGGAGGCTTATTTTTTCTGCTATAACATGGTCCCCTCTATCCTTGTTTCTGGTATGGCCCTCCTACCCCATCCCTCCTGTTCATACTCCTTGCAATTACTGTAGGTATTATAGAGATTTATCGTTGAGTGTCTCTAGGTGGGCTGGGTGGGTTTGGTACTAAGAGCCACCTATTAGTGAGTACATACGGTGCTTAATTTTCTGGGTCTGGGATACTTCACTTAATATAATTGTTTCTAATCCCATCCATTTCCTGGCAATGTCCAATAATTCACCATTTTTGATTTCTGAGTAGTACTCCATTGTATAGATGTACCACATTTTTCTTATCCACTCATCAATTGTTAGATATTTGGGTTGATTCCATGACTTGGCTATTGTAAACAGTGCTGCTATGAACATGGTCGTGCTTGTGCTATTGAGGTGAATTTTTGCTGTATGTGGGGTTATTCCCAGAAGTGGAATAGCAGGGTCATATGGCATTTCAATCTTTAATTTCTTTAAGAATCTCCAGACGGCTCGCCAGAGTGGTTGTATGAGCCTGCATTCCCACCAGCAATGTAGGAGAGTTCCCCTCTCTCCACATCCTCTCCAGCATTTGTTGTTGTTTGTATTGTGGATTTTTGCCATCCTGACCGGGGTGAGATGATATCTCAGGGAAGTTTTGATTTGCATTTCCCTGATGGCTAAGGATCTGGAGCATTTTTTAAGATATTTGTTAGACATTTTAATTTCATCCCTGGTAAAGTTTTTTTTTTTTTTTAAGTTCCAGAGCCCATTTTTTAATTGGGCCATTAGTTTCCTTGGTGTTTAGTTTTCTAAGTTCTTTGTGTACTCTCGATAGTAGAGCTCTATAGGGTTCTATACTAACAAACTGAGCCAAGGACTAGGTTAGCAAGTACTGGAGAGTGTATTTCTATATGATTAGTTTATGAGCTGTGCTAGTTCGATGCAGGTATCAACTTGACACTTGAAGACTGCAGGCTTGGGCATATCTTTGAAGCATTAGTAATGAAGTCAACCCCTGAGCATGTCTACAGGAGATTATCTAATTAATGTGGAAAGAAGACCTGATCCATAGTCGGTAGGCGCAGGGGGGTGGGGCGGCCACAGGAAATCCCCAGGATTGTTTCTCTTTGGACTATTTCACTTCTTTCATTCTGGGCATAGAGGAAGGCCACTGATTTTTGTATGTTTATTTTGTATTCTGCCACCCTATTGAACTTTTGTATTACTTCCAGTAGTTTCCTGGTGGAGTTTTTAGGATCACTCAGGTATATGATCATGTCATCAGCAAATAGAGATAACTTGACTTCTTCCTTGCTAATATGAATCCCTTTTATCTAACTTTCTTGTCTGATGGCCTCAGCTAAGACTTCAAGTACAATATTGAATAGAAGTGGTGAGACTGGACAGCCTTGTCTAGTTCCTAATCAAAGTGGTAATGCTTCAAGTTTTTCCCCATTGAGCATAATGCTTGCTGTAGGCTTGTCATATACAGTTTTTATTATATTGATAAAGGTTCCTTCCATTCCAACCTTCTCTAGGGTTTTGATAATAAAGGGCTGTTGGACCTTGTCAAAAGCTTTTTCTGCATCTATCAAAAATATCATGTGGTCTTGGATTTTGGATTGGTTTATATGGTGAATTATATTTATTGATTTGCATATGTTGAACCAAACTTCTGTGCCTAGGATAAAATCTACTCAATCCCCGTGGATGGTCTATTTGATATGTTTTTGAATCTGATTAACTAAGACTTTGTTGAGAATCTTTGCATCTATGTTCATCAAAGAGATTGGCCTATATTTTTTTAAGTGTATATTTATTAGGTTTCAGGATTAAGATGATATTAGCTTCATAGAAAGAATTTGGTAGTGTTCCTTAGTGTTTCTTCCTTTGCTATTTGAGGGAACAGTTTAAAGAATATTTTTGTTATTAACTCCTTAAATGTCTGGTACAACTCTGTCCTGAATCAATCTGGTCCAGGACATTTTTTGGTGGGAAGATTCAAGATTACTTCATCGATTTCTTCATATGTTATAGGACTGTGGAAGAAAAGAAAATTTAAAGAAAATTTTAAACAGACCCAAAGACAGAAATGTCTATGTCCTTGAGCCTGGTGGTCAGCAGTTTTCAGAGTTCTGAAAACAACAGGTGGCTAGAAACTGGAAAACATCTCCCCTCTCAAGGTCCCTGTGAGAGGGCCAGGTGCCAAACCACCCAGACCCAGATACTAGACCACCCAGACCTCCCCCCAAAGTTGGTTCCAGGAATCTTCCCCCTACAAGGTCTCGGAGAAATGTTTTCAGTATGTCCAGATGCCGTCTAAGCCCGCTTGCCCCCTACCCACACAGAACTCCGGGAAATGCTCCCCCCTCTCAAGGTCTAATACGTGCAGTTATGCCAAATACCACCAAAGCCTTAGTATTATTATTGTAACTATAACCGAAGCTTCACCCCAAGCCCACTGCTATCTTGCACAAACAAGTCAGCCCTGCCGCGGACGTGCTGACTGAGACCTCGACCAGAACATCTGATGGTCACCCTTGGCTGACTCAACTTCCTTGTGTGCTGTAAAAAGTGTGCCAAAGAGTGCTATAGAAAAATATGTTTTGCTACCCTATAAAAACCCTACCCCGACCTCAGTCGGGGCCGCTCTTCTCTTGCTTGCAAGAGGGAGGCGGTCCTGGCATGCCAGAATAAACTCGCCTATTGCCTTTGCAGCAGCCTCTCGGTCCTCATGTCTACTTTTGGGGTCGGGGCGGGTGACTTGGAGGAACTTCGGTTCCAACAGGACTATTTAAGTAATTTAAAACTTCCTGACTCAATTTAGGTAAGTTGTGTTTACTTAGGAATTCATTCGTTTCTTTGTGTTGTCAAATTCACAGAGTATAAGTTTTTGAAATATGACGTTATAATTCTCTGGATTTCTTGGGTGTCAGTAGTGATAACTCCATTTTCATTTATTTCATTTATTTATTTATTTATTTATTATTGCCTCTCATACAAACTTAATAGGTACACCAGTCTCCTCCCCACCTCCATCCCTCCCTGGACCCCCTAGCTCTCTCCTCCATTTTCCTCTTCCATTCCTTCCTCCCTCTATATCTCCCAGTGCCTCCTCCCCCCATCCCTGGAGCATCCTTTAATGTGTATGTCAAACTTTCCTCTGGGCCCTCCTCTCTCGTAAGGTGTAAGGACTTAGTGGCATTTCCTAGAACTCTTTCTTGTGTTCTCCATAAGTACAGAACACTATTGTGGCTGTTAAACCCTAGCTTCTAAGGATCCTAGTGCCTTTAGTCCATGCAGACTTTGAGGAGTCAGTAATGTGTTGGTCATTGCACAGATCATGCAAAGCCTATTATGATTGTTTCGTACCTAACTAGTGTGGAGTATCTTGCATATCATTACTCCTCCCCATCCTTGTGCTCTTACAGTCTTACTACCCCCTCTTCTGCAAATTTCCCTAAGTGTCAGTATGGGAAGAGATTAGGCCGGCCTCGTTCCAGGTGATGGATTTAGACTCTCTAATGTTCTGAATTATGGTTTGTTGTTTTTTTTTTCAGTTTTGCTACACCTGCAATGCCCTTCGCTCCATCCTGATGGGTATTGGATGTAACCACCTGGCCAGAGATTAAAAAGCTCTTAAAATAGAGTCTTATTCAAGAGTATATTCAAAGGTAGATGGAATAAAAGTAGGAGACCACAGTGAGGGGGGAAGTCAGTCTCCCATTTGCACAATGGTTACTTTCTATCATTTTCATTTCTAATTTTGTTAATTTGGGTTTTTGCTTGCTTGCTTTTGATTGATTTAGGTAGGGTTGTATCAATTTTATTGATTTTTTTAAAGAACCAGCTTTTTCTTTTCTTTCTTTTTTTTTAATGTTATCTTCATTTTATTTTTTTAATGTGTTTTTTTTTTCTGCTCTGACAAACGTAATAGATACCCCATCCCCACCCTCCCTCCATCCCTCACTGGACCTTCCTGCTCCCTCCAACCTTTTCCCCTTCCGTTCTCTCCCCCCTCCCTTTCTCCCAGTGCCCCCTCCCCGGATCTCTGAAGCATCCTTTAATGTGTATATCAAACTTTCCTCTGGGTCCTCCTCACTGATGATGTGTAAGGACTCCGTGCATTTCCTAAAACTCTTTCTTGTGTTCCCCTTAAGTATAGGAACACTATTGTGACTGTTAATCCCTTGCTTCTAAGGATTCTAGTGCCTTTAGTCCATGCTAGACTTTGAGGGGTCAATGATATGTTGGTCATTGTGCAGATCATGCAGAGTCCTATAATAATTGCTTTGGCCCTAACTTGTGTGGAGTATCTTGAATATCATGATTCCTCCCAACCTTGTGCTCTTACAATCTTACCACCCCCTCTTCCACAAATTTCCCTGAGCTTCAGGATGGGGAGAGATTAGGCAGGCCTATAGAGTCTCTGATTTTCTGAATTATGTTTCGTTGATTTTTTTTCAGTTTTGCTGCTCCTGCAATGCCCTTGACTCCATACTGATGAGTGTTGGATGTCACCCCTTGCAGTTCTTGATGGTGGCCTACTACCTCTGCTGTAGCATGATCCCCTCTCTCCTTGTTTATGGCTGTGCACTCCTTCTCCTTCCCTCCCTGCTTATAATCCTTGCAATTACTGTAGGTATTACAGAGATTTATCATGTGTGTGTCTCTAAGTGGGTTTGTTACTAGGATCCACCTATTAGAGAGTACATGCGGTGCTTTATTTTCTGTGTCTGGGATACTTTACTCATATAATTGTATCTAATTCCATCCATTTCCCGGCAAATTGCATTAATTCATCATTTTTGATGGCTGAGTAGTATTCCATTGTATAAATGTACCACATTTTCCTTATCCACTCGTCAACTGTTGGACATTTGGGTTGATTCCATGACTTTGCTGTTGTAAACAGTGCTGATATGAACATGGTTATGCTTGTGTTATCGATGTGAATATTTGCTGTATGAGGGGTTATTCCCAAAAGTGGAATAGCTCATCATATGGCATTTCAGTCTTTAACTTCTTTACGAATCGCCAGACAGCTCACCAGAGTGGTTATGTGAGCCTGCATTCCTACCAACAATGTAGGACAGTTCCCCTCTCTCCACATCCTCTCCAGCATTTGGTGTTTTCTGCATTGTGGATTTTTGTCATCCTGACCGGGGTAAGATGATATCTCAGGGAAGTTTTGATTTGCATTTCCCTGATGGCTAAAGAAGTGGAGCATTTTTTAAGATATTTGTTAGACATTTTAATTGTGTCCTTGGTAAAGTTTCTCTTAAGTTCCAAGGCCCATTTTTTAATTGGGCTATTTGTGTCCTTGGTGTTTAGTTCTAAGTTCTTTGTGCACTTTGGATAATAGAACTCTATCAGATATATGGATATTGAAGTTTTTCTCCCATTCTGTGGGTTGCCTTGTGCTCACGTTACAATTTCTTTATCTGAACAGAAGCTCTAAAATTTCACAGGATCCCCTCTGCTGAGTGTTGGTTGTAGTGACTGTGCTATTGGATTTCCGATTAGGAACTGTTAGCCTAGTCCAGTCAGCCCCAGGGAGTTTCCTACAATTTCAACTAAGGTTTTTATAGTCTCTGGCATTGTATTGAGGTCCTTGATCCATTTGGAATTATGTCTTGTACATGGTGACAAGTACAGTTCCAGTTTTAATCTAGTGCACGTGGAGATCCAGTTTTGCAAGCACCATTTGTTGAAGATGCTGTTCTTTTTCCATTGGATTTTTTGGAGATCAAATGCCTGTAGTTGAGTGTTCTTATATCTGGGTCTTCAACCCTTATCCATTAATCTGTGTGTCTATTTTGGAGCCAGTACCAGGCTCTTCTTATAACTATGGATTTGTAGTATACACTAAGGTTTGGTATGGTGATACCTCCAGCAGTGTTTTTGTTACTCAGGATTGTTTTTGCTATCCTGGTTCTTTTGTGCCTCCATATGAACGTTGAGATTGTTTGGTCAACTTCTTTAAAGAATTGCTTTGGGATTTTAATTGGTATAGCATTGTATCTTTGTATTCCCTTTGGTAGGATGGTCATTTTTATGATGTTGATTCTGCCAATCCAGGAACATGGAAGATCTTTCTACCTTCTAGTGTCTTCTGTAATCTCTTTCTTTAGGGTTTTAAAGTTTTCATTGTAAAGGTCTCTTACTTCCTTTGTTAGGTTTATACCAAGTAATTTCATTATTTTTTAGGGGCTATAGTAAATGAGATTGCTTCTCTCAGGGCATTTTCACTTCTTTCATTCTGGGTATATAGGAAGGCAACTCATTTTTGTATGTTTTTTTTTTCTATCCTGCTACCCCGCTGAACTTCGGTATTAGTTCCAGGAATTTCCTGATGGAGTTTTTGGGATCACTCAGGTATAAAATCATGTCATCAGCAAATAAAGATAAATTGAATTCTTCCTTGCTGATTTGAATCTCTTTTAAGTCCCTTTCTTATCTTATGGCTTCAGCTAAGACTTCAAGTACAATATTGAAGAGAAGTGGTGAGAGTATTCAGGCTTGTCTAGTTCCAGATCAAAGTGGGAATGCTTTGAGTTTTTCCCCATTGAGTATAATCCTTGCTGTGGGCTTGTTGTAGACAACTTTTATTATATTGACAAAGGTTCCTTCCATTCCAACTGTCTCTAGGATTTTGATCATAAAAGGCTGTTGGATCTTGTCAAAAGCTTTTTCTGCATCTATCAAGAGTATCATGTGGTCTTGGGTTTTAGACTAGTTATAGAGTGGATTACATTTATTGATTTGAATATGTTGAACCAACCTTGTGTGCTGGATATAAAGCCTACTTGATCCCTGTGGATGATCTTTTTGATATGTTTTTGAATCTGATTTGCTAAGACTTTGTTGAGGGTCTTTGCATCTGTGTTCATCAGAGAGATTGGCCTGTAGTTTTATTTTTTAAGTGTATCTTTAATTAGGTTTTGGGATTATGATGATATTAGCTTCATAGAAAGAATCTGTTAGTGTCCCTTCCTTTGCTGTTTGATGGAACAGTTTAAGGAGTATTGGTGTTATTAGCTCCTTAAATGTCTGGGAGAACTGTGTGCTAAATCGATTTGGTCCAGGACATTTTTTGGTAGGAAGATTCGAGATTACTTCCTCAATTTCATCATACGCTATAGGACTATTTAAATAACTCACAACTTCCTGATTCACTTTCGGTAAGTTGTGCTTACTTAGGAATTCATCCATCTCTTTTGTGTTGTCAAATTTGACAGAGTATAAGTTTTTGAAATATGACATAATACCCTGAATTTCTCAGGTATTGGTAGTGATAACTCCATTTTCATTTCTAATTTTGTTAATTTATGTTTTTCTTCTCTTGCTTTTGGTTAATTTAGCTAGGGATGCATCAATCTTATTGATTTTTTCAAAGAACCAGCTTTTTGACTGGTTGATTGTCTGTATCATTTTCCCAATCTCAATTTCGGATATTTCTCCCCTTATTTTGCTAATCTCCTCTCTTCTGCTGCTTTTGGGATTGGATTGCTCTAGTTTCTCTAAAGCTTCAAGCTGCATTGTTAAGTTATTTATTTCTGATGTTTCCATTGTTTTGATATAGGCATTAAGAGCTATGAACTTACCTCTTAGGACAGTTTTCATTGTGTCCCAGAGATTTTGTTAAGTTGTATTTTCATTATCGTTTTCTTTCAGGAAATCTTGAATTTCCTTTTGAATTTCTTCCCTAATCCAGCTCTCATTCAGCATCATAGTATTAAGTTTCCAGGAGTTAGTGTATTTTCTTTTGTTTATTGTGGATGTCAAGCTTTAGACCTTGATGGTCTGTTGGATACAGGCTAACATTTCAATTTTCGTATATATGTGGAGATGTGTTTTGTGGCCCAATATGTAATCTATTTTGGAAAAAGCTACATGTGCTGCTGAGAAAAATGTGTATGTTGGTGCATGGATGAAAAGTTCGATAGAGGAGTGAGTGAGAGAGAGAGAGAGACAGAGAGAGCACAGCCCAGCCCCCAACCAACCCGGAGCCCCACGCGTCCTGGTGGCGACCAGCACCCAAGCCGACTGTGGCTTGGCCTGCGCCCCCCGGCCCTGACCGACCCCAGCCCCCTCCGCACCGCCCCGCCCCCGCCCAAGGTCGCAGGTGAAGAATTCTGCCATCAACATCAGACCCTCTGCCTCTCTGGCCCACCGGGAACCTACGCACGTGGTCCACGGAAGACACACTGCTACTCAGAATTCAATAGAGCCCAAAGGAAACTCAAGCAAAATTCTAAGGAACAAAGGGAGCACAGGCCATACATCTGGACTCCACTACAATCATTATATCACCTGGGCGAGTTTCTTCTCATCAGCCCAAAGATAAGTAAACTTTTTATTTACGTTACTGATCCTTTAAAGTATCAATGCTGTAGATCATCTTTCTGATACAGCCACCCCACAACATACAACTCCAGGGAGTACACCACTTACCCCCACATTTCACTAAGAAACTAAATCGTAAAAGTGCACTACCAAACTAATATTCACCCCCTGGTAACATAACCTGACTTAACTGACGTACTAAGAGCCTAGTAGCCTCATCTAGGATATAATAATAACAATACACAAAAACACCAAATCCAAGGTAAGCACTAGTAATAACTGGCAAGCGTAACAATACTAACTACGTCGATTCAGTGAAAAACACAGAAACTGAAAGGTCCTAAAAGACATAACAACAATGTACAAGTCAAAGTGCAGATCCACGAGAAACAAAACCCAAGAAGACCAATCTCCTGCCGAAAGAATCAATCCCATAATGAGGGATTCCGACCAGAACAAACCCACAGAAAATAGCCATGAAAGCCAGACCCAACATAATGACTTTCAGAGTAAGATCCTTACCATGATTAATACTATGAAAGAGGAAATGCGAAAAGAATTAAACAACCGTATCAACCACTTCGAACAGGAACACAACAGGCACTTGGAGGAGTTGAGAAAAACAGTTCAAGAAACAAAAATAGGTATGGAGCAATTAAAACAGTCTCAGGCAGAGTTTAAAATTGAACTAAAAGACAAGTTATCTTCAACCCAAAACTCAACAGAGAGTCTTATCAGCAGAACAAATGAGACAGAAAATAGAATTTCAGATCTTGAAGACAAAGTAGGAGAATTAACCAGCTCAATGGAAGAGATTGTTAAAGCCAAAAAGATACTGGAGAGGAACATTCAAGAGATATGGGACACCCTGAAGAAGCCTAACATGTGCATTCATGGAATACCAGAACAAGAATCCCAAAATACCACACCTGAGGAAATATTTCAATTCATCATAAATGAAAACTTCCCACAATTAAAGAATGAGAGGCCTATCCAAATACAAGAGGCATTTTGCACTCCAAACAGATATGACCAAAATAGAAAATCGCCATGGCAAATAATAGTCAATACACTCCACATTCAAGACAAAGAAAATGTGCTGACAGCTTCAAGAGAAAAAAAGCAAGTCACTATTAAAGGTAAACCTATTAGAATAACAAATGACTACTCAATGGAAACAGTAAAAGCAAGAAGAGTTTGGAGAGACATATTTCAAGTATTAAATGAGCAAAAATGCCAACCCAGACTGATATACATGACTATCTGTCATGATTGAGGGAGAAAGAAGAGTTTTCCAGCACAAAGACAACTTGAAGGGATACATGTCTACCAAACCAGGCCTTCAAAAAATGCTAGAAATGATCCTCAAGCTTGAAGAAAAGAACAAGTGTATCCAGGAGGACAGAAGGGAAGTATAATACAACCAAAATATAAATATCAAACAACATGCTTACGAAATCTACTAAACATAAAAAATGTCCAGAATTAAAAAGAATTTCTCCATTATAACATTAAATGTCAATGGTATTAACTCTCCGATTAAGAGACACAGATTACAAACTTGGATTAAAAACCACAATCCAACAATCTGCTGCCTTCAGGAAACTCATCTCACCACAAAAGATAGGCACATCCTAAGAATGAAAGGCTGGTCGAAAATCTTACAAGCTAATGGAACCAGGAAACAGGCAGGGGTAGCAATTATGCTTTCAGACAAAGTGGACTTCAAACCCAAGAAAATCATAAGGGACAAAGATGGATACTACATTTTAGTCACAGGTACAATTCACCAGGAAGACTTCACAATCCTGAACATTTATGCACCCAATACGGGCCCCTCCACATTCATTAAGAAAACCCTACAGCGTCTAAAGCAAGAAATCAACCCCCAAACGATAATTCTTGGGGACTTCAACACCGCCCTCTCAACATGGGATAGATCAACAGGTCAAAAGCTTAACAGAGACACTTTGGAACTTAATCAAACCCTGAAAGAAATGGACCTTGCAGCTCTCTATCGAACTTTTCACCCACGCACCAAAGAATACACATTTTTCTCAGCAGCACACGGAACTGTCTCCAAAATAGATCACATATTGGGCCACAAAACGAATCTACACATATACAAAAAAGTTGAAATTCTAACCTGTCCCCTATCAGACCACCACGGCCTGAAGCTGGACATCCACAACACAACAAACAAGAGAAAATACACTAACTCCTGGAAACTTAACAATATGATGCTGAATGAGAACTGGATTCAGGAAGAATTTAAAAAGGAAATTCAAGATTTCCTGAAAGTGAACGATAACGAAAATACAACTTACCAAAATCTCTGGGACACAATGAAAGCTGTCCTAAGAGGTAAGTTCATAGCTCTTAATGCCTACATCAAAAAAAATGGAAACATCAGAAATAAATAACTTAACGATGCAGCTTAAGGCTTTAGAGAAACTACAGCAATCTCATCCCAAAAGTATTAGAAGAGAGGAAATTAGCAAAATAAGGGGAGAAATATCTGAAATCGAGACTAAGAAAACGATAGAAAAAATCAACCAGTCAAAAAGCTGGTTCTTTGAAACAGCTAAATTAACCAAAAGCAAGAGAGAGAAAACCCAAATCAACAAAATTAGAATTGAACATGGAGTTATCACTACTGATACCCAAGAAATCCAGAGAATTATAACATCATATTTCAAAAACTTATACTCAGTGAAGTTTGACAACACACAAGAGATGGATGAATTTCTAAGTAAACACATCTTACCTAAATTGGATCAAGAAGTTGTGAATTACATAAATGGCCCTATAACATATAAGGAAATTGAAGAAGTAATCTCGAATCTTCCCACCAAACAATGTCCTGGACCAGATGGATTCAGCACAGAATTCTACCAGACATTTAAGGAGTCAGTAGCACCAATACTCCTTAAACTGTTCCATCAAATAGCAAAGGAAGGAACACTACCAAATTCCTTCTATGAAGCTAATATCGTCTTAATCCCAAAACCTAATAAAATTCACTTAAAAAAGAAAACTATAGGCTGATCTCCCTGATGAACACAGACACAAAGATTCTCAACAACGTCTTAGCAAATCTGATTCAAAAACATATCAAAAAGATCATTCACAGGGACCAAGTAGGCTTCATCCCCGGCACGCAAGGTTGGTTCAATATATGAAAATCAATAAATGTAATTCATCATGTAAACCATTCCAAAGTCCAAGACCAAATGATACTCTCGATAGATGCAGAAAAGGCTTTTGACAAGATCCACCAGCCTTTTATGATCAAAACGCTAGAGACAGTAGGAATGGAAGGAACCTTTATCAACATAAGAGCTGTATACAACAAGCCCACAGCAAGGATTATGCTCAATGGGGAACAATTGGAAACATTCCCACTTCGATCAGGAACTAGACGAGACTGTCCACTCTCACCACTTCTATTCAATATTGTACTTGAAGTCTTAGCTAAAGCCATATGAAAAGAAAGGGACATAAGAGGGATTCAAATCAGCAAGGAAGAAGTCAAGCTATCCCTATTTGCAGATGACATGATCTTATACCTGAGGGATCCCAAAAAATCCACCAGGAAGCTCCTGGAACTAATTGAGAAGTTCAGCAGGGTGGCAGGATAAAAAATAACTGTGCAAAAATCAGAGGCCTTCCTATATGCCCAGAATGAAAGAAGTGAAAAAGCCCTGAGAGAAACAACCCCATTTACTATAGCCCCTAAAAAAATGAAATACCTTGGTATAAACCTAACCAAGGAGGTAAAAGACCTTTACAATAAAAACTTTAAAACCCTAAAGAAAGAAATTGCTGAAGACACCAGAAGGTAGAAAGACCTCCCATGCTCCTGGATTGGCAGAATCAACATCGTAAAAATGACCATCCTCCCAAAGGCAATATACAAATTCAATGCTATACCAATTAAAATCCCAAAGCAATTCTTTAAAGAAGTTGACCAAATAATCTCAAAATTCATATGGAGGCACAAAAGACCTAGGATAGCAAAGACAATCCTGAGTAACAAAAACACTGCTGGAGGTATTACCATACCGAACCTTAGTCTATACTACAAATCCATAGTTATAAAAACAGCCTGGTATAAGCCCACAAAAATACAGCCATTTGATCTTCGACAAAGGGGCCCAAAGAATCCAATGGAAAAAGAACAGCATCTTCAACAAATGGTGCTGGCAAAACTGGATCTCCACATGCAGAAGATTAAAGCTGGACCCGTACTTCGTACCATGTACAAGACTTAATTCCAAATGGATCAAGGACCTTGATATCAGGCCAGAGACTATAAAAATCATAACTGAACGGATAGGGAACTCCCTTAAGCTGATTGGGATAGGCCAACATTTCCTAAACAGACATTCAATGGCACAGTCACTGCTACCAACTCTCAATATTTGGGATCTTGTGAAATTACAGAGCTTCTGTTCAGATAAAGAGATTGTCACACGAGCTCAAAAGCAACCCACAGAATGGGAGAAAATCTTCACTAACCACATATCTGATAGAGCTCTACTATCCAGAGTGCAAAAAGAACTTAGAAAATTAAACACCAAGGAAACCAATGGCCCAATTAAAAAATGGGCCCTGGAACTTAAAAGAAATTTTACCAGAGATGAAATTAAAATGTCTAACAAATATTTTAAAAAATGCTCCACTTCTTTAGCCATCAGGGAAATGCAAATCAAAACCTCCCTGAGATACCATCTCACCCCAGTCAGGATGGCAAAAATCCACAATACAAACAACAACAAATGCTGGAGAGGATGTGGAGAGAGGGGAACTCTGCTACATTGCTGGTGGGAATGCAGGCTCATACAGCCATTCTGGCAAGCCGTCTGGAGATTCTTAAAGAAATTAAAGATTGAAATGCCATAGGATCCTGCTATTCCACTTTTGGGAATAACCCCCCATGCAGCAGAGGTTCGCCTCGATAGCACAAGCACGACCATGTTCATAGCAGCACTGTTTACAATAGCAAAGTCATGGAATCAATCTAAATGTCCAACAGTTGACGAGTGGCTAAGGAAACTGTTATACATCTATACAATGGAGTACTACTCAGACATCAAAAATGATGAATTACTGGAATTTGCTGGGAAATGGATGTCATTAGAAACAATTATATTACGTGAAGTATCCCAATCCCAGAAAGTTAAGCGCCGTATGTACTCCCTAATAGGTGGCTCCTAGTACCAAACTCACCCAGCCCACATTGAGACACTCAAGGGTAAACCTATGTAATGCGGTAATTGCAAGGATTGTGAACAGGAGGGATGGGGTTGGAGGGCCACACCAGACACAAGGAGAGAGGGGACCATGTTACAGCAGAGAAAATCAACCTCCAAGGAATGCAAGGGGTGACATACAGTGCCCATCAGAATGGAGTGAAGGGCATTGCAGGAGCAGCAAAACTGCAAAAGAAAATCAACAAACCACAATCCAGAACTTCAGAGACTCTATATCATCCACAAAGAACTAAGCCAGCCTAATCTCCCCCCATCCTGAAACTCAGGGACATCTGCGGAAGAGGGGGCGGTAAGATTGTAAGAGCAAAAGGATGGGGGGAGCAATGATTTGAAGAGTCTCCACACTAGATAGGGCTGAAGCAATCATAACAGGAGTTGCCCTGCGCCATGTCCTTCACACTATTGACCTCACAAAGTCTAACATCGGCTAAAGGCACCAAGATCCTTGGAGACAAGGGATTGATGGCCACAGAAGTGTTCCTATGCTTAAGGGGAACACGAGAAAGGGTTCAGGGAAATGCCACTGGGTCCTTTTATGTCATTGGAAAGGAGGACCAAGAGGAGAGTTAGGCATACACAATAAACAACTCTCTGGGAATTGGGGGGGAGGCACTGGGAGAGGGGAAGGAGGGAGGGGGAGCAGGGGGTTCGGGGGAGGAGGGGGGGAGGGAACTGGTCTACCTATTAAGTTTGTATGAGCGGAAATAATAATAAAAATGTTAAAAAAAATAGAAAAGCTCGATACAGATCTGTAAGATCCATTTCTTTAAGGGTTTGGTTGAGTTCCAAAGTGTCTCTGTTAAGCTTTTGGCCAGTTGATCGATCCCATGTTGAGAGGGTGGTGTTGAAATCCCCAAGAATTATTGTTTGAGGGTTGATTTTTTGCTTTAGACGCTGTAGGGTTTTCTTAATGAATGCGAAGTGACCCGTATTGGGTGCATATATGTTCAGTATTGTGAAGTCTTCCTGGTGAATTGTACCTGTGACTAAAATGTAGTATCCATCTGTGTCTCTTATGATTTTTTTTTAGTTTGAAGTCCACTTTGTCCGGCAGCATAATGGCTACCCCTGCCTGGTTCCTGGTTCCATTAGCATGCAGAATTTTGGGCCGCCTTTCATTTTCAGGATGTACCTATCTTTTGTGGTGAAATGAGCTTTATGAAGGCAGGAGATTGATGGGTTGTGGTTTTTAATCCAAGTTTGTAATCTGTGTCTCTAATCGGTGAGTTAATATCATTGACATTTAATGTTATAATGGAGAAATTATTTTTAATTCTGGACTTTTTTTATGTTTAGTTGTTTTTGTAAGTGTATTGTTTGACATTTAGGTTTTGGTGGTTTTATACGTCCCTTCTGTCCTCCTGGATACACTTGTTCTTTTCTTCAAGCTTGAGTATCATTTCTAGCATTTTTTGAAGACCTGGTTTGGTAGACATGTATCCCTTCAAATTGTCTTTATGCTGGAAAACTGTACTTTCTCCTTCGATCATCACGGATAGATAGTTTTGCTGGGTATATCATCCTCGGTTGACATTTTTGCTCATTTAATGCTTGAAGAACATCTCTCCAAGCTCTTCTTGCTTTTACTGTTTCCATTGAGAAGTCCTTTGTTATTTTAATAGGTTTACCTTTAAAAGTGACTTTTTTTCTCTTGAAGCTTTCAGCACCTTTTCTTTGTCTTGAATGTGGAGTGTTTTGATTATTATTTTCTGTGGCGAATTTCTATTTTGGTCATGTCTGTTTGGGGTGCAGAATGCCTATTGTATTAGGATGGGCCTCTCATTCTTTAGTTGAGGGAAGTTTTCATTTATGATAATTTGAAAATTTTCCTCAGGTGTGTTATTTTGGGATTCTTGCTCTGGTAGTCCATGAATGCACATGTTAGGCTTCTTCAGGGTGTCCCATATCTCTTGAATATTCCTCTCAAATATCTTTTTCGCTTTTATAACCACTTCCATTGAGTTGGTTAATTCCCCCACTTTGTCTTCAAGATCTGAAATTCTATTTTCTGCTTTGTTAGTTCTGCTGATAAAACCTTCTGTTGAGTTTTGGTTTGAAGATAATTTATCTTTTAGTTTGATTTTAAACTCTGCCTGAGACTGTTTTAACCTCTCTCTGTCTATTTTTGTTTGAAAATATGGAATGCTTCAGGAATTTGCGTGTCATCCTTGAGCAGGGGCAATGCTAATCTTCTCTGTATCGTTCCAATTTTAGTATATGTCCTGCTGAAGTGAGCACTTTTCTTTTTTTTTATTTCTTCCACTCATACAAAGTTGATAAGTACCACATTCCCCTCCCTCCCTCCACCCCTACCTTGACCCTCTTCTTCCCTCCCTCTTTTTTCCCTTCCATTTCCCCCTCCCTCCCTTTTTCCCAGTGCCCCCTGCCCCCCTTTCTGGAGGGGATGACATCGAATACCTATCATGATGGTGCCGAGGATGGTGCAGGAGCAGCAAAACAGAACCAGCTTTTTTACTGCTTGATTCTCTGTATCTCAATTTGGGATATTTCTCCCCTAATTTTGCTAATCTCTTTTCCAATGCTTTTGGGATCAGATTGCTCTTGTGTTTCTAAAGGTGTAAGGTACATTGTTAAATTATTTATTTTTGATTATTCTATTTTTTGATGTAGGCACTAAGAGTTATAAACTTTCCTCTTAAGACAGCTTTCATTGTGTCCCCAAGATTTTGATAAGTTATATTTTCATTATCATTTGCTTCCAGGAAATCTTGAGTTTCCTTTATAATTTCTTCCTGAATCCAATTCTCATTCAGCATCATAGTCTTTAATTTCCAGGAGTTAGTGTATTTCTGTTGTTTGTTACATTGTGGATGTCAAGCTTTAGACCTTGGTGGTCTTATAGGGTACACGCTAGAATGTCAACTCTCCCATATATGTGGAGATTCGTTTTGTGGCCCAATATATGGTCTATTTTGGAGAAAGTTCCATGTGCTGCTGAGAAAAATGTGTATTCTTTGGTGCTTGAATGCAAAATTTGATGAAGATCTGTAAGGTCCACTTCAGTAAGAGTTTGATTAATTTCTAATGTGTCTCTGTTAAGTCTTTGACCTGTTGATCTATCCCATGTTGAGAGAGCAGTGTTGAAATCCCCAAGAATTATTGTTTGGGGGTTGATTTCTCACTTTAGATGCTATAGGGTTTGCTTAATGAATGTGGAGAGGCCTGTATTAGGTGCAAATAATTTCAGTATTGTGAATTCTTCTTGGTGAATTGTACTTGTGACTAAAATGTAGTATCCATCTGTGTCTCTTATGATTTTTTTTAGTTTGAGGTCCACTTTATCCGATAGCATAATAGCTAACCCTGCCTGTTTCCTGGTTCCTTTAGCTCACAGAATATTGGACCAGGCTTTTATTTTTAGGATGTGCTTCTCTTTTCTGGTGAAATGAGTTTCTTGAAGGCAGCAGACTGATTGGTTTTGATTTTTAATCCAAGTTTGTAATCTGTGTCTTTTGGTTGGTGAGTTAATTCCATTGACACTTAATGTTATAATGGAGAAATTATTTTTAATTACAGGCATTTTTTATGTTTAGTGGCTTTTGTAAGTGTATTATTTGGCTTTTAGGTTTTGTTGGTATTATACTCCCCTTCTGTCTTCCTGGATATGCTATTTTTTTTCTTCAAGCTTGAATATCATTTCTAGCATTTTTTGAAGGCCTGATTTGGTAGACATGTAAGCCTTCAAGTTGTACTTGAAAATTTTTCCTTTTCCCTCAATCATGATGGGTAGTTTTGCGGGGTATATGAGCCTGGGTTGACATTTTTGCTCATTGAATACTTGAAGTATGTCTCTCCAAGATCTTGCTTTTACTGTTTCCATTGAGAAGTCATTTGTTATTTTAATAGGTTTCCCATTAAAAGTGACTTTTTTTCCCTTGAAACTCCCAGCACCTGTTCTTTGTCTTGAATGTGGAGTGTTTTGACTATTATTTGCCATAGTGAGTTTCTATTTTGGTCATATCTGTTTGAGGTGTGGAATACCTCTTTTATTTGGATGGGCTTCCTTGATAATAATTTGAAAAAATTTCCTCAGGTGTGGTATTTTGGGATTCTTGCTCTGGTATTCCATGAATGTGCATGTTAAGCTTCTTTGGGATGTCCCATAACTCCTGTATATTGCTCTCATGTATCTTTTTGGATTCAACAACCTATTCCATTGAGCTGGTTAATATTCCAACTTTGTCTTCAAGATCTGAAATTCTATTTTCTGCTTTGTTAGTTCTGATGATAAGACTCTCTGTTGAGTTCTGGGTTGAAGATAACTTGTCTTTTAGTTCAATTTTAAATTCTGCTTGAGACCGTTTTAGCTGCTCTATGTCTATTTTTGTTTCTTGGACTGTTTTTTTCAATTCCTCCAAGTGTCATTGTGTTTCTCTTCAAAGTGGTTGATGCAGTTCTTTAATTCCTTCTGGATTTCCTCTTTCATAGTATTGATCATAGTAATCAGTGTACTTTGATAGTCATTATCTGGGCTTGGCTTTCTTGGCTTTTTTCTATGAATTTGCTCTGTTTGGAATCTATCATTATGGGGTTAATTCTTTGGGTGGAAGATTTCTTTTCTTGTGTTTTGTTTCTCATGGACCTGTGCTTTGACTTGTGCCTTTTTTGTCTCTTAAGGCCTTTCAGTTTCTGTGTGTTTTTGACTAAACTGATTTAGTTAGTATTACTACTAACGGGCAGTTATTATTAGTGTTTTCCTTCAAGTTGCATATGTTTGTCTGTTGTTATCATTATTTCCTAGATAAGGCTATTAGACTGTTAGTATATCAAGTAAGTCAGGTTTAGTAGACAGGGGGTGAACATTAGTATGGTAGTGAACTTTTATGGTTTCTACCTTGGTGATATGTGAGGGTGAGTGGTATAGTTCCTGAAGTTGTATATGTTTTTGGGGTGGCTATATGGAAAAGTTAATCTACAGTGCTTCATAACTGAAAGGAGGCCCGGGACGTGCGTGCGCAGTCCAGCCGGGCCTCACTGCTCAACCTAGGTAAGCTCCTTCTCCGCCCACCCCCAGAACCCCAGGCCGCTCAAGGGAATCAGCTCCTCCCACCATCCAGCCGGAGCCACCGCACAGGGCCTGGGAGGAGGAGGAGGACACCCCCTGTGCTCCCGGGTCCCGCACCCAGGTCCCCCAGGTTACATAGCGCCCCGCTGACACCCCATCCTCCCTTCCCCCACTCCGCTGCCCGGGACACGCGAGGTCCAGCCTGGACTCAACTCGACCTAGGTAAGCTCCTTCTCCGCTCACCCCCAAAACCTCAGGCCAAATAATTCAGTTTAGTGAAAAATGCACAGAAATTGAAAGATCTTAAGAGTTAAAACGACAATGCCAAAGTCTAAGTGCAAATCCATGAGAAACAACACTCAAGTAAACAAATCTCCCACTGAAGGAATTAATCCCATAATGTTAGACTCCAACCAGAACAAACCCACGGAAAATGGCCAAGAAAGCCTGAAACAGGATAACGACCTTCAAAATATGATCATTACCATGTTCAATACTATCAAAAAGGAAATCCAGGAGGAATTAAATAATCGAATCAATTGCTTTGAAGAGGAACACAACAAACACTTTGAGGACTTGAGAAAAACAGTGCAAGAAACAAAAACTGGCATAGAGCAGTTAAAGCAGACTCAAGCAGAGTTTAAAACTGAGCTAAAAGACAAGTTATCTTCAACCCAGTACTCCACAGAGAGTTTTATCAGCAGAACTAATGAAGCAGAAAATAGAATTTCAGACCTTGAAGATAAAGTGGGAGTATTAACCAGATCAATGGAAGAGGTTGTTAAAGCCAAAAAGATACTTGAGAGAAATATTCAGGAGATATGGGACACCCTGAAGAAGCCTAACATGCGTATTCATGGAATACCAGACCAAGAATCTCAAAATACCACCCCTGAGGAAATTTTTCAAATGATCATCAAGGAAAAATTTCCTCATCTAAAAAAAGAGAGACCCATCCATATACAAGAGGCATTCCGCACCCCAAACAGATATGACCAAAACAGAAGCTTGCCATGGCAAATAATAGTCAAAACACTCCACATTCAAGATAAAGAACTCCTGCTGAGAACTTCAAGGGAGAAAAAACAAGTCACTTTTAAAGGTAAACCTATTAAAATAACAAATGAATTCTCAGTCGAAACACTAAAAGCAAGAAGAGCTTGGAGAGACATACTTCAAGTATTGAATGAGCAAAAATGTCAACCCAGGCTGATTTACCCAGCAAAACTATCCGTCATGATCGAGGGAGAAAGAAAAATCTTCCAGCACAAAGACAACTTGAAGGGATACATGTCCACCAAACCAGGCCTTCAAAAAATGCTAGAAATGATACTCAAGCGTGAAGAAAAAAACAGGCATATCCAGGAGAACAGAAGGCAAGTATAACACCATTAAAAGTGAAGAAATATACATATAAAAACTACTAAATATAATAAATGTCTGGAATTAAAAATAGTTTCTCCATTATAACACTAAATGTTAATGGAATTAACTCACTGATCAAGAGACACAGATTACAAATTTGGATTGAAAATCACAATCCATCAATCTGCTGCCTGCAGGAAACCCATCTTACCACAAAAGATAGGCATGCCCTAAAAATAAAAGGCTGGTCAACAATTCTACAAGCTAATGGAAGCAGAAAACAGGCAGGGGTAGCCATTATGATATCAGACAAAGTGGACTTCAAACCAAAGAAAATTATAAGAGACACGGATGGATACTACATTTTAGCCACAGATACAATTCACCAGGAAGACTTCAAAATACTGAACATATATGCACCCAATATGGGCCCCTCCACATTCATTAAGAAAGCCTTACAGCGTCTAAAGCACGAAATCAACCCCCAAACGATAATTCTTGGGGACTTCAACACCGCCCTCTCAACATGGGATAGATCAACAGGTCAAAAGCTTAACAGAGACACTTTGGACCTTAATCAAACCCTTAAAGAAATGGACCTTACAGATCTCTATCGAACTTTTCACCCACGCAACAAAGAATACACATTTTTCTCAGCAGCACACGGAACGTTCTCCAAAATAGATCACATATTTGGCCACAAAATGAATCTACACATATACAAGAAAGTTGAAATTCTAACCTGTGCCCTATCAGACCACCACGGCCTAAAGCTGGACATCCACAACACAACAAACAAGAGAAAATACACTAACTGCTGGAAACTTAACAATATGATGCTGAATGAGAACTGGATTCAGGAAGAAATTAAAAAGGAAATTCAAGATTTCCTGAAAGCGAATGATAATGAAAATACAACTTACCAAAATCTCTGGGACACAATGAAAGCTGTTCTAAGAGGTAAGTTCATAGCTCTTAATACCTATATCAAAAAAATGGGAAAATCAGAAATAAACAACTTAACAATCCAGCTTAAAGCTTTAGAGAAACTAGAGCAATCTGATCCCAAAAGTAGTAGAAGACAGGAGATTAGCAAAACAAGGGGAGAAATATCTGAAATCAAGATTAAGAAAACAATAGAAAAAATCAACCAGTCAAAAAGCTGGTTCTTTGAAAAAATCAATAAGATTGGTGCACTCCTAGCTAAATTAACCAAAAGCAAGAGAGAGAAAACCCAAATTAACAAAATTAGAAATGAACATGGAGTTATCACTACTGATACCCAAGAAATCCAGAGAATTATAACAGCATATTTCAAAAACTTATACTCTGTGAAGTTTGACAACACAAAAGAGATGGATGAATTTCTAAATAAACACAACTTACCTAAATGGAATCAGGAAGTTGTAAATTATATAAATGGCCCTATAACATATAAGGAAATTGAAGAAGTAATCTCAAATCTTCCCACCAAAAAATGTCCTGGACCAGATGGATTCAGCACAGAGTTCTACCAGACATGTAAGGAGCCAATAACACCAATACTCCTTAAACTGTTCCATCATATAGCAAAGGAAGGAACACTAACAAATTCCTTCTATGAAGCTAATAACATTTTAATCCCAAAACCTAATAAAGATTCACTTAAAAAAGAAAACTGTAGGCCGATCTCTCTGACGAACACACACGCAAAGATTCTCAACAAAGTCTTAGCAAATTGGATTCAAAAACACATTGAAAAGATTATTCACGGAGACCAAGTAGGCTTCATCCCCGGCTCACAAGGTTGGTTCAACATATTCAAATCAATACATGTAATTCATCATGTAAACCACAGTCCAAGAGCACATGATACTCTCGATAGATGCAGGAAAAGCTTTTGACAAGATCCACCAGCCTTTTATGATCAAAACGCTAGAGACAGTAGGAATGAAAGGAACCTTTATCAATATAATAAAAGCTGTATAAAACAAGCCCATAGCAAGGATTGTGCTCAATGAGGAACAATTGGAAGCATTCCCACTTCGATCAGGAACTAGACAAGGCTGTCCACTCTCACCACTTCTATTCAATATTGTACTTGAAGTCTTAGCTGAAGCCATAAGACAAGAAAGGGACATAAGAGGGATTCAAATTGGCAAGGAAGAAGTCAAGCTATCCCTATTTGCAGATGACATGATTTTATACCTAAGTGATCCCAAAAACTCCACCAGGAAGCCTCTGGAACTAATTGAGAAGTTCAGCAGGATGGCAGGATACAAAATAAATGTGCAAAATTCAGAGGCCTTCCTATATGCCCAGAATGAAAGAAGTGTAAAAGACCTGAGAGAAACAATCCCATTTAGTATAGCCCCCCCCAAAATGAAA
The DNA here is from genome assembly GCA_023101885.1 of Typhlomys cinereus. Lineage (NCBI taxonomy): Eukaryota > Metazoa > Chordata > Mammalia > Rodentia > Platacanthomyidae > Typhlomys > Typhlomys cinereus. The sequence continues at coordinate 1,364,405 of JALPQD010000418.1, read as the reverse complement.
TACCTTCTTATAAACCTAACCAAGGAGGTAAAGGACCTTTACAATGAAAACTTTAAAACCCTAAAGAAAGAAATAGCAGAAGACACCAGAAGGTGGAAAGACCTCCCATGTTCTTGGATTGGCAGAATCAACATCATAAAAATGAGAGTCCTACCAAAGGTAATATACAAATTCAATGCTTTACCAATCAAAATCCCAAAGCAATTCATCAAAGAAGTTGACCAAACAATCTCAAAGTTCATATGGAGGCACAAAAGACCCAGGATAGCAAAGACAATCCTGAGTAACAAAAACACTGCTGGAGGTATTACCATACCAAACCTAAGTCTACACTACAAATCCATAGTTATAAAGACAGCCTGGTACTGGCTCCAAAATAGACACACAGATCAATGGATAAGGATTGAAGACCCAGATATAAGCCCACAAAATTACAGCCATTTGGTCTTTGACAAAGGGGCCCAAAGAATCCAATGGAAAAAGAACAGCATCTTCAACAAATGGTGTTGGCAAAACTGTATCTCCACCAGCAGAAGATTAAAGCTGGACCCCTACTTGTCACCATGTACAAGACTTAATTCCAAATGGATCAAGGAACTTGATATCAGGCCAGAGACTATAAAAACCATAGTTGAAAGGATAGGAAACTCCCTTGAGCTGATTGGGCTAGGCCAACATTTCCTAAACAGGCATCCAGTGGCACAGTCACTGCTACCAACTGTCAACAGTTGGGATCTTGTGAAATTAAAGAGCTTCTGTTCAGATAAAGAGATTCTAACACCAGCTTAGAGGCAACCCACAGAATGGGAGAAAATCTTCACTAACCACACATCTGATAGAGCTCTACTGTCCAGAGTGCAAAAAGAACTTAGAAAACTAAACACCAAGGAAACCAATGGCCCAATTAAAAAAATGGGCCCTGGAACTTAAAAGAAACTTTACCAGGGATGACATTAAAATGTCTAACAAATATCTTAAAAAATGCTCCACTTCCTTAGCCATTAGGGACATGCAAATCAAAACTTCCCTGAGATATCATCTCACCCCGGTCAGGATGGCAAAAATCTACAATACAAACAACAATAAATGCTGGAGAGGATGTGGAGAGAGGGGAACTCTGCTACATTGCTGGTGGGAATGCAGGCTCATACAGCCACTCTGGTGAGCCATCTGGAGATTCTTAAATAAATTAAAGATTGAAATGCCATATGACCCTGCTATTCCTTCTTTGGGAATAACCCCCCATACAGCAGAATTTCACCTTAATGGCACAAGCACGACCATGTTCATAGCAGCACTGTTTACAAGAGCAAAGACATGGAATCAACCCAAATGTCCAACAGTTGACGAGTGGATAAGGAAAAGGTGGTACATCTATACAATGGAGTACTACTCAGCCATCAAAAATGATGAATTACTGGAATTTGCTGGGAAATGGATGTCATTAGCAACAATTATATTAAGTGAATTATCCCAAACCCAGAAAATTAAGCACCGTATGTACTCCCTAATAGGTGGCTCCTAGTACCAAACCCACCCAGCCCACCTTGAGACACTCATAGGTAAATCTATGTATTACCTACAGTAATTGCAAGGATTATGAACAGGAGGGATGGGGTTGGAGGGCCACACCAGAAACAAGGAGAGAAGTGACCATGTTACAGTAGAGAAAAAAGGCCTCCATCAAGGACTGTAAGTAAGCAATGTGACACCTGGTTAAGTTCACAGACGTTTGTTCCTGATCATTTACAACTAAGGGGGTATGATCTCAACAGAAGGGGAGGACATATAGTCTGGCACATAAAAAGTAATCATTTTGCAAATGTGTGATTGACCCCTCCCTCACTGAGGTGTCCTACTTTTATTACATCTACCCTTGAATGTGCTCTTATAATAAGACTCCACTTTAACAGCTTTTTGTCTCTGGCCAGGAGGTGACATACAGTGCCCAGCAGGATGGAGTGAAGGGCATTGCAGGAGCAGCAAAACTGCAAAAGAAAATCAACAAACCACAATCCAGAACTTCAGAGACTCTATGTCAATCACCTAGAACTAGGCCAGACTAATCTCTCCCCATTCTGAAGCTCAGGGACATTTGTGGAAGAGGGGGCAGAAAGAGTGTAAGAGCAAAAGGATGGGAGGAGCAACGATTTGCAAGATACTCCACACAAGTTAGGGCCAAAGCAATCATAATTGGACTTTGCATGCCCGGCGCAATGTCTAACACACTATTGACCTCACAAAGTCTAGCATCTGCTAAAGTCACCAAGATCCTTTGAGGCAAGTGATTGACAGCCACAGCGGTGTTGCTATGCTTAAGGGGAACATGGGAAAGGGTTCAGGGAAATGCCACTGGGTCCTTGTACGTCATCGGAGAGGAGGGCCCAGAGGAGAATCAGGCAGGCAGAAGAAAGGACTCTCTGGGAATTGGGGCGGAAGGCACTGGGGGATGGGGAGGGAGGGGTAAGGGAAGGGGAAGCAGGGGGTTCGGGGGGAGGAGGAGGGAGGGAGGGAACTGGTGTACCTATTAAATTTGCATGAGCTGAAACAATAATAAAAAATGTTTTAAAAATAACTGAAAGGAGCTGGATGGTAAAAAGGGATTTACTTATCTTTGGGTTGGATATGAAGAACGTCTCCCATGTGATAGGATGATTTTAGAGAACTTCAGATGTATGGCCTTTGTCCCCTAGAGCTTTTCTTGGGTTTCCTTTGGACTCTTTTGAATTCTGAGGAGCAGCATGCCCTCCCTGGACCACAAGCAAGTGCGGGAGGGACAGAGAGGCTGATGGTGATGGCCGTGCGCTTCACCTGGGTCCTGGAGCATGGCCTGGTGGCCTACCCAAGCCCAGGGCAGCCTGGGTCCTGCTCACGCTGCCTGGTGGGAGGAGCTGGGATGAGCAGGTGACCTGGGGGCTGGTGGAATTTACCTGGGAAGCAGGGTGTTCTCCCTGGTGCAGGAATGAGCATCCTGGACAGGTGGGAGGGGCAGAGAAAAATATTAACTTTTTAGATACTTGCTTCTCACTGATCTGACTCAAGATTATAGCTTGAAAGGGAACAACACAAGAGATTGAAATATGTGAAAAATTATGAATTTATTCAGCTATAGAATGTGAGGGAATTTATATTTTCTGACAAGAATATCCCAAATTCTACCATCTCTATTGGGTATAGATTAATAAGAGGTGTCTGTGGCTAAAGCCAACCTTATTCTTAATAGCAAGAAAATGGAATTAGCCTACATGCCCATCAACAACAGAAGAATCAGAAATAAAAATGTCGTACACATAAACAATGGAATACTATTCACCCATCAGAAGGAATGAAACTATGGAATTTGCTGGGAAATGGATGGAACTGGAAATTTTAATATTGAAGAAAATATCTCAGACACAGAAAGATAAGTACCACATGTTCTGTCTTACTTGTGGAAGCTAGTCCTGATATGTTTATTTATACATAATATATATGTACATACATATATATATGTATGTACATATATATATATATATATATATATATATATATATATATAATGGAGATTTTAGTTTAAAAAACATCTGAAAATTATACGTGAAATTTTTTAAAATTTTTTTATTATTATTTATTCAATTGTGCATGTGTGCGTGTGTGTGTATGTACGTGTAGAACCACGGACGAATTCGGGAACCACCATGGACCGCCTCCACCTCCTCCTCGTTTACTCTGCCCCGGGATTCATAGGCTCTGCCCTACCAGGACCAGAAATGCAGGCCGCTCCCGCTTCCACCCAGCGTCTATACGTGGGGTCTAGGATCGGAACTCAGGACCTTCTGCCTGGAAGGCAGAAGCTTAACCCCTGAGCCACCTCTCCAGCCCCGTGAAATTTTTATTTTTACAGAAATAAAAGTGATGTCCAGGTCACATAAAAAATTAACATTATTGGGGCTGGAGAGGTGGCTCAGAGGTTAAGCCTCTGCCCTGCAGGCGTAAGGTCCTGAGTTCGGATCATAGACCCCACTTATAGATGCCAAGCGGAAGTGGGGGCGGCCTGCGTTTCTGCTCCTGGTAGGGCGGAGCCTGTGAATTCTGGGGCAGAGTAAACAAGGAGGAGGCAGTCCATGGTGGTTCCCGAATTCGTCCGTGGTTCTACACACACATACATGCATACACGCACATGCACGCATACACACACATACACACATACACATGCACAATTGAATAAATAATAAAAAATAAAAAATTTTTTTTAAATTATCATTATTAACAATGAAAGTCCTGCTTTGTACTAAGACAATGGCAAGGGTCAACTGAATGCAGGAAACTGTCCACAGAAGGTCAAAAACTTGAAAATTCATAGTCCCTGAAAAGGAGAGAATGTGAACTGAGAAAGGTGAGCAGATGATTCCATGCTAGAGAACAGGTACTTAGGAAGTTTTCTAGTGTCTTGTGAGAAACTGTTTCTCTGTCCCAATTGTCAAAGAAATTAGTTTTATTTGATTAGGTATCTTGTTTATTTTTTCAAACAGACAGTATTTTTTTCATTGATTCTTTACATTGTACTTTTCCATTCCATTTTACTGATTTCTTCCCATATCTGGAATATTTATTCGATGTACTGCTTTCAGAAATGGCTTGTTCTTGTATTTCAAAAACTTGCAAATTATTTTGTGAGCTTCATCTCCAGTGTCACAATGCCTAGATTTTACAGTGCTAGAGAACAAACCAATGACTTACCCAGGTACATTAACACCTGAAGCTCTATAATCAGGCATTGATTTGACTGTTTTTGGAAAACGAAATAATTTAGATTGGCAAGAAGTGCACTTCACTGGCAAGGCATATGATTTAAGTAAAAATAAGCTGTAGTCAATCACTCAAATGAATAAAATAAAGAGCCTATGTATATAATGTTTAAAATTTTATATCAAACGTTTAGATACATATAGTTAGAATGAAGCTTTGGAAAAATATACATCATGGTATCAGAAACTGGAACACCATTAACAGCATTCAAATTAAATCTAACCACCTTTAAAATTTCAAAACAACAAAGAAGGTGAGTGTGTGTGTGTGTGTGTGTGTGTGTGTGTGTGTGTTTAGTTTATGAGAAAAGACAAATCAACTACAGAAAAATGTTCACCCAACAGTGAAATACCTGTGTTAGTTAACCATGATTATCTATTCGATGTTGATTAGTATTATCCTGTAATCACCTCTGTGAATGTCTATTAGAGTGCTTTCAGAAATATTTAAGTGGGGAAGGTAGCCTCAAACCGAATGTTGACAACACAATCTCTAGTCTGATTGTCCCAGCCAATATAAAAATGATACACTCAGCTGAGTGCTGGAATTCCTTTATATCTGCATCCTGACAGAAGAGGCTGTGTGACCAGACATTTCCCTTTTTTCTAAAGGCCTTCATGGGTATGATGGATTTTACATTGAAACAGTTTTTCCCTTTTCATTCAGTCCTGAACTCAAGATCAGAGAACATTTTAGCCAGCTCTTAGGATGTTTCATTCAAATTGAATAACCCAGTTCCTATAATATTTCACATACATGCTCAGAGGCAAGAAACCCCTCTCAGGTGTTTTTGAAGGCAATGGCATGCAGTTTGGATGAGTTATGAGAGTCTCTTTTATTTAATTGTATAAATGAGTAATGATTTAATGGTAGTTTACTGCACAGCAAATAGACAAATAAGGATCTCAAGATATGCAAAATCCCCCAGAATGATATTATTTGGTAGGTCCGAGACAAGAGAAGAGAAGATTCGCCGTTCCTGGGTTTGTGCACCAGTGAGCCTCTTGTTCTAACTGGATGCCCAGGCACTTACAAGTACTGGCATGAAGACCTATGAGCACATGCCACGGGGTATGTGAGTAGGAGAGAAATGGCTGGAATGGAGAACTGGACAGCGTGGAACTTGCAACTATGCAAGTACTTGCAACTATGCCAGATACTGCCGCTTGCAACCAATCAATTTAAAGTAAAGTGTTTTAGCCAATTACTTTGTAACATTACATAGCCTCCCTACAAAAAGTATAAAAGGTGTATGCTTCTTGAAATCAGGGTTGTCTCTCTCTCCCTCGTGTGTGGAGTGACCCCAGTGTGCTGGAATAAAATCCTCTTGCTTTTGCATCGAACTCGTGTCTGTGAATGCTCTGTGGAGGTCCGCTCCCTGGAATAAGGCTGGACTTCAGCCCTTTGAGTCTTACATTTGGTGCATTGGCCGGGAAAGAGGCAACCTCCCAGGCTTCACCACGACCGGGGTCAGAGGTTCGCTCGAGCAGGTCTGTGTTTGTTTCGTTTTCTGTTTAATGTGCCTGGTTAGTTTTATTGGTTTGTAATTACAGTTTGCCTGTCACGGAGAGCTTTTTGTGCAGTCTCAGGGAGACGAGACTCATTTGGTTTGAATTTGTAGAGCCTAGCCTAGAAGAAGCTCCTTTGTATTGGCCAGAACGGCGGGCAGATGTGCCGAGATGTTGCAGGCGAGAAAAACTGGAGGATGCTCCAGATTCCATTTGGGAGAAAAGAGCCATAAGGGGGGTCCTTCTCCACTTGAGGCGGCCAGCGTGAGGCCGCCACCTGGAATTGCTGCCATGACAGGGTTGTGACAGTCTCATCTCGAGCGTACTTGTCTCATCTGTTTTATTGTGGTTGTCATTCTCATTGTTCTTGTTATTGGACTGATGCCTTTCTTCCTCTTTGACTGGTCTTAACATGGGACAGACTTAGATGATTCTTTTATCTCTTATGACAGACCACTTTGGGAAGTTTAGGGAAAGAACTCAAAATCTAAGTGTTAAAATTAAGAAAGAAAATTCATCAATCCCTGTTCTGATGAATGGCTCACTTTCAAGGCCAGCAGATGTGTGTTTTAAACTGTCTTCTTTTTATTTCTAAAGCAACTAATGAAAGAAAGCCTCTGCCCCCCTGTACTGGAAGGGCCAGAAGAACTGTCTGTCGTTTTTTGCGCTGTATCTACGATGATCTCATTTCCCAAATATGTGTGTTTTATGTTTTAAATAACAAAGCTATGGCCACTTCAAATTTTATTGCATGCTTATAATCACATTTTGGTTTTTGACTCTGTTTATTATTTCACATGCTCAATTTAAATGCATATGCACACTTAAGAATGAATCATTTTGATAACATTAAAAGGCCTGAGTACATACTGACTAAAATATTTTGTTTTATCTTGATTTTTATGAAGCTTCACAAAAGGTGATATTGTGTTTTTACCTAGGATCCGATAACATCATTTTCATAATTCCTTTAAAAGTTTGTTTTCCCATGTGTAATACCAACATATCTAGCAACCAGAAAGGAAAACTGATCTCTGGGAAATTCATTGGAATTTATTCATTCTCCTGGTATGTATGAGCTCCCTTCCTTGGGGACAAGTCTTCTTTCTAATTCCAGGTATACTCCTGTGTTCTGCTACAACCTTGTTAACTTAATTTGGATATAATGTTTTTTTAAAATGAGGTCTACTGTTATCGCCTCTTTTAAAGGACATTTCTTAAAGGATAAACAACAGAAAACCATCAAGTATAAAAAATTATGTATGGTACTTAGATGTACAGAAGGTCTAAAAAAAGGTTTGTGGGATAAGTTACAAGAGGTTTAAAAAAGTGTTAAAATATGTTGTGAAGGTTTGTGGAATGTTAGGTTTATGAGAAGACTGAAAATTAGAGATGATGGTTAAAGGAAATGTTATACATTATGCTTCTTCCATATTACAAAAGAAAAGACATTGAACCTTAGAAATTAGAAATTAAGAATTAAGCTTCATGTATTCAAATGTATTTCAATTGTTTGTTTTGATTTAAAAAGAATTTGGTTACTAGGACCTGCAGCAGCCCTGGCAAGGCCCTCATCCGCTCACTGGGAGGTGGGTTCCCAGAAAGCAGGGCTCTGCTCAGCATCAGACCAACAGGAGAAGCTGAGACCCAGCTGCAGCTTGGAACATACTGAAGGCCAGTTGTTAAACCAATCCCTGTTCACCTTTTGAAGCAGGCTTTTCCCAGAGGAAAAAAAGAGGGCACTTTAAAATGGGGGAGGGAATGTCTTTAACCTCTGTGTTGAATGTGTGAATGAATACTGGCCTGAGGTTGGAAACCTGTCACGCCTCTGTGCTTGAGTTTTTAGTCCCATGGCGAGATCCCTAAGATCTCTTAAAGCCACGGGATTCAATTGGGCCAGTTCTGTGATCCGATCGCAAGTCACAAAATAGCTGAACCCACTATGGCTAAGTTATCACCCATGACTCTGCAAAGAGTGTGGCCAGGCTGGCACTTGAATGATCTCTCCTGGAGGGATTCCCATCCTTTGTCTGTCTGCACTGTATGGTGGGGATCAATATGGCTTTAGCTCTTGTTAATCAATGAAGGGAAATTCCTAGAAATGTTTGCCCTGTAAGGAAAATGCTTCATGTCTGAGACAATGTCCATACAGTTCAAATAACATGGGAAATGAAGGAAGCTTCAGGCATGCGTGGACCATGGACTCTCCCCTTTTAGTGTTGTTGGGTGGGATTCTGGCTCCCCTGACCATGAGTGGCATCGGATGGAGTGCTGACTCCCCCAACCACGGGGAGTGCATACAGCCAGCACTGACCTCAATCAATGGCTGGATTTATATAGTGATTGGCAGAACTCTACTGAGCCATGTGTCCCTTCCCCAAGTCCAGGTCCACTAAACTGAAGCAAAAAGAGAGATTTCCCCTTCCTGTGTCCAGGAACTATCGGGAAAAAATAAATGTTTAGTCCTACCAATCTGAAAGAGAGTCAACTTGTAATATATTCTTGGACATGTCCTGTATACATCTTAGACAAGAAATGACCCCAGGAAGATCTTTAAATTATAATACCATCCAAATAGACAAACAATGACAAACAAATGACAAAAAATTAAGAGACTAAGATGGAACAGGAATTTCATATAGCTCCCACATAAGCCAAACTCCCATCTAGAGGACAGGGTCCTCATCTGTTAGGGGGAAATAGGCCCCATCTGGAGGATAGCATCCTCATCTGCAAGAGAGAGGTTAAAACACTGTAATTAAGTAGTCCATGGTCAGGAAACTTTTGTTTCTGTCTTAGAGTTCTTTTTGTTCCATGTTGTCTTATGGCCCCACTGACAGATAAAATGGGACAGATGCAGATAACCCCTTTAAACTTATTTTAAGAACTTTAAAATAGGGCAGGTGACCTAGGACTTAATACAGAAAAAAAAGAAAAAAGAAAAAGAACCAGAAAGCAAAGAAATCAGAACCTGACATTTGCCTAAGGAGATAGATAGATTACTAACAGGCACATCCAAGGAGATCAACCCAGCACCCCTTCCAACAGGGGAAAGATGAGAAAGATGCTTTGAATATGACCAGACTGGGCACTTTAAGATGGTTACAAGCACAGGAAACTTCCGTGTTGGCCTATGTCCTGACTATGGGAATTTCCACTGGAGGAAGATTGCCCCCTGAACCCAAGGGCCTGGAGGTCAAGCCATCTGTTGGGAACCAATGAAATGGCCTGAAGCTCCTAGCTTCCCTCTGATGGAAAAGGAGTTTGCCTCTGATAACCAGTGAAAGCCCAAAATATCAGATTGAGCATCTCATAAGAACCTTGGGTTTAGCATGCATATGGGAAGCCTCTTTGTTTCTATGTTAATGGACAAGGGAGCACAAAATTTTAGTGCTCTACTTCCTTCCTAGGCTTTTGTCAATCTTTAGTTTTACTAAAATGTTAATGATCAGGGAAATGACAAGTTCACCAGTTACAAAGTAATTACTGAGATTCTTTACATACCTAATAATAATGTTTTACATGCCTAAATGCCCGAATATTCTGGGGTTAGGCTTAATAGAATAAAATATTTCAGTACTGTTATGAAGTCATTCACATGGTTCTGGTTTTAGACACGCCAAAGTCTTAAAAAATAGGTGGGTAATGAAGAGACCTAGAACCCAATTTTGGTTTTCTTTTAGTTTCTTTTAAGATGTTTCTCCACATGTATATAGCTTTCTTGTGAGGCCCAGTGGAGCTCTCATGTGATCTAGTCAGAGTGGGCATTAGCTGTAGCTATAGACAGGCTAGGAGTTTAGAATATGGCCCCACATGCCTAGTTGAACAATGTCTCGGCTTGACTGGAGTTGCCCACCCCTTGTTCCTCCCCTTACCTAGAAGTCCATGGGCTGTCCCCAGGTGCTGTGGGTAAACCAGAATGTGTTGGGCCCACCCAGAGATAACAGTCTGGGAGGGAGTGAGCAGGGCATAGCTTAGCACATGGGACCAAAGATGGCACTGGGAGCTAGTGTCCCAGGCATAACCCTGCTCACATTACAGAGAGTCCTAATTGGCTTATAGGAGCCAACATAGATTTATGTTTAGTCTGACCTATGCAGAGTATGTGCTATACTGACCATCAAGGTAATTGGCTGGTGTTTCGTGCACTTGGAGTCTTTGTCTATATAAGCTGATTCGTTACCCCCAATAAACTGAGATTTTGCTTTGACAAACTCCCGGTCCATTGCCGAGTCTCTGGAGGGCTGAGGCAGAGGTGCAGGCAGTCAGGTCGTTACAGCCAGGAGCTGTGTGTATGAGTGAGTGACGGAGTGTCACCTTGACAGACTCCCTGCTGTTCCCGGAGTCCCCTGGATTTGGGTAGGGGTAAAGGGCCTGCAGCATATTCATCTTTCTCCGCCCCGACGGCCTGGAGCTGCCTGAAGGCCTGGAGCCGTCACAGTGTGTGCCTGGGAGAATCGTCCCAGCATTCTGGTGCCCCGTGTGAGGCAGCTTCTCAAAACGGGCAGAGCTAAGCAGACTTTGGGGTAAGTGAAAACTTGGGAAATATGAGAAATTCATCGTGCAAGGACGAAGCAGTGTCAGGAGCACTGAGGTCGGTACTAAGAAGCCAGGGTATAATGGTTACAAGCTCTGCTATTTCAAAAATGTGGCAAACAGCCCTTGAATTAGCACCTTGGATCCAATCGAGTAATGTGTTTTTGTCCACTACCTGGACTCGGGTAAGAATTCTAGCCGAGAAGAGGGAGGAACATTTTGGGGTGCCCCCTCCTCCAAGATTTTATTCTATTGTTTCTGCCTTTGAGGTAACGTTCTGCCCCAATCCAGTCAAGCCTCCACGAGAGGCAAAGTTAAAAGAGGAGGGGGAAAAGCGGCCAGAACTGTGGCTTCTGGCTCCCTAGGCAACTCCAGGCGGGTCTCAGCTGCCCACAATAAGCTATTCTGGGTGCCTTTCACCACGGTGGGGCAGGGAATGCAGCAGAGATTCTGCCCTGCCCCTGGCTGGGGTCACGGAGCAGCAGCTCAAGGAAACCCTCCGTGGGAATGCAGGGCCGCAGGGCCGGGAAAGTAGTGAGGAGCAGCTTCTAGCTCCCCACACAACTTCGGAGCCAAGGCAGCAGAAAAGAGATTCTGCTGGGGATGTGGGGAAGCAGGGCGAGGAAAACCTCCATGGAACCGGGGCCGTGGGACGGCAGGCCAAGGAGAGCAGCAGGGAGCGGGCCAGTGACTTAGAGGAATTCACACTAGGCCAAGGTGCCCCAGCGCTGGGCACCCAAGGAGATTGGGAAAAGTCCATGGGGGAGAAAACCCAGACGCACCAGGCAGAAAGCCCCGCGGAGCAGAGGGGTGGGGGAGCTGCCAGAACTCCTAGAGCTGGCAGACACTGAGAGCAAACGGCTCAGAGAGGGGGTGAGCCTGTGCGTGCCTCAAGACCTGCAGGTCGGGGAGTGGCCAGGGATGGTGCTTGGCATGGACAATTCCTTTCACCGAGGTTTATCCCTACTCGTGGGGGAGGGGCTGCACACAGTGCAGGGGCTAGAAAAAAATGCAAGTGAGCAACTGCGAAGTGGGACTGGAATGGGGAGTGGGACTGGTCTGGGGAGTGTGACTGGGACTGGTGGCCAGTATCCAGACTTAGCTCCCTTCAAGAGGGAACGGGGCACAGGCAGGCTGGACGAGAGCTCTTCCCTGCTCACCCTCACCAAAATTTCTTCCGAACCAGTGCTTGGGTGCACTGGTCCCTATCAGGCTAAATCAGGGAATCTGGAGCTGGAGCCCAAGTGTACTGAGAACCTAGATACAGAGGGCAATTGCCCTGCAGTATGGTATCCCTGGGAAGCAAAGAAATTAAAGAGAACAACATGGAAAAAACTAGGTAAAGGTGCCTCTGGAGTGCCAATAGCAGACATTGTACAAAAACCTGCGAGCCCCCACCCTCGTCCCCAGCACGTACCAGGAAGAGGAAAGTGCCATCAATCACCATTACTCAGGGAGGGTTGAGGAAGGCTAGTGCAAATTCTTCAGTTCTCTGTGCAGGTGAATGGGGACTGTCTCTGTGTTTATCTAAGCTTGATTTAAAACAGCTTTTGCCCCTCATCCACTGGCCGGGGGGGGGCACAAAAACTGTCTGTTGTTCTGTGTACTTTGCCTGTGATAAAAATAGGGCTTAATTTGAAAAAAGGAAACAAAAGAAAGAAAGATCCACAAAACAAAGAAATCAAAACTTGGACATTTGCCTAAGGAGATAGATAGAAAGTTAACAGGCATCCCCAAGCAGACCAACCCAGGACCCCTTCCGACAGGGGAGAGATAAAAAGATGCTTTGAATATGACCAGACTGGGCACTTTGAGGTGGTTGCAAGCACAGGAAGCTTTCAAGTGGCCTATGTCCCAACCATGGAAATTTCCACTGGAGGAAAGATTGCCCCCTGAACCCCAGGGCCCAGGGGTCAAGCACCCTGGTGGAGACCAATGAAATGGCCTGAAGCTCTTAGCTTCCCTCCAGTGGGAAAAAGGAGTTTGCCTCTGACATCCAGCAAAAGAAAGCCCAAAACGCCAGGTTGAGCATCTCATGAGAACCTTGGGTTTAACATACAAATGGGAAGCCTCTTTGTTTCTAGACTAGGGAGCACAAAATTCCAGTACTCAACTTCCATCCTAGGCTTTTGTCAATCTTTGATTTTACTAGAATGTTAATGATCAAGAAAATGACAAGTTCATCAGTCACTCACAAAATAACTACTGAAATTCCTTATATACTTAACAATGTTGCCTTTAGACATTCCCTCGTTTAATAAAACAAAATAGACAGTCCACATGGTTTTAAACAGGTTTTAAGATGTGATCATAGAGATTCACAGCTACTAGAGGAAAAAGTCTTCAATATGCAGATTAATTCTTAGTTTCACGCCAGACAAAGACAATGATTATTCCAGGTGAGGTAATAGGTTTTCCTTACTAACTCTTGTCTGTACCCACAGTAAAATTACTAAGCTTATTTGGTTTATCCCATGTGCCTTTCCAGTTACAACGGTTTAATCCTTGTATAGATCTTACAAGTTTAATCTGTGTTTTGTCTCTGTTATAGGAACCTTACAGTAATAGAGCCATATCCCAACACTTGTTAGATGAGGATGCCAGGCTGCTCTCATCTCACTCAATGCCCCACTTCAACAGGAAGCAGTTAAAGAATGATCATCGACCCTTATCCTCTGAGCAGTCTGGATCCTCAAATAGGCTAGAGGTAAAATAGGCAGATTTAGAACACCATGATGGGATGGGTCTCTCAAGGTCTTTGAAGGTCTTTAAAATTCCAAAAAGACATTCCCCTCTGCTAGATAACCTCATACTCAACTAAATTAAAGATCCAATTATTAAAACAAAAAGGGGGAGTAAGCCCACACCAACAGCTAGGGTTGGCATTATTTACCATCAACATTTTAAATTTTCAAAAAATCCATCTGGGTTTGACCTAACATCTAGAAAAAATTGTTCTTTTAATAACTATATTGCTTAAGTGTTTCCTCAGCACATCTCTCAACAGCGCTCCATCTACAAGACTATGCTACAGACATCCATGCCACAGCTCCCCCAGAGACGTGATTCAACTTGGAAGCTTGTGAGGCCTTGGTCTAATGACAGACCAGGCAGGCCTGTATTGCCCGTGTGAGCCACATGCAACTTCCCCAAGCTACCTGTTGCCATGCCTGCTGCTGATGCCAACTTGCCTGACTGAGAAGACCAACTGGGACAGGACAACAGCGAAAGCTCATGCTGGGACTTATGGGACTTGGGACATATGTATAGCTAATTGTAAAATACTGACTCTATTAAAACAAAAAGGGGGATATGTTGGGCCCACCCAGAGATAACAGTCTGGGAGGGAGTGAGCAGGGCATGGCTTAGCACATGGGACCAAAGATGGCGCTGGGAGCTAGTGTCCTAGGCGTAACCCTGCCCACATTACAGAGAGTCCTAATTGGCTTATAGGAGCCAACATAGATTTATGTTTAGTCTGACCTATGCAGAGTATGTGCTATACTGACCATCAAGGTAATTGGCTGGTGTTTCGTGCACTTGGAGTCTTTGTCTATATAAGCTGATTCGTTACCCCCAATAAACTGAGATTTTGCTTTGACAAACTCCCGGTCCATTGCCGAGTCTCTGGAGGGCTGAGGCAGAGGTGCGGGCGGTCAGGTCGTTACAGCCAGGAGCTGTGTGTATGAGTGAGTGACGGAGTGTCGCCTTGACAGACTCCCTGCTGTGCCCAGAGTCCCCTGGATTTGGGTAGGGGTAAAGGGCCTGCAGCATATTCGTCTTTCTCTGCCCCGACGGCCTGGAGCCACCCGACAGCCTGGAGCCATCACAGTGTGTGCCTGGGAGAATCGTCCCAGCAAGGATGCAATTCAAACTGCTCATGGACAGGCAGGGGTGGGAGGGGCCAATACCTTCATGCCAAAACTGTTGGCTGTCAGCCAATCATGTAACTACTAAGTTGGAAGTCCCCTCCCTTTGCCAATAAGCTAGAGCTGAAATCAGACATGTTTAATAAGTTCTGCCCTCACCCTAAAAGTTTGCCTTAAGTTAAACTCAGTGCTTAACAGAGGGAAAATACAATGACCAAACTTGAGTAGTTAAACCAGGAAAAACAGCAAAACTCCAGGTGTTAGGCAGACTAGTTCTGACAACAAATCTATGCTGGCTTTTCATTTAAATCTGAAGAGTGGTCTTGCCCTAAAGACAAAATAATGCTTACAGACCTATAAAACTTTCCATGTCAGGAGATAATGTCCCCTACATGTGTCATCTTAAAAGGACTTGTGACAGGTTTTATAGCTCTTGGCTTTTACACCCTATAAACATGATTTTCCTTACTAACTCTTGCTTGCACCCACAGTAAGGTTGTTGAACTTATTTGATTTATTCCATGTGCCTTCCCATTTACAAAGGTCTAATCCTTGTGTAGATCTTGAAAGTTTAACCTGTGTTTTGTCTCTTTTAGATGGACCTTAAAGTAATAAAGCCATCTAAAAAGACCTCTAGACCATCCCAGCATTTCATAGATAAGGATATCAGACTGCTCTTATTTCCTTCACCCTGAGTCACCAGGAAGCAGCCAGAGCAAGTCATTGCCCTTTATCCCCAGAGAGGTCTGAGTCCTCAAATAAGTTTATGGGGAAATGAGGCAGGATTAGAGCAGCATGCTGGGATGGGTCTCTCAAGATCTTTAAAGGTCTTTGGAATTCCTAAAGGCCATCCACCACTGCTGTGATCACCATGAAAGAACACTACTGCTGCAGAAATGACTCCAGTCCTCCCATGCCCTGACTAGACCAGGAGACATCCTCCGAATTTTAAGGTTAAAATTCTGCCAAAGAAAAAGAGGAGAATGTAGAAAAAGAAATTTTCAAGACAGGCAAGATTGTGGTGAGCAATTCTCAGAACCCCATCACCTCACCCCAACCCAAGGGTTCCAGGAAAAAGGACGAGTACATGTGGTGAGGCCAGACACCAGAAAAATACCCCCACCCTCAGGACTCTGGGAAATGCTCCCCCTTTCAAAGTCTCGGGGGGGGTGTAGTACTTTCAGCTATGCCAGATACTGCCACTTGCAACCAATCAATTTAAAGTAAAGTGTTTTAGCCAATTATTTTGTAACATTAAATAGCCTCCCTACAAAAAAGTATAAAAGGTGTATGCTTCTTGAACTCGGGGTCATCTCTCTCTCCCTCGTGTGTGGAGCGACCCCAGCGCACTGGAATAAAATCCTCTTGCTTTTGCATCAAACTCGTGTCTGTGAGTGTTCTGTGGAGGTTTGCTCGCTGGCATAAGGCTAGGCTTCGGCCCTTTGAGTCTTACAACACTATCTCCCAAACACCTATCTTTAAGTCAATGGAAAACCACAATAGTCAATCCATATTCGTGAAAACTTTCCTGAGACAAAATTGGTCAATAACAAAACTCCAACAGATCTAATGGTAAAAAGTAAGAGACTGAGGAACATTTGACTACAAATCCACCAGAATATAAAGAGTCCCAAGTGCCACCATACAAAACACACACACACACACACTCACACACAAGAGCCACATGAATGAGTACTGAGGTGTTTTAGTCATCATTGACAGAAGAAAGTAATATTTATTGGAATATACATTGAAAATATTCTAAGAAGATATGAGAGTAATTCAGATAAAAGTGATCATAAATAGTATTTTATAAGGAAATTTACTGAGTAATAGAAAAATTAATAGCATGTACAAGAAAGGATAAAAAATATGAACACCAATGATTCTGAAGAGGTAAAAATGAACTAGATTCTAGTATAATTAGATATAACAGCACATTCAATCAGATCAAATATCATGAATTCAGGTTTGACCCTAAGCACAGTGCAAGCTGGATTAAAGATCTCTTTAATTTCAGAAATACAAAAACTACTTGCAAAGCAAATTATTGTTTCTATAATTTGTTTTGTGCCTAATGTGATAAAAGGAGTTTCTTTCTGGCCTTATCAAAATAATGTAGCACTTGGGGGCAAAGATGCATCCTAGTAGTCATGCACTGGAAGCCAAGATAGTAGGAAGACTTCCATAACCACCATGACCGTCCCCTTGGTGCTGTGACAGACAGGAAGGAATGTGATCCAGACACTGCAGAACACCAGCATGCTGAAGGTCAGGAACTTGGCTTCATTGAATGTGTCAGAAAGGTTCCTGGATAATAATGCTATTATTTAGTTTCAAAGTGCCAAGGAACAGGCATCTTTCAGGACACATTGAAAGGCAATGACTGAGGCTTTGTTGCACACAATGATGATGTGGCCATGTTCAGAGCAAGCGTTCATATCAATGAAGGGTGGAGAGACACGGAACCATGTTCCACAGAGAATGAGTTGGATTAGGGTGCAAAAGGAAATGATGAAATAAGGAGCTCTTGATTTCATTAAAGACCTAATTGTTCTGCCTGGAATGGTAACCCTGAAAACCATAAGCACAGTCATGGTTTGGGCGAGCACAGAGGGAAGAGCCACAGTAAACAGAACCCCAAATGTGTGCCGCTGCAGGGTGCAGGTGGCCGTGTTGGGATGACCAATAAAGAGC
The DNA here is from genome assembly GCA_023101885.1 of Typhlomys cinereus. Taxonomy (NCBI): domain Eukaryota; kingdom Metazoa; phylum Chordata; class Mammalia; order Rodentia; family Platacanthomyidae; genus Typhlomys; species Typhlomys cinereus. Next base: position 1,347,007 of record JALPQD010000418.1, on the reverse strand, counting down.
AAGGAGCAGTGGAAACAGAAGTTGAGACTGATGAGCAGGATGTAACTGAGAGCCTGGTTTTTGGCCTTGAAAACAGCTGTCTCTCGGTGTTTCACAAAAATTCCAGGAACATCCACAATAACCCAAGTTAATCTCTCCAACTTTTTATACTATATATCTCAGTTTGAGAAGATGATATGAATTGAAAAATGTCCTCTGAATTTTACTTTAAGCCCATTGATTTCTCCAACTTTATTTATATTCTGAAGAATCATTTATATATAAATAGTATTCAAGAAGACTACAAAATTAAAACAGGAAAGCAATTTTAGAAGATTTATAATAATTTCCCTTTCTCCACCCGCCCGGGAGGTGCCCAGTCCAGCCGGGACTCACGATGACCTAGGTAAGCTCCCCCCGCCCACCCCCAAACCCGAGGCAGCCCACTGGTCCCAACTCCTCCCACCAGCCAGCCGGAGCTGGAGGTGCACCAGGCCAGGGAGGACCCCCTGGGCCATGCCCCAGCACCCCAGATCAAATAGCGCCTTGCCACTGCCACCTCCTCCCTTTCCCCACCTGCTCAGGACCCAGGCAGTACAGCCGGGACTCACAAAAACCTAGGTAAGCTCCCTTCACTCACCCCCAAACCCCAGGCAGCCCACTGGACCCAGTTCCTCCAACAAGCCAGGTGGAGCAGGAGTTGCTCCAGGCCAATAATTCAGTTCAGTGAAAAACGCACAGAAATTCAAAGAAGGTCTTAAGAGTTACAATGACAATGCCCAAGTCAAAGTGCAAATCCATGAGAAACAGCACCCAAGAAAACAAATCTCCCACTGAAGGAATTAATCAAATAATGACAGATTCCAACCAGAATAAACCCACAGAAAATAGCCAAGAAAGCCTGACCCATGATAACAACTTTCAAAACATGATCATTACCATGTTCAATACTATGAAAGAGGAAATCCGGGAGGAAATAAATAACTGCATCAATAACTTTTAAGAGAAACACAACAGACACTTGGAGGAGTTGAGAAAAACAGTTCAAGAAACAAAAACAGGCATACAGCAATTAAAACAGATTCAAGCAGAGTTTAAAACTGAGCTAAAAGACAAGTTATCTTCAAAGCAGAACTTAACAGAGAGCTTATAAGCAGAACTAATGAAGCAGAAAATAGAATTTCAGGCCTTGAAGACAAAGTGGGAGTATTAACCAGCTCAATGGAAGAGGTTGTTAAAGTCAAAAAGATACTCAAGAGAAATATTCAAGAGTTATGGGACACCCTGAAGAAGCCGAACATGTGTATTCATGGAATACCAGAGCAAGAACCCCAAAATGCCACACTTGAGGAAATTTTTCAAACTATCATCAAGGAAAACTTTCTTCATCTAAAGAAAGAGAGGCCCATCCATATACAAGAGGCATTCCACACCCCAAAGAGATATGACCAAAATAGAAACTTGCCACAGCAAATAATAGTTAAAACACTCCACATTCAAGATAAAGAAATGGTGCTGAGAGCTTCAAGGAAAAAAAAAAAAAACAAGTCATTTTAAAGGTAAACCTAGTAAAATAACAAAAGACTTCTCAATGGAAACAGTAAAAGCAAGAAGAGCTTGGAGAGATGTACTTCAAGTATTGAATGAGCAAAAATGTCAACCTAGGCTGATAAACCCCACAAAACTATCTGTCATGATTGAGGGAGAAAGAAAAGTTATCCAGCACAAAGACAACTTGAAGGGATACATGTCCACCAAACCAGGCCTTCAAAAAATGCTAGAAATGATACACAAACTTGAAGAAAAAAACAGGCATATCCAGGAGAACAGAAGGGAGGCATAATACCACCAAAACCTAAAAGTGAAACAATATACTTACAAAAGCAAATAAACATAATAAATACCCAGAATTAAAAATAGTTTCTCCATTATAAGACTAAATGTTAATGAAATTAACTCATCGATCAAGAGACACAGATTACAAATTTGGATTAAAAATCACAATCCATCAATCTGCTGCCTGCACAAAACCCATCTCACCAAAAAAGATAGGCACATCCTAAAAATAAAAGGCTAGTCAAAAATTCTTCAAGCTAATGGAACCAGAAAACAGGCAGGGGTAGCCATTATGCTATCAGACAAAGTAGACTTCAAACCAAAAAAAAATCATAAGAGACACAGATGGATACTACATTTTAGTCACAGATACAATTCACCAGGAAGACTTCACAATACTGAACATATATGCACCCAATATGGGAACCCCCATATTCTTTTTTTATTATTTATTTAATTGCACGTGTGTATGTGTGTGTGTGTGCATGTATGTGTGTATGTGTGTGCAGAAACACGGATGAATTTGGGAACCACCATGGACACCTCCACCTCCTCCTTGTTTACCCTGCCCCGGGATTCGCAGGCTCTGCCCTACCAGGACCAGAAACGCAGGCCGCCCCGGCTTCTGCCTGGCATCTATACATGGGGTCCAGGATCCAAACTCAGGATCTTCTGCCTGCAAGGCAGAGGCTTAACCCCTGAGTTACCCCTCCAGCGCCGGAACCCCCACCCACATTTTTAAAGCAAACCTTACCACGTCTAAAGCAAGAAATCAATCCCAAAACGATAATTCTTGGGGACTTCAACACTGCTCCCTCAACATGCAATAGATCAACAGGTAAAAACTTAACAGAGACACTTTGGAGCTTAATCAAACCCTTATTGAAATGGACCTTACAGATCTCTAATGAACTTTTCATCCACGCACCAAAGAATACACATTTTTCTCAGCAGCACACAGAACTTTCTCCAAATAGATCATATATTGGGCCACAAAACAAGTCTCCACATATACAGGAAAGCTGAAAATCTAGCCTGTACCTTATCAGACCACCACGCCCTAAAGCTTGACATCCACAACACAACAAGCAACAGAAAACACACTAACTCATGGAAATTTAACACTATGATGCTGAATAAGAATTTGATTCAGGAAGAAATTACAAAGGAAATTCAAGATTTCCTGAGAGTGAACGATAATGAAACTACAACTTATCAAAATTTTTGTGACACAATGAAAGCTGTCCTAAGAGGTAAGTTCATAGCCCTCAATGCCTACATCAAAGTAATGGAAACATCAGAAATAAATAAGAATGCAGCTAAAAGCTTCAGAGACACTAGAGCAATCTGATCCCAAAAGCAGTAGAAGGGAGGAGAATAGAAAATAAGGGGGGAAATATCTGAAATTGAGTTTAGGAAAATGATACAGAAAATCAACCAGTCAAAAAGCTGGTTCTTTGAAAAAATCAATAAGATTGATACACCCCTAACTTAATTAACCAAAAGCAAGAGAGAGAAAACCAAATTAACAAAATTAGAAATGAACATGGAGTTATCACTACTGATACCTAAGAAATCCAGAGAATTATAACATCATATTTCAAAAACTTATACTCTGTGAAATTTGACAACACAAAAGAAATGGATGAATTCCTAAGTAAACACAACTTACCTAAATTGAATCAGGAAGTTGTGAATTATTTAAATAGTCCTATAAAATATGAGGAAATCGAGGAAGTAATCTCGAATCTTCCCACCAAAAAATGTCCTGGGCCAGATGGATTCAGCACAGAGTTCTACCAGACATATAAGGAGCTAATAACACCAATACTCCTTAAACTGTTCCATCAAATAGCAAAGGAAGGAACACTATCAAATTTCTTCTGTGAAGCCAATATCGTCTTAATCCCAAAACATAATAAAGATACACTTAAAAAAGAAAACTATAGGCCAATCTCTCTGATGAACACAGATGCAAAGATTCTCAACAAAGTCTTAGCAAATAGGATTCAAAAACATATCAAAAAGATCATCCACGGGGATCAAGTAGGCTTTATCCCAGGCACGCAAGGTTGGTTCAGCATAGGCAAATCAATAAATATAATTCACCATATAAACCAGTCCAAAGTTCAAGACCACATGACACTCTCAATAGATGCAGTGAAAGCTTTTGACAAGATCCAAAGGCTTTTATTATCAAAACCCTAGATAAGGTTGGAACGGAAGGAACCTTTATCAATATAATAAAAGCTGTATACGACAAGCCAACAGCAAGGATATACTCAATGGGGAAAAACTTGAAGCATTCCCACTTTGATCAGGAACTAGACAAGTTTGTCCACTCTCACCACTTCTATTCAGTATTGTACTTGAAGTCTTAGCTGAAGCCATAAGACAAGAAAGGGACACAAAAGGGATTCAAATCAGCAAGGAAGAAGTCAAATTAACTCTATTTGCAGATGACATGATGTTATACCTGAGTGATCCCAAAAACTCCACCAGGAAGCTCCAGTAACTAATACAGAAGGTCAGCAGGGTAGCAGGTTAAAAAAAATACAAAAATCAGTGGCCTTCCTATATGCCTAGAATGAAAGAAGTAAAAGAGCCCTGAGAGAAACAATCCCATTTACTATAGCCCCTAAAAAAATGAAATACCTTGGTATAAACCTAGCCAAGGAGGTAAGAGACCTTTATAATGAAAACTTGAAATCCCTAAAGAAAGAAATTGCAGAATGTACCAGAAGGAGGAAAGACCTCCCATGTTCCTGGAGTGGCAGAATCAACATCATAAAAGTGACCATCCTACCAAAGGAAATATACAGATTCAATGCCATACCAATTAAAATCCCAAAGCAATTCTTTAAAGAAGTTGACCAAACAATCTCAAAATTCATATGGAGGCACAAAACACCCAGGATAGCAAAAACAATCCTGAGTAACAAAAACATGGCTGGAGGTATCTCCATACCAAATCTTAATCTATACTACAAATCCATAGTTGTAAAAACAGCCTGGTATTGGCTCCAAAATAGACATACAGATCAATTGATAAGGGTTGAAAACCCAGATATAAGCCCATACAACTACAGCCATTTGATCTTTGACAAAGGGGCTCAAAAAATCCAATCGAAAATGTACAGTATCTTCAACAAATGGTGCTGGCTAAACTGGATATCCACATGCAGAAGATTAAAACTGGACCCGTACTTGTTACCATGTACAAAAATTAATTCCAAATGGATCAAGGACCTCGACATAAGGCCAGAGACTATAAAAACCATAGTTGACCGGGTGGGGAACTCCCTCGAGGTGATTGGGCTAGCCCAACAATTCCTAAATGGACATCCAATAGGACAGTCACTACAACCAATACTCAACAGAAGGGATCTTGTGAAATTAAGATCTTCTGTTCAGAGAAAGAGATTGTAACTTGAGCACAAAGGCAACCCACAGAATGGGAGAAAATCTTCACTAACCACATATCTGATAGAGCTCTATTATTCAGAGTGCACAAAGAACTTAGAAAACTAAACACCAAGGAAACAAATGACCCGATTAAAAAATGGGACTTGGAACATAAAAAAAACTTTACCAAGGATGAAATTAAAATGTCTAACAAATATCTTAAAAATGCTACACATCCTTAGCCATCAGGGGAATGCAAATCAAAACTTCCCTGAGATATCATCTTACCCCGGTCAGGATGGCAAAAATCCACAATATAAACAACACTAAGTGCTGGAGAGGATGTGGAGAGAGGAGAACTCCCCTACATTGCTGATGTGAATGCAGGCTCATAAAACCACTATGGCTAGCTGTCTGGTGATTCTTAAAGAAGTTAAAGATTTAAATGCCATATGACACAGCTATTCTACTTTTGGGAATAATGCCCCCCCCCATACAGCAAAAATTCACCTCGATAGCCCAAGCATGTCCATGTTCATAGCAGCGCTGTTTACAACAGCAAAATCATGGAGTCAGCCCAAATGTCCAACAGTTGACGAGTGGATAAGGAAAATGTGGTACATTTATACAATGGAATACTGCTCAGCCTTCAAAATGGATGAATTAATGCAATTTGCCGGGAAATGGATGGAATTAGAAACAATTATATTAAGTGAAGTATCCCAGACATGGAAAATTAAGCACTGTATGTACTCCCTAATAAGTGGATCCTAGTACCAAACCTACTTAGAGACACTCAAAGACAAATCTCTGTAATACCTACAGTAATTGTAAAGATTATAAACAGGAAGGATGGGGAAAGAGGGCCCCACCACAATCAAGGAGAGAGGGAACCATATTACAGCAAAGAAAATAGGCCACCATCAAGGACTGTAAGTAAGTAATGAGACATCTGGTTAGGTTCACAGACTTTCCTTTCTGATCATTTGCAACTGATAGGGTATGATTTCACCAGAAGGGGAGGGCATATAAACTGCCAGATAGAAAGTAACCATTCTGCAAATTGGTGATTGACCCCTCTCTCACTACGGTCTCCTACTTTTATTCCATCTACCTTTGAATATACTCTTATAACAAGACTCTAATTTAACAGGTTTTTATCTCTGGCCAGGGGGTGACATCCAATAGCCATCAGGATGGAGCCAAGGGCATTGCACGAGCAGTGAAACTGAAATTTGCAGAAGAGGGGGCAGTAAGATTGTAAATGCACAAAGATAGGAGGAGCAATAATTTGCAAGATACTCCACACAGGAGTAGGGCCGAAGCAATCATAATTGGACTTTGCATGCCCTGCGCAATGTCCAACACACTATTGACCTCACAAAGTCTAGCATCTGCTAAAGGCACCAAGATCCTTGGAGGCAAGGGATTGACAGCCACAGTAGTGTTCCTATGCTTAAGGGGAACACAGGAAAGGGTTCTGGGAAATGCCACTGGGCCCTTGTACGTCATCAGAGAGGAGGGCCCAGAGGAGAGCCTAGCATGCACATTAAAGGATTCTCTGGGGATTGGGGGGCACTGGGGAATGGGTAGGGAGGGGTGAGGGGAAGGGGAGCAGGGGGTCCCGGGGGAGGAGGAGGGAGGGACGGAACTGGTGTACCTATTAAGTTTGTATTAGCGGAAATAATAATAAAAAATGTTAAAAAATAAAAATAAAAAATAAACTCTGCCTTAGACTGTTTTAACTGCTCTATGCCTATTTTTGTTTCTTGAACTGTTTTTCTTAACTCCTCCAAGTGCCTGTTGTGTTCCTGTTCAAAGTGGTTGATGCAGTTGTTTAACTCCTCTTGGATTCATTATCTTGGGTCTGGCTTTCTTGGCTATTTTCTGTGAATTTTTTTTGACTGGAATCCATCATTATGGGGTTAATTCTTTCGATGGGAGATTTGTCTTTTTGGGTTTTGTTTCATGAATCTGCACTTTGACTTGGGCATTGTTGTTTTGTCCTTTAGGACCTTTCAGTTTCTGTGTGTTTTTGACTGAACCGATTTAGTTGGTATTACTACACTTGGGCAATTATTACCAGTGCCTGCCTTGGAGTTGGGTACGTTTTTCTTTTGTTATTGATATTTCCTAGATAAGGCTATTAGGCTGTTAGTATATCAGTTAAGTCTGGTTAAGTAGACAGGGGGTGAATATTAGTATGGTAGTGTACTTTTATGATTTAGTATCTTGGTGATATGTGAGGGTGAGTGGTGTAATCCCTGGAGTTTTATATGTTTTTGAGGTGGCTGTATGGAAAAGTGAGTCTACAGTGATTAATACTAGAAAGGAATGGTGAAAAAAAGGAGGTTTACTTATCTTTGGGCTGGATGTGAAGAATCTCTCCCATGTGATAGGATGATTGTAGAGGTCTTTAGATGTATGGCCTTTGACTCTTAGAACTTTCCTTGAGGTTCCTTTGGACTCTATTGAATTCTGAGTAGCAGTGTGTCTTCCGTGGACCACGTGCGTGGGTCTCCAGTGGACCAGAGAGGCCGAGGGGCTGATGTTGATGGCAGAATTCTTCACCTGGGACCTAGCACTCGGCTTAGTGGCCCACCCAAGCTCCAGAGATGGAGGAATGTAAGCAAGTCCTGTCTGGTCTGGTGGACAGGCTGGTGGGAGGAAGAAAGGGGCTGGGGCGTGGGCATGGCTCTGGCAAAACTGGAGGCAGCCTGGGTGATGCTCAGGCTTGCTGGTGGGTCCAGCTTCTAATTGTAAGTACAAATCTTCACAATAAAAAATCAGTTTCACTACAGAACATTGAAATAAGACTAAAAAAGAACAGTGATTCCATGAATACTTTGAGATTGTTGTATTAATTTTTCTGAAGAATTGCCTTGGAATTTGGTAGGTAATACGTTGAATCAGTATATTGCTTTTGGTAGTATGATCATTTTTCCACTTTTAAATCTACCCATCCAGGAACACGGGAGTACTTTGCACCTCCATTGTCTTCTGTAATGTTTCTTTAGTGTTTTAAAGTTTTCATTGTACAGGTCTCTCACATCATTAGTTAGATTTATTCCAAAGTATTTCATTTTTTTTTTGGAGCTATGTTAAATGGAATTAGTTCTCTCAGGTCTTTCTTACTTTTTACATCCTTGATATATAGGAAAGGCCCTGATATTTGAACAGTGATTCTATAACCTGCCACTGAATTTAACTTATTTCTTAGTTGCAGGAGTTTCCTGGTTGAACTTTAGGAGCTCTCAGATATAGAATGAAATCATGTGAAAATAAGGATAGCATGATTTCTAAGCATCCTGTTGATACTTCTTTTATCTCCTTCTGTTTTCTTATAATTATAGGTAAGACTTTAAGTGCATTACAAAAAAGAATTTGTGATAGTGGACAGCCTGGTCTTCTTCCTTCTCTCTGTTGACATCCTTGAAGACTTTCACCATTTATGTTAGATTTGTGAGAGGTTGATAGTATATGGCCCTTATTATATTGACATATGTTACTTCCACCTCTATTGCCTCTACTGCTTTCATAATAAGGTGTTTGAATATGTCTAAGGATTTTCACTGTGTATTCAGAGAATCATGTGATTCTTATCCTTTCATTGGCTTATATGATGAATTTCAATTATTGATTTCCATGTATTGAAAAAACAGTATTTCTCAACAATTCCTACCTGGTCATAATGAATCATGTTTTAGATAGGTTTCTAAATCTCATTTTCTAAAATTTTGTTGAGGATCTTTTTCTATCAATGTGGTTGGCCTGTAGTTTATTTATTTAATTTTTCTTTATTTGGTTTTGTGATTACTGTAATATTAACTTTCTTTTTTATTTTGTGGAATAATTTAAGGACTGTCTTTTAACGTCTTCTGAATCCACCAATTCATAGGCCCAAATGGTTAAAACAATCATGAATAAAAAGAGCTCTGCAGGAAGTGTTATCATAATACATCTTAATATACACCATAAATACATAATGATAAAAACCACATGGTGCTTGTTTGAAAACAAAGGCATACATCAATGTATTAGAATTGAAGACCCAGAAATATGCTGATACATAAACCTATAGTGAACTGATTTTTTGACATGTGCAAAAAAAAAGGAGAAAGGACAGTATCTTCAACAAATGGTGCTGGCAAAAAATGGATATCTGCATGCAAAAGAATGAAAGGGACTCATATCTCTCACACTGCACAAAAATTAGTTTCAAATGGAAAAGAGACCTCAGTGTTAGACAAGAGGTCATAAAAAATCCAAGAAGAGTAAATAAGACCTGGACAAGAAGTAATTGTCTAATATCAGTATTTTCTGAATAAGTCCCCAAGTGGACAGGGAATAAAACCAGCACTCAGGAAGTGGGATTTCATGAAATTAAATAGCTTCAGTTTAGCAAAAAAAAATTGTGAATCTAATCAAAAGGAAAATTATGTAATGGGAAAATAACTTTTGCTATCTAAAATAGGATAGTCTACTAATATCCAAAGCACACACATTTTTTTTAAAAAAATTAAATACTCAGAAGGTAATCTATCCAATTAAAAAATAATGCCTAGAATCAAATAAGAGACTTTTATCAGGAAGAAATTTGAATTTTCAGAGATATCTTAAAAAATATTCCACTTCTCTCTTTGCTTAGAGTGGAAGTTGGCTCACTATATCTCCTTGTAAGGTTGGTGTCAGTCACTAGACCATTATGACCATCTGGCAGACTCCACGAAGACACCTACATATCCAAGTGTTGTGTTCTTTCCTTCTTTTCTCTTCCTCCACTCATGTCCCCCATAATCATTAAAAAACTTTAAATCTTTCAAGAACTTAACAGAGTCCAGACAAAACCCAAGCAATGACCTAACAGACCAACACCATAAAAATGAGAACTTCAAAAGAAGTTCCCATCAAACAGAAGAGAATCTTTGCTTCCTGCTCTAAGATACCTAAACCCTTTTAAACTTCTTGTTATTACCAATTGATAGTCACCATATTTTAAGTTTTTCACTTAGCCCACCCAAAAGCCTATAAGACCTCAGGAACTTCACCACTAACCATCACACATTTTCAAGGAAGGAAAAGATAAAGATTAAGCCAGCATACTAATCTTCAGTCCCTTTCTATTAAACTTACCTTAATTGATATACTAACAATCCAATAGCCTCATCTAGGAAACAACACCAAGGAATACAAGATAGATGCATCCAATACCTACAGTAATTGCAAAAATTATAAACAGGGGGAAGGGGAAGGAGGGCACCTCCAGAAAGAAGGAGAGAGGGGACCAAACTATGACAGAGAAAACAGGCCACTATCAAGTACTGCAAGTAAGTATTGAGACATCTGGTTAAGCCCACAGACTTTCCTTCCTGGTCACTTGCAACTGATGGGGTTTGATCTCAGCAGAAAGGGAGGGCATAGAGTCTAGCAGATAGAAGGTAACCATCCTGCAAAAGGGAGACTGACCTCCCTTCACCGCGGTCTCCTTCTCTTATTCCATCTACCTTTGAATTTACTCATAATGAGACTCTACTCTAACAACCTTTTGTCTGTGGTTAGGAGGTAACATCCAATACCAATCAGGATGGAGCCAAAGGCAGTGCAGAAACAGCAAAATTGGAAGAAGAAGAAAAAAAAAGAATAGCAAACCATAATTCAGAACATCAGAGACCCTACATTAATCACAAGAAACCATGCCACCCCAATCTCTCCCCATCCCAAAGCTAAGGGAAACTTGCAGAAGAGGGGGGTGGTAAGATTGTAAGAGCCTAAAGATGGGGAGATGCAATGATATGCAAGATACTCCACACAAGTTAGGGCTGAAGTAATCATAATAGGAATTTGCATGACCTGCACAATGACTAACATGTCTAGCATGGATCACAGGCTCTAAGATCCTTAGATGCCAGGGATTAATAACCACAATAGTATTCCTATACTAAAGGTATCAAAAAAAAAAAAGAGCTCTAGGCAACGCTACTGAGTCCTTGCACTTCATCAGAGAGAAAGACGCAGAGGGAAGTTTGACATGCACACTCAAGGATGCTCCAGGAGTTGCAGGGGAAGGGGGCACTGGGAGAAAGGGAGGGAGGGGAGGAAAGGAAGAAGAAAAGGGGGGAGGGAGCAAAGGGAACCTGGAAGGGGTGGAGGGAGAGAGGAGAATGGGGTATCTATCAAGTTTGTATGAGTGGTAAAAATAAATTTAAAAAAAGGCAAGTGATAAAAAAGAAAAGAGAAGCAAAGTACTCTTAGAAAAAAAGCAGAAAAAAGTCATCCCATCAAACAGAAGAGAATCTTTCCTTCCTGCTATAAGATAGCTAAACCCATTTTAACTTCTTGTTATTCCCAAGTGATAGTCACTATATTTTAAGTTTTTCATGTAGTCCACCCAAAACCCATAAGACTTCAGGAACTTCACCATTAATCATCACACATTGTCAAGGAAGGAAAAGATAAAAATTGAAGTATTGGGGCTGGAGAGGTGGCTCAGGGGTTAAGCCTCTGCCTTGCAAGCGGAAAGTTGTGAGTTCGGATCCCAGATCCCACGTATAGACGCCAGGCGGAAGCGGGGGCGGCCTGTGCTTCTGGTCCTGGTAGGGCGGAGCCTGTGAATCCCGGGGCAGAAGTTGCTGGAGGCGTCCATGGTGGTTCGCAAATTCGTCCGTGGTTCTACACATACACAGACACATACACACACACACACACACACACACACACACACACACACACACACAGACACGCGCGCATGCACATACGCAGAGTTGAATAAATAATAATAAAAAAAATTGAAGTATCATACTAACCTTTAATCCCTCTCTATTAAACCTACCCTAATTGATATACTAAAAATCCAATAGCCTCATCTAGGAAACAACACCAAGGAACAAAAGATAGATGCATCCAACAAGACAAACATTAGCAATAACCGCTCAAATCTAATAGTATTGTGTAAGAGAGATCAAACAAAAACACACATCAACAAAACATTAGAGATAAAACAAAAAATGCCTATGTCACAATGCACATCTATGAAAAACTACAAAATTTAAGAAAATGAATCTACTAAAAAAGCATCAAACTCATAATGATGACATCCAACCAAAAAAATTCATGAAAAAAAGACAAGAAAGCTATACCAGAGATAATGATTTTCAAAGCCTGATCTTTACTATGATCACCAGGAAGACGTCACAATACTGAACATATATGCACACAATACGGGCACTTCCACATTCATTAAGCAAACTCTACAGCATCTAAAGTGAGAAATCAACCCCAAAGCGATAATTCTTGGGGAGTTCAACACTGCCCTCTCAACATGGGATCGATCAACAGGTCAAAAGCTTAAGAGAGACACATTGGAATTTAATCAAACCCTTACTGAAATGGACCTTACAGATCTCTATCGTACTTTACATCCACACACCAAAGAATACATATTTTTCTCAGCAGCACATGGAAACATTATCCAAAATAGATCACATATTGGGCCACAAAATGAATCTCCACATATACAGAAAAATTGAAAATCTAGCGTGTACCCTATTAGACCACCATATTATAAAGCTTGACATCCACAACACAAAAAAACAACAGAAAATACACTAACTCCTGGAAACTTAAAACTATGATGTTGAATGAGAATTGAATACAGGAAGACATTTAAAAGGAAATTCAATATTTCCTGAAAGTGAACGAAAATGAGAATAAAACTTATCAAAATCTTTGGAATACAATGAAAGCTGTCCTAAGAGGTAAGTTCATAGCTCTTAATGCCTACATCAAAAAAATGGAAACATCACAAATAAATAACAAGGCAGCTTAAAGATTTAGAGACACTAGAGCAATCTGATCCCAAAAGCAGTAGAAGAGAGGAGAGTAGCAAAATAAGGGGAGAAATATATGAAATCAAGATTAGGAAAATGAAACAGAGAATCAACCAGTGAAAAAGCTGGTTCTTTGAAAAAAATCAATAAGATTGATACACCCCTAGCTAAATTAACCAAAAGCATGAGAGAGAAAACCCAAATTAACAAAATTAGAAATGAAAATAGAGTTTTACTACTGATACCAAAGAAATCCAGATAATTATAACATCATATTTCAAAAACTTGTACTCTGTGCAATTTGACAACAACAAAGAAATGGATGAATTCCTAAGTAAACACAACTTACCTAAATTGAATCAAGAAGTTGTGAATTATTTAAAATAGTATTACAACATATGAGGAAATTGATGAAGTAATTTAGAATATTCCCACCAAAAAAATGGCTGGACCAGATGCATTCAGCACAAAGTTCTACCAGACATTTAAGGAGCTAATAACAACAATAATCCTAAAACTGTTCCATGAAATAGCAAAGGAAGGAACACTACCAAATTCCTTCTATGAAGCTAATATCGTTTTAATCCCCAAACCTAATAAAGACACACATAAAAATGAACATTATAGGCCAATCTCTTTGATGAACACAGATGCAAAGATTCTCAACAAAATTTTAGCAAATCAGATTCAACAACATATCAAAAAAATCATTCACAGGGATCAAGTAGGCTATATCCCAGACACACAAGTTTGGTTCAAAATATGCAAATCAATAAACATAATTCACCATATAAACCAGTCCAACATTCAAGACCACATGATACTCTTGACAGATGTAGAAAAAGCTTTTGACATGATCCAACAGACTTTTTTGATCAAAACCTTAGAGACAGTTGGAATAGAAGGAACTTTTATCAATATAATAACAGCTGTATACAACAGCAAGTATTATACTCAATAGGAAAAAACTTGAAGCATTCCCACTTTGATCAGGAACTAGACAAGGCTGTCCACTCGCCACTTCTATTCAATATTGTACTTGAAGTCTTAACTGAAGCCATAAGACAAGAAAGGGACATAAAAGGGATTCAAATTGGCAAGGAAGAAGTCAAGTTATCTCTATTTGCAGATGACATGATCATATACCTGAATGATCCTAAAAACTCTACCAGGAAGCTCCTGGAACTAATTGAGAAGTTCAGCAGGGTGGCAGGATACAAAATAAATGTGCAAAATTCAGAGGCCTTCCTCTATGCCCAGAATGAAAGAAGTGAAAAAGCCTTGAGAGAAACAATCCCATTTACAATAGCCCCTAAAAAAATGAAATACCTTGGTATAAACCTAACCAAGGAGGTAAAAGATCTATATGATGAGAACTTTAAAACCTTAAAGAAAGAAATTGCAGAAGACATCAGAAGGTGGAAAGACCTCCCATGTTTCTGGATTGGCAGAATCAACATCATAAAAACAATGGAAAACTACTCAGGCATCAAAAATGATGAATTAATGCAATTAGCCGGGAAAGGGATGGAATTAGAAACAATTATATTGAGTGAAGTATCCCAGGCACAGAAAATTAAGCACCCCGTATGTACTCCTTAATAGGTGGATCTTAGTACTAAACCCACTTAGTGACACCCTTAAAGATATATCTCTTTAATACCTACAGTAATTGCAAAGATTATAAGCAGGGAAGGAAGGGGAAGAAGGGCCCCGCCAGAAACAAGGAGAGAGGGGATCATGCTACAGCAGAGAAAATAGCCTACCATCATGGACTGTAACTAAGTAATGAGACATCTGGTTGAGCTTGTAGACTTTCCTTACTGGTCACTTGCATCTGATGGGGTATAATCTCACCAGAAAGGGAGGGCATAGAGTCTGGCAGATAGAAGGTAATCATCCTGCAAATGGTCTCTTACTCTCATTACATCTATCTTTGAATCTACTCTTATAATAAGACTCTATTTTAATAGCCTTTTATCTCTGGCCAGGGGGTGATATCCAATACCCATCAGGATGGAGCCAAGGGTGGTACAGGAGCAACAAAACTGAAAAAAAAAAAAAACAATCCATAATTCAGAAAATCAGAGACTTACATCAACCACCTGGAACCAGGCCAGACTAATCTCTCCACATCCTAAAGCTCAGGGAAATTTGTGGAAGAGGGGGCGGTAAGATTGTAAAAGCCTCAAGATGAGGAGGAGCAATGAGGCCAAAGTAATCATAATAGGACTTTGCATGCCCTGCGCAATGACCAACATACCATTGAACCCCCAAAGTCTATCATGGATCACAGGCACTAGGATCCTTAGAGGCAAGAGGTTAACAGCCACAATAGTGTTCCTATACTAAAGGGGAACACACACATGAAAAGAGCTCTAGGCAATGCCACCTCATCAGAGAGGAGGACCCAGAGGGAAGTTTGACATGCACACTAAAGGATGCTTCAGGAAATGGGGGAGGGGGCATTAGGAAAAAGGGAGGGAGGGGAGAAAGGAAAGGGAAAAGGTGGGGAGGGAGCAAGGGGATCCAGGGAGGGGTGGAGGGAGGGAGGGAATGGGGTACTTATCAACTTTGTATGAGTGGAAGAAATAAAAAATAAAAGAAGAAATCCAGGAAGAATTAAATAATTTCACCAACCAAATTGAATAGGAATATAATAGGCACTTTGATTAGATGAGAAAAGTAGTGGACAGAACAAAACTAGGCATAGAGCAGTTAAAATTATGTCAAGCAAAGATTAAATGCTAACTAAATCCAAACTATTTTCAACCCAGAACACAACAGAAAGTCTTATCAGCAGAATTAACAAAGCAGAAAATAGAATATCAGATATTGACAGCAAACTGGAAAAACAAATTAGTTCAATCAAAGAGGTTGTAAAAGCCAAGAAAGATACTTGAGAGTAATATTCAAGACTTACGGGATGCTTTAAATAAGCATAACGTGCACATTTATGGAATACCAGAACAAGAAACCCAAAACACCACACTTGGAGAAATTTCTCAAATTTTCCTAAAGGAAAACATTACACATCTAAATGAAAAGATGCCCATCCAAATACAAGAGGAATATGACACTCCAAACAGATATAACCAAGCTACAAACTCACAAGGGCAAATACTAGTCAAAACACTATACATACAAGACCAAGAAAATATGCTGGAGTTTTGAGAGAAAAATACAAGTCACTTTTATGGATAAACATACAAAACTAACAACTGATTTTTCCACTGCAAATATCCTGGACTAGAAGGATTCAGCCCAGAATTCTATGAGACATTTAAAAAACAATTAATATCCACAGTCAATATAACCAACAATCAACATATGGGATCTTATGAAATTAAAGAGTTTCTGTTCAGATAAAGAGATTGTAACTCAAGCACAAAGGCAACCCACAGAATGGGAGAAAATCTTCACTAACCACATATCTGAGAGAGCTCTATTATTCAGAGTACACAAAGAACTTAGAAAACTAAACATCAAGGAAACAAATGGCCCAATTAACAAATAGACCTTGGAACATAAAAGAAACTTTACCAGGGAAGAAATTGAAATGTCTAACAAATATCTTAAAAAATGCTCCACATCCTTAGCCATCAGGGAAATGCAAATCAAAACCTCCCTGAGAGATCATCTCACCCCGGTCAGGATGGCAAAAATCCACAATACAAACAACAACAAGTTCTGGAGAGGATGTGGAGAGAGGGGAACTTTCCTACATTGCTGGTGGGAATGCAGGCTTATACGACCACTTCTTTAAAAAGTTAAAGATTGAAATGCCATATGATTCTGCTATTCCACTATTGGGAATAATCCCCCATACAGCAAAAATTCACTTCGATAGCACAAGCACAACCATGTTCATTGCAGCATTGTTTACAATAGCAAAGTCATTGATTCAACCCAAATGCCCAACAGTTGACGAGTGGATAAGGAAAATGTGGTACATTTATACAATGGAATACTATTCAGCCATCAAAAAAGATGAATTAATGCAATTTGCTGGGAAATGGATGGAATTAGAAACAATTATATTGAGTGAAGTATCCCAGACACAGAAAATTAAGCACCGTATGTACTCCCTAATAGATGTAGCTAGTTCCAAACCCACCTAGTTACAGCCTTAAAGATAAATCTCTGTAATACCTACAGTAATTGCAAAGATTATAAGCAGAGGGAAGGGGAAGGAGGGCCCCACCAGAAACAAGGAGAGAGGGGATTATGCTACAGCAGAGAAAATAGACCACCATCAAGGACTGCAAGTAAGCAATGAGACATTTGGTTGGGCTCGCAGACTCTCCTTACTAGTCACTTGCATCTGATGGGGTATGATCTCACCAGAAAGGATGGCTTAGAGTCTGGCAGATAGAAGGTAACCATCCTGGGCTGGAGAGGTGGCTCAGGGGTTAAGCCTCCGCCTTGCAGGCGGAAGGTCCTGAGTTCGGATCCCAGATCCCACATATAGACGCCAGGCGGAAGCAGGGGGCGGCCTGCGTTTACGGTCCTGGTAGGGCAGAGCCTGTGAATCCCGGGGCAGAAGGAGATGGAGGCATCCATGGTGGTTCGCGAATTCGTCCGTGGTTCTACACATACACAGACACACACACACACACAGACACACACACGCGCGCACATACACACAAACATGCGCACAGTTGAATAAATAAAAAAAAAATTAAAAAAAAAAAGAAGGTAACCATCCTGCAAATGGGAGACTGACCCTCGCCAGCTTTCTCCTACTCTTATTCCATCTTCCTTTGAATCTGCTCTTATAAGACTCGATTTTTTCCATGCCACTTGGTCCTTGCACCTCATCGGAGAGTAGGACCCAGAGGAGAGTTGGGCATGCACATTTAAGGATGCTCCGGGGATGGGAGGGGGAGGCACTCCGGGATGGGGATGGAGGGGGAGGGAAGGGGGGAACAGGGCAGTGGGGGGTCGGAGGGAGGGAGGAGACAGGTGTAACTGTTAAGTCTGTATGAGTGGAAATAAAAAAAGAGAAAAAGAAAAAAGAGCAAAAGGCAACAGTCAAAAAAAAAAAAAAGACTATTTTTTAACAGCATTTTATCTCTGGCCAGGGGGTGATATCCAACACCCATCAGGATGGAGCCAAGGGTGGTTCAGGAACAGCAAAACTGAAAAAAAAATTAACAAATCATAATTCGGAAAATAAGATATGCTAAATCAACCACATGGAACCAGGCCAGCCTAATCTCTCCCCATCCTAAAGCTCAGGGAAATTTGCATAAGAGTGGGTGGTGAGATTGCAAGAGCCTAAAGATGTGAAGGAGCAATGATATGCAAGATATTCCATACAAGTTAGGGCTGAAGTAATCATAATAGGACTTGGCATGACCTACACAATAACTGACATGTCATTGACCCCTGAAAGTTTTGCATGGATCACACACACGGGGATCCTAAGAGGCAAGGGATTAACAGCCACAATACTGTTCCTATACTGAAGGGGAGCACAAAAAAGAGCTATAGGCAATGCCACTGAGTCCTTAAACCTCATCAGAGAAGAGGACCCACATAAGATAGGGCTGAAGCAATCATAATAGGACTTTGCATGTCCTGCGCAATGTCCAACACACTATTGACCTCACAAAGTCTAGCATCTGCTAAAGGCACCAAGATATTTGGAGGCAAGGGATTGGCAGCCACAGCAGTGTTCCTACGCTTAAGGGGAACACGGGAAAGGGTTCAGGGAAAGGCCACTGGGTTGTCATACATCATTGGAGAGGAGGACCCAGAGGAGAATCAGGCATGCACAAGAAAGGACTCTCTCTGATTGTACTTGAAGTCTTAGCTGAAGCCATAAGAAAAGAAAGGGACATAAGAGGGATTCAAATCGGCAAGGAAGAAGTCAAACTATCCCTATTTGCAGATGACATGATCTTATACCTAAGTGATCCCAAAAACTCCACCATGAAGCTCCTGGAAATAATTGAAAAGTTCAGCAGGGTGGCAGGATACAAAATAAATGTGCAAAATTCAGAGGCCTTCCTATATGCCCAGAATGAAAGAAGTGAAAAAGCCCTGAGAGAAACAATCCCATTTACTATAGCCCCTAAAAAAATGAAATACCTTGGTTTAAACCTAACCAAGGAGGTAAAAAACCTTTACAATGAAAACTTTAAAACCCTAAAGAAAGAAATAGCAGAAGACACCAGAAGGTGGAAAGACCTCCCTTGTTCCTGGATTGGCAGAATCAACATCGTAAAAATGACCATCCTACCAAAGGCAATATACAAATTCAATGCTATACCAATTAAAATCCCAAAGCAATTCTTCAAAGAAGTTGACCAAACAATCTCAAAGTTCATATGGAGGCACAAAAGACCCAGGATAGCAAAGACAATTTTGAGTAAAAAAACACTGCTGGAGGTATTACCATACCAAACCTAAGTCTATATTACAAATCCATAGTTATAAAGAAGCCTGGTACTGGCTCCAAAATAGACACACAGATAAATGGATAAGGGTTGAAGACCCAGATATAAGCCCACAAAATTACAGCCATTTGGTCTTTGACAAAGGGGCCCAAAGAATCCAATGGAAAAAGAACAGCATCTTCAACAAATGGTGCTGGCAAAACTAGATCTCCACATGCAGAAGATTAAAGCTGGACCCCTACTTGTCACCATGTACAAGACTTAATTCCAAATGGATCAAGGACCTTGATATCAGGCCAGAGACTATAAAAACCATAGTTTAAAGGATAGGGAACTCCCTCGAGCTGATTGGGCTGGGCCAACATTTCCTAAACACACATCCAATGGCGCAGTCACTGCTACCAACTCTCAACAGTTGGGATCTTTTGAAACTAAAGAGCTTCTGTTCAGATAAAGAGATTGTAACACGAGCTCAAAGGCAACCCACAGAATGGGAGAAAATCTTCACTAACCACACATCTGATAGAGCTCTGCTGTCCAGAGTGCACAAAGAACTTAGAAAACTAAACACCAAGGGAACCAATGGCCCAATTAAAAAATGGGCCCTGGAACTTAAAAGAAACTTTACCAGGAATGACATTAAAATGTCTAACAAATATCTTAAAAAATGCTCCACTTCCTTAGCCATCAGGGAAATGCAAATCAAAACTTCCCTGAGATATCATCTCACCCCGGTCAGGATGGCAAAAATCCACAATACAAACAACAACAAATGCTGGAGAGGATGTGGAGAGAGGAGAACTCTGCTACATTGCTGGTGGAAATGCAGGCTCATACAGCCACTCTGGCGAGCTGTCTGGAGTTTCTTAAAGAAATTAAAGATTGAAATGCCATATGACCCTGCTATTCCACTTTTGGGAATAACCCCCCATACAGCAGAGGTTCACCTCGATAGCACAAGCACGACCATGTTCATAGCAGCACTGTTTACAAGAGCAAAGTCATGGAATCAACCCAAATGTCCAACAGTTGACTAGTGGATAAGGAAACTGTGGTACATCTATACAATGGAGTACTACTCAGCTATCAAAAAGGATGAATTACTGGAATTTCCCGGGAAATGGATGTCATTAGAAACAATTATATTAAGTGAAGTATCCCAGACCCATAAAATTAAGCACCGTATGTACTCCCTAATAGGTGGCTCCGAGTACCAAACCCACCCAGCCCACCTAGAGACACTCAAAGAAAAATCTCTGTAATACCAACAGTAATTGCAAGGATTATGAACAGGAGGGATGGGGTAGGGGGGCCACACCAGAAACAAGGAGAGAGAGGACCATGTTACAGCAGAGAAAATAGGCCTCCCCCAAGGACTCAAATAAGTAATGAGACATCTGATTAAGTTCACAGACTTTCGTTCCTGATCATTTACTACTAAGGGGTTATGATCTCACCAGAAGAGGAGGGCATATAGTCTGGCAGATAAAAAGTAGCCATTTTGCAAATGGGTGATAGACCCATCCCTCACTGTGGTTTCCTACTTTTAATACATCTACTTTTGAATGTACTCTTATATCAAGACTCTAGTTTAACAGCTTTTTGTCTATGGCCAGGAGGTGACATACAATGCCCATCAGGATGGAGTGAAGCGCATTGCAGGAGCAGCAAAACTGCAAAAGAATATCAACAAACCACAATCCAGAACTTCAGAGACTCTATATCAACCACATAGAACTAGGCCAGACTAATCTCTCCCCATCCTGAAGCTCAGGGACATTGGCGGAAGGGGGCGGTAAGAGTGTAAGAGCAAAAGAATGGGAGGAGCAATGATTTGCAAGATACTCCACACAAGTTAGGACCGAAGCAATCATAATTGGACTTTGCATGCCCTGCGCAATGTCCAACACACTATTGACCTCACAAAGTCTAGCATGTGCTAAAGGCACCAAGATCCTTGGAGGCAAGGGATTGGCAGCCACAGCAGTGTTCCTATAGTTTTGGGGAACACGGGAAAGGGTTTAAGGAATGGCCACTGGGTTCTTGTACGTCATCGGAGAGGAGGGCTCAGAGGAGAATCAGGCATTCACAAGAAAGGACTCTCTGGGAATTGGGGCGGTAGGCACTGGGGGGTGGGGAGGGAGGGTTGAGGGGAGGGGGAGCAGGTGGTTGGGGGGGGAGGAGGAGGGAGGGAGGGAACTGGTGTACCTATTAAGTTTGATGAGCTGACATTATAATAAAAAATGTAAAAAAAGAAAAGAAAGGACTCTCTGGGAATATGGGGGCGGAGGCACTGGGGGAGGGGGAGGGAGGGGGAAGGGAGGGGGAGCAGGGGTTCCGGGGGGAGGAGGAGGGAGGGAGGGAACTGGTGTACCTATTAAGTTTGTATGAGCTGAAATAATAATAAATGTATTTAAAAAAAGAGAAGAGGATCCAGAGGGAAGTTTGACATGCACACTAAAGGATCCTCCAGGAATGTGGGAGGCACTGGGAGAGAAAGAGTGAGGGGGGGAAAGGAAAGGGAAAAGGGAGGAGGGAGCAAAGAGATCCAGGGAGGGGTAGAGGGAGGGAGGGGAATGGGGTACTTATCAACTTTGTATGAGTGGAAAAAATAAATAAAAAAAGAACAATTAATACCACTACTATGATGAATAACATCTTATTGATTTGTGTATGTTGAACCAACCTTGTGTTGCCAGCGATGAAGCCTACTTGGTCCCCGTGAATGATCTTTTTAATGTATTTTTGAATCCGATTTGTGCTAAGACTTTGTTGAGAATCTTTGCGTCTGTGTTCATCAGAGAGATCGGCCTAGAGTTTGTCTTTTTTAAGTGAATCTTTATTAGGTTTTGGGATTAAAGTGATATAGCTTCATAGAAGGAATTTGTAGTGTTCCTTCCTTTGTGTATCTGATGGAACTATTTTTAAGGAGTATTGGTGTTATTAACTGGTTAATGTCTGGTAGAACTCTGTGCTGACCATCTGGTCCGGACATTTTTTGGTGGGAAGATTTGAGATTACTTCTTCAATTTCCTATATGTTATAGGGCCATTTATATAATTTTCAACTTCCTGATTCAATTTGAGTAAGTTGTGCTTACTTAGAAATTCATCCATCTTTTTGTGTTGTCAAACTTCACGAGTATAAGTTTTGAAATAGGAATTTATAAATTCTCTGGATTTCTGGGTATGAGTAGTGGTAACTCCATTTTCATTTCTAATTTTTTGTTAATTTGGGTTTTCCCTCTCTTGCTTTTGGTTTAATTTAGCTAGGGGTGTATCAATCTTACTGATTTTTTCAAAGAACCAGCTTTTTGACTGGTTGATTTTTTCTATTGTTTTCTTTAATCTCGATTTCAGATTTTCTCCCCTTGTTTTGCTAATCTCCTGTCCTTCTACTACTTTTGGGATCAGAATGCTCTAGTTTCTCTAAAGCTTTAAGCTGTATTTAAGTTGTTTATTCTGATGTTTCATTTTTTTGATGTAGGCATTAGACGCATGAACTTACCTCTTAGAACAGCTTTCATTGTGTCCCAGAGATTTTGGTAAGTTGTATTTTCGTTATCATTCGCTTTCAGGAAATCTTGATTTCCTTTTAATTTTTCTTCCTGAATTTAGTTCTCATTCAGCATCATATTGTTAAGTTTTCAGCAGTTACTGTATTTTCCTTGTTTGTTTTTGTGTTTGTGGATGTCTAGCTTTAGGCCATGGTGGTCTGATAGGGCACAGGCTAGAATTTCAACTTTTTTGTATATGTGTAGATTCGTTTGTGGGCCCAGTATGTGATCTATTTTGGAGAAAGTTCCGTGTGCTGCTGAGAAAATGTGTATTCTTTGTGGCGTGGTGTAAAGTTTGATAGAGATCTGTAAGGTCCATTTCTTTCAGGTTTGATTAAGGTCCAAAGTGTCTCTGTTAAGCTTTTGACCTGTTGATCTATCCCATGTTGAGAGGGCAGTGTTGAAGTCCCTAAGAATTATCGTTGGGGTTGATTCTGCTATAGATGCTGTAGGGTTTTCTTAATGAATGTGGAGGGGCCATATTGGTTGCATATAGTTCAGTATTGTGAAGTCTTTCTCGGTGAATTGTACCGTGGCTAAAATGTATATCCATCCGTGTCTCTTATAATTTTCTTTGGGTTTGAAGTCCACTTTGTCTGATATCACAATGGCTACCCCGTGCCTGTTTTTCTGCTTCCATTAGCTTGTAAATTATTGACCAGCTTTTTTATTTTAGAGCGTGCCTATCTTTTGTGGTGAGATGGGTTTCCTGCAGGCAGCAATTGATGGATTGGTGATTTTTAATAATCCAAATTTGTAATCTCTGTCTCTGGATCGGTGATTAATTCCATTAACATTTAGTGTTATAATGGAAAACTATTTTTAATTCCAGACATTTATTAGTTAGAGTTTTATAAGTATATTTCTTCGCTTTAATGGTTGTTATACTTGCCTTCTGTTCTCCTGGATATGCCTGTTTTTTTTCTTCACGCTTGAGTGTCATTTCGTAGCATTTTTTGAAGGCCTGGTTGGTGGACATGTATCCCTTCAAGTTGTCTTTGTGCTGGAAGATTTTTCCTTTCTCCCTCGATCATGACTGATAGTTTTGCTGGGTAAATCAGCCTGGGTTGACATTTTTTGCTCATCTCAATACTTGAAAATATGTCTCTCCGCAAGCTTTCTTGCTTTTAGTGTTTTCGACTGAGAATTCATTTGTTGTTTTAAATAGGTTTACCTTTAAAAGTGACTTGTTTTTTTTCTCCCTTGAAGCGTCACACACAGTTCTTTATCTTGAATGTGGAGTGTTTTTGACTATTATTTGCCATGGCAAGCTTCTGTTTTGGTCACATCTGTTTGGGGTGCGGAATGCCTCTTGTATATGGATGGGTGCTCTTCTTTTTTTAGATGAGGAAATTTTTCCTCTTGATGATCGTTTGAAAATTTCCTCAGGGTGGTATTTTGAGATTCTTGCTCTGGTATTCCATGAATACGCATGTTAGGCTTCTTAAGGGTGTCCCATATCTCTTGAATATTTCTCTGAAGCATCTTTTTGGCTTTAAGCACCTCTTTCATTGATCTGGTTAATACTCCCACTTTATCTTCAAGGTCTGAAATTCTGTTTTCTGCTTTGTTAATTCTGCTGATAAAACTCTCTGTGGAGTACTGGGTTGAAGATAACTTGTCTTTTAGCTCAGTTTTAAAACGCTGCTTGAGTCTGCTTTAACTGCTCTATGGCCAGTTTTTGTTTCTTGCACGGTTTTCTCAAACTCCTCAAAGTGTTTGTTGGTGTTTCCCTCTTCAAAGCGATTGATTCAATTATTTAATTCCTCCCGGGTTTCCCTCCTTTCATAGTTTTGAACATGGTAATGATCATATTTTGAAGGTCGTTATCCTGGGTCAGGCTTTCTTGGCCATTTTCTGTGGTTTTTTTCTGGTTGGAGTCTAACATTATTTGATTAATTCCTTTAGTGGGAGATTTGTTTACTTGAGTGTTGTTTCTCATGGATTTGCACTTTGACTTTGGCATTGTTGTTTTAACTCTTAAGATCTTCTTTCAATTTCTGTGTTTTTCACTAAACTGAATTATTTGGCCTGGGGTTTTGGGGGTGGGCGGGGACGGAGCTTCCTTAGGTCCCGTGGTGAGGCCCAGCTGGACTGCGGGCCCGTGTCCCAGGCGGCGGTGTGGAGGGAAGGGCTCAACAGTTTTCTGTTATGCATGTGTACCATACTTTCATTGTCCATTCATCTACAGTTGGAAATGTAAGCTTATTTCATTTCTTTGCTGTTGGGTATAGACCTTCAAGGAACTCAACTGTATACACCTCCTGCACCAAGATGTTGTGTTATTGAATTTTCTCACCTTACATAGTTGGGTCATATGTTATTTCAGTTTTTAAATGTTTTAGGAACCTCCATAGAGATCTACAGAGAGATTGTACAAGTTTTCATTCCCACCAGTGACGAATGAGGGTTCCTTTCTTCCCACATTCTCACCAGCATTTGTTGTTGTGCTTTGGATTTAGCCATTCTCACCTGAGAGAGACAGTATGACAGCGTGGTTTTAATTTGCATTTTACTATTTGCTGGACAGTGAAACATTTTTTTTTACCTAGTTACAAAAGCTCAATAAATGTCCCCCTCCATTCCTTTCCCTCCTCCCTCCCTCTTTCTAATTCACCCATCCCACTCTTGTCTATCTTCCCTATCTCTCACCTCTCTTTATTCCCTCTTCCTCTCTTGCTGATTCCTGCCTGCTCCATCCCATCCTCCAGAACATCTGTTTATGTGGGCACTGAATTTCCCCTGAGTCATTTACACTAGTGACGGTTCAAGACATATGTTGGTGGCCCCTTCTTGTGCTGACAAGTAATATGGAAATACTATTATATCTTTTTAACCCCTTGCCTGTAAAAATTCTACTAACTGAAAGATTCTCCATAAGATCTATTCTAGATTTTGAGGGATTGTTGACATGTGTGAGCCTTTGTGCACGTGAGGAAAGGTCAAAAGACATTGTAGATATATCCTGGCTTGCTGCAAGTCTGACTGTGTGGAATATCTTGCATATCATTGGATCTCCTCATCTTTAGCCTCTTACAATTTTGTCTCCCCCACTTCTGCAAAGTTCCATGAGTAAGGAGAGATTCGGCTAGTCTATTTCCAGATGAATATTGAATGGGTTTTGGCATTCTGAATTACGTTTTTTTGTTGTTGTTATTGTTGGTTTCGTTGTTCCTGCACTGACCTTGGATGCATCTTGATTGGGTATAGAGGTCATCCCTAATAAAAAATAAAAGACTATATAAATGAACATCTTAATATAAAAAGAGGCTTAAAGTTGTATAGAAGAATAGAAGTAGGACAGCATAGTGAGTGGAGTCAGTCTCCCAGTTGCCGGTTGGTTATCTTTTGTTAAACCTTTGAATTTTGTCCTCAGAAAAGTTTATTTTAAGGTCCATGGTCTATTTTCTAATTGAGCTATTTATCTTCTTGGTGTTTAATTTTTTAAGTTCTTAGTGCACTCTGGATTGTAGACTCTTTCCCATGTGTGGTTAGTGAAGATTTTCTTACATTACATTGCGTTGTATTTTAGCTTGGTTTACAATCTCTTTAGCTGAAGAAAAGCTTTTTAATTTCATAAGATCCCATTTGTTCAGTGTTGGTTTATATTTAGGAAATGTTGGGTTACCCCAATCCCTTTGAGGGAGTTCCCTACTCTTTCAACTAGGGTTTTTATAGTCTCTAGCCTAATATTAAGGTCTTGATCCATTTGGAGTTGTTTTTTGTACATGGTAACAAGTATCGGTCCAGTTTCAATCTTCTGAATCTGGATATTCAGTTTTTCTTTTTTTTTTAATTTTTTATTATTTATTATTTATTCAATTGTGCATGTATGTGTGTGTGCAGTGTGTAGTGTGGGTGTGTAGAACCACGGACATTCGGGAACCACCAGGACGCCCCACCTCCTTGTTTACTCTGCCCTGGGATTCACAGGCTCCGCCCTACCAGGACCAGAAACGCAGGTCGCCCCCGCTTCCGCCGGGCATCTATACATGGGGTCTAGGACCCGAACTCAGGACCTTCTGCCTGCAAGGCAGAGGCTTAACCCCTGAGCCACCTCTCCAGCCCCGGATATTCAGTTTTTCTAGCATCATGTGTGAATGCTGTTCTTTTTCCATTGAATTTTTGGGCCTCTTTCTCAAAGATCAAATGGCTATAATTATGAGGGCTTATGTTCGGATCTTACACCCTATCCTGATCACCATATATATCTATTTGGGCCATAGCTACAAGCGTGTTCTATCACTGTGGTTTGTAGTATTGATTAGGGTTGGTACAGGGATACCTCCCATAATGGTTTTGTTAATAACGTTGTTTTTACATTCCTGGGAGTTTTGTGTTTCTTTTGGTTCAATTTTTTAAAGAATTGCTTTGGGATGTTGATTGGTATAGCATTGAATTTGTATATTTCTTTTCATAGGATGGTCCTTTTTATGATGTTTATTCTGCTGATCCAGGAGCATGGGAGGTCTTTCCACCTTCTTGGGTTTTCTGTAATTTCTTCCTTGAGGGTTTTTAAATTTTTCATTAAAAGGTATCTCACTTATTTGGCTAGATTCATAGCAAGGTATTGCATATCTCTTAGGAGCTCACATATTTTCAGATGTGCCATAAAATTTGAGCCTGCGTGCGCATTGTGCGGTGGTCGACTGTACCGGTGGTATATAATCTGTTGAACCAGTCGAAGTGATAATATAACCGTTGCCTTACGCATGCCGATTCAGTAGGTCTGTCTGGTATCTATAGCGCATATTACTCCGCTACTCCCCGTTGTGTGTTTAAGGCTAAGTCTCGTGGCCGCACTGTCGTTGGATCTGGATCGTGAACTGATTTGTATCGTGCCACGCTATGTGTGTGTGTTGATCCGTGGGGTGATGAGGGAATTTCAGTGGGTGGGTTGTAGATCTTGTGCAGTTGTAGTGCTCACGGGTGTCTGGTCGATGGAGGTGGGTCTGGTACGTTGTTCCGGTCATATTAGTTTGAACGATGTCTGTTAGCGTTCTTAGGTGTTCGCCTCTGGGCAGGCTGACACGACGGCATGAGAGTATACATATGATAGAAGGGGGGGTGGACACCTTGTCTAATCTGTCCTATCAACTGGGAATGCTTGAGCGGTGTTTCATGGTTGTAGTCATGTCGTTGCTACTTTTGTGTTTGCTGTGTAATCTTTTATTATGTTGATATAAGTTCTTTCCATTCCAATTCTCTTTAGAGTTTGTGAACAGTAAATTATGTGGTATCTTGTCAAAAGATTTGTTCGCATCATCCCGAGGATCAGAGTGTGTTTGGATTTAAATACTTGATTAGTGACGTATTATATTTATTGATTGTTGTAGTAAAATAATCTTGTGTGGCGGAATAAATGCTACTTGATCATAGGGAATAATAATTCTGATGTATACCTTAATCCAAGATGCTAAGAATTTGCTGAGAATCTTTGTATCTGTGTTCATCAAAGATACTGTCCTATGGTTTTCTTTTTTGATTGTATCTTTATTAGGTTTTGGGATTACTATAATACTATATTTGCAGAAAGATTTAGGAAGTGTTCCTTCCTTTCCTTGTTTTTTAATACTTTAAAGAGTAGTGGTATTAATTGTTCTTTTTTATTTATTTTTTCCACTCATACAAAGTTGATAAGTACCCCATTCCCCTCCCTCCCTCACCCCTCCGGATCTCTTTGCTCCCTCCTCCCCTTTCCCTTCCTTTCCCCCCTCACTCTTCTCTCCCAGTGCCTCCCACATTCCGGGAGGATCCTTTAGTGTGCATGTCAAACTTCCCTCGGATCCTCTTCTCTTTTTTTAATACATTTATTATTAATTTCAGCTCATACAAACTTAATAGGTACACCAGTTCCCCCCTCCCTCCTCACTCCCCCGAAACCCCTGCTCCCCCTCCCTTCCCCCTCCCTCCCCCTCCCCCAGTGCCTCCGCCCCCATTCCCAGAGTCCTTTCTTTTCTTTTTTACATTTTTATTATATGTCAGCTCATCAAACTTAATAGGTACACCAGTTCCCTCCCCCTCCCTCCTCCCCCCCCAACCCCTGCTCCCCCTCCCCTCAACCCTCCCTCCCCACCCCCAGTGCCTCCGCCCCAATCCCAGAGAGTCCTTTCTTGTGAAGCCTGATTCTCCTCTGAGCCTCCTCTCCGATGACGTACAGAACCCAGTGGCCATCCTTAAACCCTTTCCCGTGTTCCCCAAACTATAGGAACACTGCTGTGGCTGCCACCCTTGCCTCCAAGGATCTTGGTGCCTTTAGCACATGCAGACTGGTGAGGTCAATATGTGTTGGACATTGCGCAGGGCATGCAAAGTCCAATTATGATTGCTTCGGTCCTAACTTGTGTGGAGTATCTTGCAAATCATTGCCTCCTCCCATTCTTTTGGCTCTTACACTCTTACCGCCCCCTCCGCCAATGTCCCTGAGCTTCAGGATGGGGAGAGATTAGTCTGGCCTAGTTTCTAGTGGTTGATATAGAGTCTCTGAAGTTCTGGATTGTGGTTTGTTGATATTCTTTTGCAGTTTTGCTGCTCCTGCAATGCGCTTCACTCCATCCTGATGGGCATGTATGTCACTAGTCACCCTCCTGGCCATAGACAAAAAGCTGTTAAACTAGAGTCTTGATATAAGAGTACATTCAAAAGTAGATGTATTAAAAGTAGGAAACCACAGTGAGGGATGGGTCTATCACCATTTGCAAAATGGCACTTTTATCTGCCAGACTATGCCCTCCTCTTCTGGTGAGATCATAACCCCTAGTAGTAAATGATGCAGGAACGAAAGTCTGGAACTTAATCAGATGTCTCATTACTTATTGAGTCCTTGGGGAGGCCTATTTTCTCTGCTGTACATGGTCCTCTCTCTCCTTGTTTCTGGTGTGGCCCCCCTACCCCATCCCTCCTGTTCATAATCCTTGCAATTACTGTTGGTATTACAGAGATTTTTCTTTGAGTGTCTAGGTGGGCTGGTGTTTTGTACTCGGAGCCACCTATTAGGGAGTACATACGGTGCTTAATTTTATGGGTCTGGGATACTCACTAATATAATTGTTTCTAATGACATCCATTTCCCGGGAAATTCCAGTAATTCATCCTTTTTGATAGCTGAGTAGTACTCCATTGTAGATGTACCACAGTTTCCTTCCACTAGTCAACTGTTGGACATTTGGGTTGATTCCATGACTTTGCTCTTGAAACAGTGCGCTATGAACATGGCGTGCTGGTGCTATCGAGGTGAACCTCTGCGTATGGGGGGTTATTCCCAAAAGTGGAATAGCAGGGTCATATGGCATTTCAATCTTTAATTCTTTAAGAAACTCCAGACAGCTGCGCCAGAGTGGCTGTAGGCCTGCATTTCCACCAGCAAGTACAGAGTTCTCCTCTCTCCACATCCTCCAGCATGTTTGGTTGTTTGTATTGTGGATTTTTTGCCATCCTGACCGGGGTGAGATGATATCTCAGGGAAGTTTTGATTTGCATTTCCCTGATGGCTAAGGAAGTGGAGCATTTTTTAAGATTTTGTTAGACATTTTAATGTCATTCCTGGTAAAGTTTCTTTAAGTTCCAGGCCCATTTTTAATTGGGCCATTGGTTCCCTTGGTGTTAGTTTCTAAGTTCTTTGTGCACTCTGGACGCAGAGCTCTATCAGATGTGTGGTGAGTGAAGATTTTTCTCCATTTGTGGGTTGCCTTGAGCTCGTGTTACAATCTCTTTATCTGAACAGAAGCTCTTTAGTTTCAAAAGATCCCAACTGTTGAGAGTTGGTAGCAGTGACTGCGCTGGATGTGTGTTTAGGAAATGTTGGCCCAGCCCAATCAGCTCGAGGGAGTTCCCTATCCTTTAAACTATGGTTTTATAGTCTCTGGCCTGATAATCAAGTCTGATACTTTGGAATTAAGTCTTGACATGGTGACAAGTAGGGGTCCAGCTTAATCTTCTGCATGTGGAGATCTAGTTGTGCCAGCACCATTGTTGAAGATGCGGTTCTTTTTCCCATTGGATTTTGGGCCCCTTTGTCAAGACCAAATGCTGTAATTTGTGGGCTTATATCTGGGTCTTCAACCCTATCCATTTATCTGTGTGTCTATTGTGGAGCCAGTACAGGCTTCTTAAACTATGGATTTGTAATATAGACTTAGTTTGGTATGGTAATACCTCCAGCAGTGTTTTTTTTACTCAAAATTGTCTGCTATTCCTGGGTCTTTTGTGCCTCCATATGAACTTTGAGATTGTTTGGTCAACTTCTTTGAAGAATTGCTTTGGGATTTTAATTGGTATAGCAGGAATTTGTATATTGCCTTTGGTAGGATGGTCATTTTTACGATGTTGATCTGCCAATCCAGGAACAAGGGAGGTCTTCCACCTTCGGGTGTCTTCTGCTATTTCTTTCTTAGGGTTTTAAAGTTTTCATTGTAAAGGTTTTTTACCTCCTTGGTTAGGTTTAAACCAAGGTATTTCATTTTTTTAGGGGCTAGTAAATGGGATTGTTTCTCTCAGGGCTTTTTCACTTCTTTCATTCGGGCATATAGGAAGCCTCTGAATTTTGCACATTTATTGTATCCTGCCCCCGCGAACTTTTCATTATTTCCGGAGCTTCATGGTGGAGTTTTGGGATCACTTAGGTATAAGTCATGTCATCTGCAAATAGGGATAGTTTTGACTTCTTCCTTGCCGATTTGAATCCCCTTATGTCCCTTCTTTTCTTATGGCTTCAGCTAAGACTCAAGTACAATCAGAGAGATCCTTTCTTGTGGCATGCCTGATTCTCCTCTGGGTCCTCCTCTCCAAGGATGTATGACACCCAGTGGCCTTTCCCTGAACCTTTCCGTGTTCCCCTTAAGCGTAGGAACACTTGTGGCTGCAATCCCTTGCCTCCAAATATCTTGGTGCCTTTAGCAGATGCTAGACTTTGTGAGGTCAATAGTGTGTTGGCATGGCGCAGGACATGCAAAGTCTATTAGATTGCTTCAGCCCTATCATTGGGTCCTCTTCTCTGATGAGGTTTAAGGACTCAGTGGCATGCCTATAGCTCTTTTTTGTGCTCCCCTTCAGTATAGGAACAGTATTGTGGCTGTTAATCCCTTGCCTCTTAGGACCCCGTGTGTGTGATCCATGCAAAACTCAGGGGATATGACATGTCAGTTTAGTGTAGGTCATGCACAGTCCTATTATGATTACTTCAGCCCTAACTTGTATGGAATATCTTGCATATCATGCTCCTTCACACCTTAGGCTCTTGCAATCACCACCCACTCTTATGCAAATTTCCCTGAGCTTTAGGATGGGGAGAGATTAGGCTGGCCTGGTTCCATGTGGTTGATTTAGCATATCTTATTTCTCCGAATTAGATTTGTTAATTTTTTTTTTCAGTTTGCTGTTCTGAACCCACCTTGGCCCCACCTGATGGTGTTGGATATCACCCCCGGCCAGAGATAAAATGCTGTTAAAAAATAGTCTTTTTTTTTTTTTTGACTGTTGCCTTTGCTCTTTTCTTTTTCTCTTTTTTATTTTTTTATTCCACTCATACAGACTTAACAGTTACACCTGTCCCTCCCTCCCTCCGACCCCCCACTGCCCTGTTCCCCCCTCCCTCCCTCCCCATCCCCATCCCGGAGTGCCTCCCCCTCCCATCCCCGGAGCATCCTTAAATGTGCATGCCCAACTCTCCTTGGGTCCTACTCTCCGATGAGGTGCAAGGACCAAGTGGCATGGAAAAAACGAGTTTATAAGAGCAGATCAAAGGAAGATAGATAGAGTAGGAGAAAGCTGGCGAGGGTCAGTCTCCCATTTGCAGGATGGTTACCTTCTTTTTTTTTTAATTTTTTTTTATTTATCAACTGTGCGCATTTGTGTGTATGTGCGCGGTGTGTGTGTCTGTGGTGTGGTGTGTGTGTCTGTGTATGTGTAGAACCACGGACGAATTCGCGAACCACCATGGATGCCCCATCTCCTTCTGCCCCGGGATTCACAGGCTCTG
This sequence comes from Typhlomys cinereus, assembly GCA_023101885.1. NCBI lineage: Eukaryota > Metazoa > Chordata > Mammalia > Rodentia > Platacanthomyidae > Typhlomys > Typhlomys cinereus. The sequence continues at coordinate 1,314,025 of JALPQD010000418.1, read as the reverse complement.
CCCTACCAGGACCGTAACCGCAGGCCGCCCCCTGCTTCCCGCCTGGCGTCTATATGTGGGATCTGGGATCCGAACTAGGACCTTCCGCCTGCAAGGCGGAGGCTAACCCCTGAGCCACCTCTCCAGCCCAGGATGGTTACCTCTATCTGCCAGACTCTAAGCCACCTCTTTCTGTGAGATCATACCCCATCAGATGCAAGTGACTAGTAAGGAGAGTCTGCGAGCCCAACCAATGTCTCATGCTTACTTGCAGTCCTTGATGGTGGTCTATTTTCTCGCTGTAGCATAATCCCCTCTCTCCTTGTTTCTGGTGGGGCCCTCCTTCCCTTTCCCTCTGCTTATAATCTTTGCAATACTGTAGGTATTACAGGAGATTTACTTAAAGGCTGTAACTAGGTGGGTTTGGAACTAGCTACATCTATTAGGGAGTACATACGGTGCTTAATTTTCTGTGTCTGGGATACTCACTCAATATAATTGTTTCTAATTCCATCCATTTCCCAGCAAATTGCATTAATTCATCTTTTTTTGATGGCTGAATAGATTCCATTGTATAAATGTACCACATTTTCCTTATCCACTCGTCAACTGTTGGGCATTTGGGTGAATCAATGATTTGCTATTGTAAACAATGCTGCAATGAACATGGTTGTGCTTGTGCTATCGAAGTGAATTTTTGCTGTATGGGGGATTATTCCCAATAGTGGATAAGCAGAATCATATGGCATTTCATCTTAACTTTTTAAAGAAGTGGTCGTATAAGCCTGCATTCCCACCGCAATGTGGAAAGTTCCCCTCTCTCCACATCCTCTCCAGAACTTGTTGTTGTTTGTATGTGGATTTTGCCATCCTGACCGGGTTGAGATGATCTCTCAGGGAGGTTTTGATTTGCATTTCCCTGATGGCTAAGGATTGGAGCATTTTTTAAGTATTTGTTAGACATTCAATTTCTTCCCTGGTAAAGTTTCTTTTATGTTCCAAGGTCTATTGTTAATTGGGCCATTGTTTTCCTTGATGTTTAGTTTTCTAAGTTCTTTGTGTACTCTGAATAATAGAGCCTCTCAGTATTGGTTAGTGAAGATGTTTTCTCCCATTCTGGTGGGTTGCCTTTGGCTTGAAGTTACAATCTCTTTATCGTGAACAGAAACTCTTTAATTTCATAGATCCAAGTTGGATTGTTGTTATATGACGGGGGATATTATGTTTTTTAAATGTCTCATAGATTCTGGGCTGAATCCTTCTAGTCCAGGATATTTGCAGTGGAAAATCAGTTGTTAGTTTGTATTTTTATCCTAAAAGTGACTTGTATTTTTTCTCTCAAACTCCAGCATATTTTCTTGGTCTTGTAGTATAGTGTGTTTTGAACTAGTATTTTGCCCTTGTGAGTTTTGTAGCTTGGTTATATCTGTTTTGGAGTGCTATTCTCTTGTATTGGAGATGGGCATCTTGTTCATTTAGATGTGTAATGTTTTTTCCTTTAGGAAATTTGAGAAATTCTCCAAGTGTGGTGTTTTTGGGTTTCTTGTTCTGGATTCCATAAGTGTGCACGTTATGCTTATTTAAAGCATCCCGTAAGTCTTTGAATATTACTCTCAAGTATCTTTCGTCCTGGCTTTTACAACCTCTTTGATTGAACTAATTGTGTTTTTCCAGTTTGCTGTCAATATCTGATATTCATTTATTTTTCTGCTTGTTAATTCTGCTGATAAGACTTTCTGTTGTGTTCTGGGAAAATAGTTTGGATTTAGTTAGCATTTAATCTTTGCTTTGACATAATTTTAACTGCTTCTATGCCTAGTTTTGTTCTGTCCACTACTTTTCTCATCTAATCAAAGTGCCTATTATATTCCATTCAATTTGGTTGGTGAATTATTTAATTCTTCCTGGATTTCTTCTTTATTTTTTTTTTCGTCCCTCATACAAAGTTTGATAAGTACCCCATTCCCCCCTCCCTACCACCCTCCTGGATCCCCTTGCTCCCTCCCACCTTTTCCCTTTCCTTTCTCCCCCCCTCCCTTTTTCCTAATGCCCCCCCCCCATTTCTGAAGCATCCTTTAAGTGTGATGTCAAACTTCCCTCTGGGTCCTCCTCTCTGATGAGGTGGCATTGCCTAGAGCTCTTTCATGTGTGTGTTTCCCCTTTAGTATAGGAACACTATTGTGGCTGTTACCTCTTGCCCTAAGGATCCTAGTGCCTGTGATCCATGATAGACTTTGGGTTCAATGGTATGTGGTCATGCGCAGGGCATGCAAAGTCCTATTATGATTACTTTGGCCTCATTGCTCCTCCTCATCTTGAGGCTTTTACATCTTACCCGCCGCCCCCTCTTCCACAAATTTCCCTGAGCTTTAGGATGTGGAGAGATTAGTCTGGCTGGTTCCAGGTGGTGATGTAATGTCTTCTGATTTCTGAATTATGGGTTTTTTTTTTTTTTTTTTCAGTTTTGTTGCTCCTGTACCACCCTTGGCTCCATCCTTGATGGGTATGGGATATCCACCCCCTGGCCAGAGATAAAAGGCGATTTAAAAAGAGTCTTATTATAAGAGTAGATTCAAAGATAGGATGTAATGAGAGTAAGAGACCATTTGCAGGATGATTACCTTCTAGCTGCAGACCTATGCCCTCCCTTTCTGGTGAGATTATACCCCATCAGATGCAAGTGACCAGTAAGGAAGTCTACAAGGTCAACCAGATGTCATTACTAGTTACAGTCCATGATGGTAGGCGGTATTTTCTCTCGCTGTAGCATGATCCCCCTCTCTCCTGTGTTCTGGCGGGGCCCTTCTTCCCTTCCTCCCTGCTTAATAATCTTTGCATTACTGTAGTATTAAAGAGATATTCTTATAAGGGTGTCACTAAGGGGTTTTAGTACTAAGACCACCTATTAGGAGTACAAGACGGGGTGCTTAATTTTCTGGCCTGGGATACTTCACTCAATAGTTGTTTCTATCCATCCCGTTTCCGCGCTAATTGGCATACATTCATCATTTTTTGATGCTGAGTAGTTTTTCATTGGTTTTTATGATGTTGATTCTTTCTGCCAACCAAACATGGGAGTCTTTCCACCTTCTGATGTCTTCTGCAATTTCTTTCTTAAGGTTTAAAGTTCTCATCATATAGATCTTTACCTCCTTGGTTAGGTTTATACCAAGGTAGTCATTTTTTTAGGGGCTATTGTAAATGGGATTGTTTTCCTCAAGGCTTTTTCAACTTCTTTCATTCTGGGCATAGAGGAAGGCCTCTGAATTTTGCACATTTATTTGTAGACTGCCACCCTGCTGAACTTCTCAATAGTTCCAGGAGCTTCCTGGTAGAGTTTTTAGGATCATTCAGGTAATGATCATGTCATCTGCAAATAGAGATAACTTGACTTCTTCCTTGCCAATTGAATCCTTTATGTCCCTTCTGTCTTATGGCTTCAGTTAGACTTCAAGTACAATATTGAATAGAAGTGGCGAGTGGACAGCCTTGTCCAGTTTCCTGATCAAAGTGGAATCTTTCAAGTTTTTTCCTATTGAGTATAATACTTGCTGTTGTATACGCTGTTATTATATTGATAAAAAGTTCCTTCTATCTTTCCAATGTCTCTAAGGTTTTTGATCAAAAAGTCTGTTGGATCATGTCAAAAGCTTTTTCTACATCTGTCCAGAGTAGATGTGGTCCTTGAATGTTGGACTGGTTTATATGGTGAATTATTTTTATTGATTTGCTATGTTGAACCAAACTTGTGTGTCGGGATATAGCCTACTTGATCCCTTGAATGATTTTTTTGATATTTGTTGAATCTGATTTGCTAAATTTTGTTGAGAATCTTTGCATCTGTGTTCATCAAAGAATTGGCCTATAATGTTCTTTTTATGTTGGTCCTTATTAGTTTGGGGTTAAAACGATATTAGCTTCATAGAAGGGATTGGTAGTGTTCCTTCCTTTGCTATTTCATGGAACAGTTTTAGGATTATTGTGTTTATTAGCTCCTTAAATGTCTGGTAGACACTTGTGGCTGAATGCATCTGGTCCAGCCTTTTTTTTGGTGGGAATATTCAAATTACTTCATCAATTTCCTTATGTTGTAATACGATTATAAAATAATTCACAACTTCTTGATTCATTTAGGTAAGTTGTGTTTAACTTAGGAATTCTCCATTTCTTTGTTGTTGTCAAATTGCACAGAGTACAAGTTTTTGAATATGATGTTAAAATCTGGATTTCTTTGTATCAGTAGTAAAACTCTATTTCATTTCTAATTTTGTTAATTTGGGTTTTCTCTCTCATGCTTGGTTAATTTAGCTAGGGGTGTATCAATCTATTGATTTTTTCAAAGAACCAGCTTTTTCACTGGTTGATTCTCGGTTTCATTTTCCTAATCTTGATTTCATAAGTTTCCCCTTAGTTGCTACCCCTCTCTCTACTGCTTTTTGGGATCAGATTGCTCTAGTGTCTCTAAACTTAAGCTGTGTTATTTATTTGTGATGTTCCATTTTTTTGATGTAGGCCATTAGAGCTATGAACCCCTTAGGACAGCTTTCATGTATTCCAAAGATTTTGATAAGTTTTTATTCTCATTTTTCGTCACTTTCAGGAAAATTGAATTTCCTTTTAAATGTCTTCCTTATTCAATTCCATTCAACATCATAGTTTAAGTTTCCAGGAGTTAGTATTTTTCTGTTGTTTTTTTTGTGTTGTTGGAGGTCAAGCTTATAATATGGTGGTCTAATAGGGTACAACGCTAGATTTCAATTTTCTGTATATGTGGAGATTCATTTGTGGCCCAATATGTGACTTATTTTGGATAATGTCCATGTGCTGCTGAGAAAAAATATGATTCTTTGGTGTGTGGATGTAAATACATAGAGATCTGTAAGGTCCATTTCAGTAGGGTTTTGATTAAATTCCAATGTGTCTCTCTTAAGCTTTTGACCTGTTGATCGATCCCATGTTGAGAGGGCAGTTGACTCCCAAGAAATATCGCTTTGGGGTTGATTCTCATTTAGAGCTGGTAGATTTGCTTAATGAATGTGGAAGTGCCCGGATTGTGTGCATATATGTTCAGTAGTGTGACGTCTTCCGGGTGATCATAGTAAAGATCAGGCTTTGAAAATCATTATCTCTGGTAGAGCTTTCTTGTCTTTTTTTCATGAATTTTTTTGGTTGAGATGTCATCATTATGAGTTTGTGCTTTTTTAGTAGATTGCATTTCTAAATTTTGTAGTTTTCATAGATGTGCATTGTGACATAGGCATTTTTGTTTATCTCTAATGTTTTGTTGATGTGGTTTTTGTTTGATCTCTCTTACACATACTATTAGATTTGAGGCGGTTATTGCTAATGTTTGTCTTGTTGGATTGCATCTCCTTTTGTTCCTTGGTGTTGTTTTCCTAGATGAGGCTATTGGATTTTTAGTATATCATATAGGGTAGGTTTAATAGAGAGGGAATTGGGTTAGTATGAACTTCAATTTTTTTTATTATATTTAGTTCAACTCGGCGTATGTGCATGCGCGCGTTCTGTGTGTGGGTGTGTGTGTGTGTGGTGTGTGTGTGTGTGGTGTGTGTATGTGTCTGTGTATGTGTAGAACCACGGACGAATTTTGCGAACCACCATGGACGCCTCCAGCAACTTCTGCCCCGGGATTCACAGGCTCCGCCCTACCAGGACCAGAAAGCATCGAAGGCCGCCCCCGCTTCCGCCTGGCGTCTATACGTGGGATCTGGGATCCGAACTCACAAACTTTCCGCTTGCAAGGCAGAGGCTTAACCCCTGAGCCACCTCTCCAGCCCCATACTTCATTTTTATCTTTCTCCTTTGACAATGTGTGATGATTAATGGTGAAGTTCCTGAAGTCTTATGGGTTTTGGGTGGACTACAGTGAAAACTTGAAATATAGGTGACTATCACTTGGGAATAAAAGAAGTTTAAATGGGTTTAGCTATCTATAGCAGGAGAAAGATCTCTTCTGTTTTGATGGGATGACTTTTTTCTGCTTTTTTTCTAAGAGTACTTTGCTTCTCTTTTCTTTTTTTATCACTTGCCTTTTTTAAATTATTTTACCAACTCATACAAACTTGATAGATACCACCATCTCGCTCTCTCCCTCATCCCCTTCCAGGTTTCCCCTTTGCTCCCTCCCCCCCTTTCTTCTTCCTTTCCTCCCCTCCCTCCCTTTCTCCCATTGCCCCCTGTCCCCGCACTCCTGAGCATCCTTGAGTGGGCATTCAAACTTCCCTCTGCGTCTTTCTCTCTGATAAGTGACAAGACTCAGTAGCGTTGCCTAGATCTCTTTTTTTTTTTGATACCTTTAGTAGAATACTATTGTGGTTATTAAACCCTGCATCTAAGGATCTAGAGCCTGTGAGATCCATGAGACATGTTAGTCATTGTGCAGGTCATGCAAATTCCTATTATGATTACTCAGCCCTAACTTGTGTGAGTATCTTGCATATCATGCATCTCCCCATCTTTAGGCTCTTACAATCTAACCACCCCCCTCTCTTCTGCAAGTTTCCCTTAGCTTTGGGATGGGGAGAGATTGGGGTGGCATGGTTTCTGTGATTAATGTAGGTCTCTGATGTTCTGATATGGTTTGCATTTCTTTTTTTTTTCTCTCTTCCAATTTGCTGTTTCCTTCTGCACTGCCTTTGGCTCCATCCTGATTGGTATTGGATGTACCTCCTAACCACAGACAAAAGGTTGTGAGAAGAGTCTCATTATGAGTAAATTCAAAGTAGATGGAATAGAGAAGGAGACCGCGGTGAAGGGAGGTCGTCTCCCTTTTGCAGGAGGTTACCTTCTCTCTCTAGACTCTATGCCCTCCCTTTCTGCTGAGATCAAACCCATCAGTGCAAGTGACCAGGAAGAAGTCTGTGGGCTTAACCAGATGTCTCAATATTACTTGCAGTAACTTGATAGTGGCCTGTTTTCTGTCATAGGTTTGGGTCCCCTCTCTCCTTCTTTCTGGAGGTGCCCTCTCTCCCTTCCCCCTGTTTATAATTTTTGCATTCTGTAGGTAAAGGGAATGCATCTATCTTGTATTCCTTGGTGTTGTTTCCTAGAGGAGGCATAGTGAGATTGTTGAGTATATCAATTAAGGTAAGTTAATAGAAAGGGAGCGCTGAAGAGTTAGTATGCTGGCTTAAATCTTTAGCTTTTCCTGTCCTTGAAAATTGTGATGGTTAGTGGTGAAGTTCCTGAGGTCTTATAGGCTTTGGGTGGGCTAAGTGAAAACTTAAAATATGGTGACTATCAATTGGTAATAAAAGAAGTTTAAAAGGGTTAGGTATCTTAGAGCAGGAAGCAAAGATTCTCTTCTGTTTGATGGGAACTTCTTTGAAGTTCTCAATTTTATGGTGTTGGTGCTGTTAGGTCATTGCTTGGGTTGTTGTCTGGACGTCTGTTAAGTTTCTTGAAAGATTTAAGTTTTTTTAATGATTAGGGGGGACATGAGTGGAGGAAGAGAAAGAAAGGAAAGAACACAACACTTGGATATGTAGGTGTCTTCGTGGGAGTCTGCCAGATGGGTCATAATGGTCCTAGTGACTGACACCAACCTTACAAGAGATATAGTGAGCCAACTTCCACTCTAAGCAAGAGAGAAGTGGAATAGTTTTTAATGATATCTCTGAAATTCAAATTTCTTCCTGATAAAAGTCTCTTATTTGATTCTAGGCATTAGTTTTTAATTGGATAGATTACCTTCTGAGTATTAAGTTTTTTAAAAAAAAATGTGTGTGCTTTGGATATTAGTACCTATCTATTTAGATAGCAAAAGTTATTTCCCATTAATAATTTTCCTTTTGATTAGATTCACAATTTTTTTTTGCTAAACTGAAGAAGCTATTTAATTTCATGAAATCCCCACTTCCTGAGTGCTGGTGTTATTCCCTGTCCCCTTGGGGACTATGTCAGAAAATACTGATATTAACACTTACTTCTTGTCCAGTCTTATTTACCTTCTTGGATTTTTATGACCGTCTTGTCTAACCACTGAGGTCTCTTTTCCATTTGAAACTAATCTTTTGTGGCAGTGTAGAGATATGATCCCTTTCATTCTTTTGCATGCAGATATCCATTTTTTTGGCCAGCACCAGTTGTTGAGATACTGTCCTTTCTCCTTTTTTTTCACATGTCAAAAAATCAGTTCACTAGATGGTTTATGTATCAGCATATTTCGGGTCTTCAATCTAATACATTGATGTATGCCTTTGTTTTCAAACAACAACCATGTGGTTTTTATCATTATGTAATTTATGGGTGTATATTAAGATGTATTATGATAACACTCCTGCAGAGCTCTTTTTATTATGATTGTTTTAAAACCATTTGGGCCTATGAATTGTGGATTCAGAAGACGTAAAAGACAGTCCTTAAATTATTCCACAAAAGAAAAAAGAAAAGTTAATATTAACAGTAAGCACAAAACCAAATAGAAGAAAATTAAATAAATAAACTACAGGCCAACCACATTGGGATAGAAAAAGATCCTCAACAAAATTTAGAAAAATGAGATTTAAGAAACCAGCTAAACATGAGTTCATTATGAACCAGGTAGGAATTGTTGAGAAATACTGTTTGTTCAATACATGGGAAATCAATAATTGAAATTCATCATATAAGCCATGAAAAGGATAAGATCACAGATTCTCTAGAATACACAGTGAAAATCCTTAGACATATTCAAACACATTATGATGAAGCAGTAGAGGCAATAGAGTGGAAGTACATATGTCAATAAATAAGGGCCATATACTATCAACCCTCTCACAAATCTAACATAAATGGTGAAGTCTTCAAGGATGTCAACAGAGAGAAGGAAGAAGACCAGGCTGTACACTAGCACAAATTCTTTTTTGTAATGCACTTAAATCTTACCTTAATAATAAGAAACCAGAAGGAGATAAAAGAAGTATCAACAGATGCTTAGAAATCATGCTATCCTTATTTTCACATGATTCATTCGA